>WBMY01005584.1:0-10311 GCA_013397315.1 Donacobius atricapilla | reverse complement strand
ACCGCCTGCGCCCCGCCCCGCCAGCCCGGCGCGCCGTCCCGCTTGAGGCAGCGCCGGGGCGAGCAGCCGGGCCGCCCGCAGCCCGGCTCAGGCCGGGTGCAGCTGAGGACTCGCCGATTCACCAAGCCCCGTGCCCGGGGCCGCTGCAGCAGCGGAGCCCGGGGACACCGCGGTGCTGTCCCCGTGCACCAGGGACCGACTTCCCTGTTCCCTGGTATCCATCTCTGGCTCTCCAGCTTGGGACAGGGAATTTGCCCGCAGCTGGGTGAGTGGGAACGCAGCCCTCCTTGTCCTAGCGCACACAGCTGGGAAGCCGCTGTAAACCCCAGCGTTGTCCAGTTGCCCACATCCTCCAAGCTAGATCCTGCGGGAGATCTGAGGCCATTGCTGGCTTTTGGGAGGTTTCCGCCTCTCCCCGGTGGGACATGGGAGCCCCACGTCACGGGTATCCCCACATCTGTGCACATGCCAGTCCCTAGCCTCTTAGCACACCCATTCCATGTCTGGGCAACATCTTCTCTCATCCATGGGACGTCTTCCCCGTATTTTGTGCCTTTTTGGAGCATTGTGCATGTCCCCGTGGGATAAAGTGTGGGCCCCCTCTCCTCTCACACTAGTGCTGCTGCTGTAAGATTTTCACTCTTGCACACAGGTCTCCAGCATGGAGGAGGCAGGTGGGGTGCTTGCCTCCATCCCTGTCCGCGCTCCCGACCCTCTGTGCGTGGGGAACAAGCACCAGACAGCTGCGGGACCCCTTCTCCTCAGATGTGCAGCCCCTGAAGGCGTGTGGTGAGTGGGTGCTAGGGCACCTCTTGGGCTCTGTGCCAGTGAATCTGGTGCAGCTTTTCCCCCCACGCCTCTGCTGGCAGTGACTGGCGGCTGAAATAAACAGTGGGATGATGGGGAACACTGGATAACAGAATATGCCACCTGCTCACCGCCCCGGCCTGCCTGGCCAAAGTTACTGGTGTGGGGTCTTCCCTCTCTGCTGGAAAGGTGCATTGGGACAGGGGGCTGGGGTTGGCCTCATTTCCATGCGTGATTACCAGAGCAGAAACAAAGCTCTGAGTAGCTCCAGAGGAGCTTGAGCTCTGGCAGGTGATGCCCGTGAAATTGCACATTGTCCGTGCGTTTGTCCTTCCAACCACCCTGGGCTGCACATTCCTGTCCTTGGCTTTGTTTTATGACCTTTGCTCTCACAAGCAAAATGGTCTCAAACCTGCCAGATTCAGACTCAGATTCAGACTCGGGTGTCAGGGACTTTTCCTGGCGCGTGACCGAAGTTTTTGTGGCACGTTTTGCTGCTCTCTGCAGAGGATGCACCGGGACAGGCACAGAATAGCTGAACAGGGCTGCCACAGATGCTCTGAGAGCCAGTCCAAGGGGACTGGGCTCTGTGACAAGTTCAGAAGTAGCAGCAGCTCTGACCGAGTTACAGAAGGAAATGCCAGGGAATTTGAGCTCCATCCAGAAAGGCTGACAGACATCCTGCTGGGGAAAGCTGATAACCTTGTCACCCTTCTGCTCTCGCCTCTCAGTCTTCATTTTTATCCCATTAGAGGGGAACTGGCTTATAGTTGTTCCCATATTGTATTCTTGCCAAGTTCTGCTTGGGTAGAAATGATTATGAATGAAGAAAGCAGGATTGTTTTTCCTCTTAAATCCTGCTTTCTATCCATGGCAGCTGGCCGTTCTTCCTCTGCTCTTGTAAAAACACCCCCAGGTTTCTCTGGGAGTGTCTGTGTCCCCTCTCTTCAGTAAGAGAGACAGATGGAGCTGGGAGGTGTGTCCTCCACTGCCTTCAGAAACAGGTCAGATCAAATTAGTATCAGGCGTCATTTGCTTTCCCATGCTTTCTCTTTTTCCTGCTATTCCTTGGATGTGGTAGGATAGTCAAGCCATATGCTGCAGAGAGGCAGGCTGGGCTCTTCTTCAACACCATGGAGGAAAGGCAAATGAACTCAATAAAACTGCATTTGGGTATTGGACATTATTGTGAGAGTTCAGGCAATGCCAATTCCTTGAAGAGTTTTGGTACCTTCAGGGACCACGAGCCCCAGCTGCAGTCAGTGGCCTGGCACCCCAGAGCCACAGAAAACACCCTGCTAAGACTGGGTGCCCTGTTGTTTCCAGCTGTGTTCACAATCCATCCATCCTGCTGCCCCTTCTCAGATCTGAAATGCCTTGTGCTCTGCAGCCCCAGGTCCTGGCCAGCACTTCAGATGGATGCTCTGCTCCCTTCAGGTGCTGGCAGACTCCACCTGGCTCAGCCAGGGGACACCAATGCAATTTGCCACAGTTGAAAACCTCTTCCCAACTCTCTGGCATCTTTCCATGCCAGACTAAAGGGCAAAGCACTGCATCTGATGCTGCTGCAGAGGGAAAGTGGCCACTGGCCTGCCTGTCCCTTGTGTTTATAGAACCTGAGCTGCTGTGGGAGGGAAGGTGTCCTTAGAGGGTCCTGTCTGAGCCAGGTGGGATCAGACATGGGGGCTGGCAGGTTCTTTCTGGAATGCTGAAGGCTGTCTTGGACAAGGGAAGAGCTGCATTTTTGTCAGTCCCAGGGCAGGTTGGTTGTGCCCCAAAGACATGTAGGAAGGAAGGTATTANTACTGATACAACCCTGTTGCAGTCACTTCTGATGTCCAGAGGGAAGAGCTAAGCCTCACACTCTCAGGGGTGACTCCAAGACTGTAAAAAAAGTAACAGTGCAGCCTGGGCATTTTCCCCTCTCCTCAAACATGAGACTTTTACATTGTACTTCACAGAAAACAAAAGACAACAAACTTTTTCAGCATGATGCCAACAGCTGGAATACTTGGCTTCTTCTATGCTCTCTTCGTGTTTGAACGGTTCCCAGAGCAGTGTCTGACCCCCAGCCCCTCCTGCCCTCAGGCAGCATCTCCTCAGTACTGTTTCCTTGCACCATCCCATGTCCACTCCCATCTGCTCCCAAATGCCTTTTGCTGGCTGCTTCCCATTCAGCTGAGCAAGTTCAGCTCCACCTCCTGAAGCACTCAGTGCCCTTGCTCCCTCCCTGCAGGATGGGACCCTTTGCACTGAGTGCCTGCTTTATTTGTGAAGCAACTGCACAGCTTCTAAAAAGCCTTTTAAAGAAGCCACCTCTGTGGTGTCACACTAAGGAGCAAGGTGCCAGCAGTGACAGCTCATGCTAGCATTTCTTCTGCAAAGAGCAGGGAAGGCAAAAATGACTTTTTTTAGGTAAATGGTGCTGCAGGGGCGAGGTAGGTGGCATCTGCCAGGTGATGGCTCTTCGAGGATACCAGCTGGTGGTGCAGCGTGTGGCAGCTGGAATCCAGCCAGACCCCTGCATCACTTTTTCCTTCTTTTTTTATTAACCCCCACCTCCTTCCCCTCTTGCAAAAATAAAGCCTGGGTGAGGTCCAGCCTGATCCCTGCCTCCTCCTCTCTCTGCTGCAAGTTCCATATTTCAGCCAGCACTGCCAGTGGCCAAGCATGGGCTGCTGGAGGGAAGTTAGCAATAGGCAGTTCCCAGCAGGCTGAGCTCCTGCACAGGATTTTGCATTAGTCACAGCCTTGTTACTCCTGCTGCAGCACAAGCCTTTTCTGGGAAGGTTCTTCTTTACCAGGAGGGGCATGAGTATAGTGTGAGAGGAAACACACTGATCACTTATGCCCAGAAGCCCAGTAGTAAGCATTTCCCCATGTTTTCACATTTCTGAGAAATACTCACTTGTGTCTTTCAGAGAGAAGCCCTTCCCTTTGGGAGGGGCAGGGGAAGAAATCAGGCTCCCATGTAACAGATAATGTTTTATGAGTGCTGCTGGCCATCTGTGCATTGGCCATTGCTGCTGGTAGATCCAGGACAACAGCTTGAAACCCCATGTTCTGATTTCACTAGAAAGGGTCCAGTAGGAGCCATGTCAGAAACTTGACAGCAGAATGCTAAAAATAATTATGGCAGGACCTGTCTGCATGGAAACTCCACAGAATTTAGAAGCTGGAACATGTCTTTCCATCCAAACTACTTTAAATTTGAACTCTAGAAGGAAATAGAGAACAAGGAGTCTATCACTGCATAAAAACCATGTTGCACCCACATCCTGAAGGTCATATGGCTGAAGCTGTATGAGTTTATGGTTCATATGACAGTGGGCAGTTTACAGCACAACTACAAAACTGCTGGCTTGTAGGAGCATTGCTACAGCAGCAGTTTCTACTGACAGGTCTGGGACCACTCTTACCGCAGGTCAGTCTGGCACTGGCCAGCTGCTCTCATGGCTATTTCTGGATGTCCCTCCACTTCCTCCTGCTTGTCTGTGGCCATGCCCACTCTTAATTTCTTGGGTTTGGTCAAAACAGACTGGAGAAGCATGGCTGGATTCCTGGGCACAGCTGCAGCTTTCTTTGCTGATGTGTTCTGGCAGCCATCAGCTTCTTTTGGGAGCAAATCCTCACCCAGTATGTTGCAGGTCTGCTCTTCCTGACTGTGGTGTTTCTTCTCCTGCTCCTCTAGGCCACTCCAAGACCTCAAAAACCCCCATTAGGCTTCGGCCTTTGTGTAGTGAGTTGGACCAGGAGCTCTTATATGGCAAGGTGGAGCTGCACTGACTGTACTAGGAACTCCTGTTGCCTGACCAAGGTCGGGAAGGAGAGGGGAATAATCAGTCATCCCCTTACAACCTCGGGATATTACTTACTTGAACTGTAGCCCAAGTGGAGTGGTACCATTGCTGGTGGGCCTCAGAAAATTCCATTAATTGCCAACCTGGATTGTGGCCAGGATGGAAATTTTCTGAAATAAAGCAAATCACTTCGTGACCCCATAAACATCGGTCCTAAGTGAGACACTGAGCTGAAAACCCTGCCCCTGCCATGCTGTGGGTGGTATGGAATCGAACAGTTGTTAGGGTTAGAAGAAAAAAGGAATGGGGAGGGAGGAACTTCAGTGTTGAGTGTTTAACACCACCACATCACAGCTGGAGGATGTGGTTTCCAGCATAAAGCCCCTGGAAGTTTGGGGGCTCTTCCCTCAGAAGCAGGGAGGTGAGGGAGTGTGGGGCCTCAGCAGTATTGACTCCTTTGAGACAAAATGAGTTTTCCAGGTTTTATTTTCCCCCTGTTCCCTATTATTTGTTTGTAGGGAGGAGGGACTTTTTAAACCACAGAAACTTGTTTGCCATGTGGCCCAGAGTGGGAACAGTGGCCATTCCTTATCTGGGGACAAACTGGAAAAACCTTTTCTGCATTTGTGGGTTGAGGTTGAACCATTTACCTTTGTATCTTGTGGTTATTGCTTTGTTTTCTTTTAGTAAATTGTTATTTTTTCATTTATATCTCTTTGCACTTGTCGTATTGGTGGAAGGGAGACAGGTTAAAAACTGACAGGAGGTAACTTATTTTGGAGTCTCCATCCCATAAATTGTCTCAAAATGAGACAACAGTGCTAGAGACTCCACCCCTCTTCTCTTTACCCAGGACAGATGTCTCGGAGCTTGCAAACCCTCAAGTCAAGCTGACAGCAGGACCAAAATCCTCCACTCCTTGAGGCTCAGCCCTGGCTTGTTGAGAAATGCCAAATATTTCAATGAACACAGGGGGGAGGAGAGTCTGTCGGAATTCATCCAAGGTTACAATCCCCCTCCATCACACAAACACCAGCGTTGCTGTGATGCACAGCATCCACACATTCACTGCTGGAGCAGTGTTTCACACCAACTGGGCACAGGGCAAGGCCCCTGGAAGTCCCCTGGGCTGCCCTGAAAAGGGCAGGAGCTCTGTCAGGAATGGAGCAGGCTCTCTTGATGGAGCAGAGAAGTCAATCTTGCAGTAAGGATGGATGGTACGAGGTGAACACGAAAGGGAATGGTAGAGGGAAAACGGTCAGGTACAGCCCACTGTGGGCATAGGACTGGGAAGAAAAGAAGAGAGATGTGAGAGAGGGGTTGGTTGAAGGACAAAGGGGTGAGAGAAGAAAGAAGGGGAGGTGGAACATGAAAGTATTGCCTTCATGCAATAAAAGCAGAAGTCACTGCCAAATGAGGCCAGGAAGCACAACCATAGAAAGCAGACTAAAACCAACAGATCAATTAATTGATATGGGAACAATCAAGATGCCTGGAAGCAATGGTAGGAGAAACCAGCATGAGCACTAAGCAGAGCTTTGTGGTCAGCCTTACCTGGATTTCTGTGCTTGGCATTACCACTGAGCACCAAGCAACGTCTTCCAGCAAACAGGTAGGTCCTGTTGGAGTCATCTCATACCTGTTTATGTGGTTGTCTTGCCCTACACAGATAAGACATAAAGACTCCCTCCAGGGGGTTTATACATCCTCTACTACACCAAGTTTTATCTCGGCTCTACCTTGGGCGAAGAGCACACACAGCCACAGGTGACACTAAACTCGGAGGGTGGCCACCTTAACAAATGGCAGAATGTCTGCCCAGAGGGGCCTCAGTCAACCTGAGAAGCAGCACCTTGTGGTGTCCAAGACAGAGAGGAGCAGAGCTCTGCACAAGGAGTGACACAACTCCGTGCAGTCAGCCAGGCTGGAAGATTCAATCTGCTCCACAGCCCTTCTGAGAAGGACTTAGAGTTTCGGCAGGCAACAGGCTGACCATAAACCAGAAGTATGTTCCCATCACACATAAGATAAAGAGGCTGCACTACCACAGTCAGAAGAGTGATTTCTACCCACTCTGTCCAAAGCCAGCGAGGCCTCTGCAGGATTCATCTTCAGTCCTCCAGTTCAGAAGGGAAAACAGGAGAGGAGCCAGCTGAGACTACAGAAATGGTTAGGGACCTGGAGCACCGTGCCTCTTAGGGGAGAGGGCTGGGCTTGGGTAGTCTGGTGAGAGGACAGCAGAGGGGACATCTCCCAGGTGACTGCTGGAAAGGCAGTGACAGACATGAGAGCAAAACTCCTGCAATGCAGCAGGGATCACAACCGGAGAATGCGGCTTGGGAGGTCCAGAAGTAGTTCTCAACAACAGGAAGCTTTAGTCTCCTGAAATACAATTAGCCTTTAGATTAAAGTCTCTTCACTCACCCACCCAAAGCACCTCGCCAGAATCAAGGGAAAAAAACAAACAAAGGAACAAAAGCCCAAACAGCCCAAACTCCAGACACACTACTAATTGTATCTCCATCCTAATCACAGCAGAGGAACACAATGCACGAGTCCATCTCAGCTTGCTAACTTGCAAATGCTTGTCCAGTGTAGCATCTGAAAGCAATTTTCAGTAATTTTCTATAAATATTTCACTGTCAGATCAAAAGCAATGGGAAAGCCTTGAATTAGACCTACCCCACAAATACCTTTTGTATAGACTGAAAGAACTGCTAAGAGCTCTCTCTTTTTGGTAAAATTTGTGTTTCTTTGCAGGTAGACATCATTCTTCATTGTTCATCCACTTGGCAAGTTTTCCAGTCTTCTACACTGTGCCCTTGGAGTAACATTACCAAGTGAGAAAAAACATTCTTTTTGCTAGAAGTCTCTTCTCTTCACATGAAAAACTTAAAGCATTCCCAGTAGACACAAGTGCTGCAAAGAAATAACACAGAAAATCATTTATTTTCCACTCCAGGAGTTCTCAATAGCAATATCTCAAACTCACCAGAAATAAACTTTACAGTAATGCTGCAAAACACACGGGAAAACATACATCCAGCTCTCAAAAAGAGCAGGAAACTTCTTCAGGCAAGATGTGCTTCTAAAAATTCTGCTGACGTTGAAAATCCATTTACATTTAATATTACCACATTTGGTTTTGCAGTTTCATAGAATCATTTAGGTTGGGAAAAAACCCATTAAGACCAGCCAGCCCAACATCAACCTAACACTGCCAAGTCCACCACTAAAACATGTTCTTAAGCACGACATCTACACATCTTTTAAACACCCCAGGGCTGGTGACACAAACACTTCCCTGAGCAGCCTGCTCCAATGCTTGACAAACCTTTTGGTGAAGTCTTTCTTTACCAAAGAAACTCCTCTCAGTGCCAGGAGGCTTTGACTAAACAAGGATTTGAGGACTCTTACCACATAACCCTATTTTACAATACTAAGATTTGAAAGACTTTTAGGCATCTTCCACCTCTCCTAAAAATGAAAGTGAGAAAAGCAGTACCTCAGGACATGCAAAGAAAGTGAGGTGAGCTAACAAATGGCACATGATTTGTTCCAATCAGCAGGCTTCCACTGGATCAGTGCCATACTGCTTTTCAGGTGTCTCAGGATTTACCTGATGAAGGTTAGGTGTTCATCCTGTTCTGTCTGTGCAGAACTCAATACCCCTGGCACTTCAGATGCCAGCTGCGAATAATAAAACACCTAAGCATGTCACACATCAGGGTTCTACTCACTAGCCAGTATCTCCAAATGGAATTTAAACTCCCTAACTTTATAACTTCCTAAATGGGCCCTAACCCAACTCACAAACATTTCGAGCTGAAGGAGTTATTTTCATTAGTTTAGCAAGGAATATGGCTCCAGCTTTTTCACCCTTAGCATTTTTCCATGGATCAAAGGCAATATCACCTTCAAACCTCATTTTTGGGCTGCATGAGCCTCCCACCAGACTGCAAACAAGAAACTTCCCAGGGCAGAAAAAACAATTCTGAATAGCTTTTCCCTTTGGAAACTTTAAAAAAGGCCTGTCCTTTCCCTGTTCCACTGATCCTTAATGGCTTTCAAACTCAGGAAACAGGAAAATTGACCATTGTTTGCAATCCACTCTTCTTAGTATATGAGGAAGGATTACACTTGCCTTTGAAAGAGGGGAAAGAAAAGAAGACTACCCTTGCTCAGTTCATGGCAAGTGGATTGAACAGTCTTACTGGTGGTGCTCTCATGGTGATGAATTATTTTTCCACAGCTGTTCTACCTTTTTTGTATATAAAAAGTAAGGAATCACAGTGTAATAGAACATCACAAAAAAAAATATTTTGTGCCCCATCATGGGGAGAGAAAGATTTAGAAGAAAAACCTGAAATTGCCAAGCTGGATTGGTGCTCCAGTTGCATTATTTTGAGGGGTGTGTGTAGGTATCATATTGCCATTATGACAATATACAATCCTTCTTTCTTCTCAGAACATCATCCAGTGCTGTAGCCAAACGTTTCAAGTAATTTTCTTCGGCATCTTGAGGCAGTTTGTTCCCCTGCCACCTGAACAGGGACGGGGAATGATCCCTCTGCAGCCACAGGCAGAGGGATTACAGCAAAACCTCTTCATGTCTTACCCAGCGTTGCAGATCCAATTGCAGACGCCTGGTGGAGCAGGACGTTTCCAAGTTGCACTGCACGCTGTTCATTCTGCGTGTGCAGAAGGAAAAGCACGTTTTTTCACTACGGCCACTTGTTTCTCTGCATAAAGGATGATAAGAGGACAATGGTACAGGGAGCTCATGTACCCTTCAGTTCCCTTATCGCCCTCAGCTGAAGAAAGGAAACCTGCACAGGAAACATGCAGTAGCACTGCCTTTAAAACGACACCAGAACATCAGGTTTACATTAGATATCCAGGAAAAACCTCTTCACCGTGAGGGCGCCGAGGTGCTGCAACAGCGCTGTCAGGACCTCTGGTTACCTCTCTAACAGGAATCGGCTTCAGTTTTTTAATTTCTTTCTTTGTTTCTTTCGTTCCGTTCGGCTCGCGGTGGCAACGGGCCGACGGACGGCCGCGTTCCGGCGGCACCGGCAGCGCCTCTCTCGATCGGTTTCCGCTCGACTCTCCGCTTGCTCCGCGTCCCCCTCTCGCTCTCTCACTCTACTGCCGTCCCGTCCGTGTTCCGCCTCTCCCAGCCCGGCCCATGCCCAAGGCGCCCGTGGGCGAGTCGGCCCCCAACGCGCCCCTACCCGGGCGCTCTCCGCACGGGTTGTGGCACCTCTGGAAGAGTTCCTGGAAGAGCTCCGCGCTCTGCTGGTGGTGGAGCTGCAGCGGCCTTTGGCTCGGCCTGGAGAGGTTGCTCCCGGAGCCGCCCGGCCCCCGGCAGCTTCCCCGCTCCGAGGTCCGCCGCTCGTCGGCTCGGCCGCCGGAGCACGGGGCGCCTCGGGAAGCAGCAGCAGCAGGCGGGGAAGCCTCCACGGAGCAGCTTTACCGGGTGGGGCCGCTGCTGGGGAGCAGCGGCTGCGGCAGCGTTTACTCCGGGACCCGGCTCGCTGACGGCGCCACGGTAAGAGACGAGGCTGGGGCGGAGGAAGGCGGCAGGGACGGCGGACGGTGAGCTCAGCTCTCCGCTCGCCTTGGTTCGTTGGTGGCCATCAAGCGACTGTCCCAGGATCGCGGCTCGGAGTTGCCGCGGCCGGTGAGTGAGCGGGGTGGGCGG
>WBMY01005583.1:0-18426 GCA_013397315.1 Donacobius atricapilla | reverse complement strand
GCTGTTTACAACGTAGCCTGTACATATGTAAGTAGATTTTTTTGTTGTTGTTTCTTCTTCTTATTTTTATTATTATACATCCCATCCTAGGAGCAACGGGGGCAAGGCAGGACAGATGAGGTCCCTGCTGTGGAGCAGAGCTGCCCCAAGGACACCAAGGTGGCACAGATGGCTGCTGGATGGCTTCCTGCGTGGGTTTGGTTTATTTTAGGTGATTCCTGTCGTTTGTCTGGGTTGACGGGATGATGCAAACCGAGATTCATCCTCCCATTAAGCTCTGGTGTCTTGGGGTTGGTTTGTTTTTCAGACTGGTTTGGGTAACCCTCAGTTCAGATGGGCTCCAATGTCACCCCTGCAGTGACCCTTGGCCTCCCCTTCCCGGTGCCACCACCCTGGCCCCGAAGAGACGCCCCAACCTGAGTGGGGCTGGCCTGAGAACTGGCTGAGGACACCCCAAGAGGGAGCTGGGGACACAGAGCACAGCTGCACGTGGCTCGTGATGCTCCTTCTGCTGCACTGAGGCTGGGCCGGCCGCCCCCAGCCCCGGGGGGCTGCAGGAGTGGGAAATGGGGGGAAGGTGAAGGCACCAAGCCCCTCCTGGGCTGCACCCTAGGACCCCGTGGTCTAGTTCTGCATCTCCCCCAACCAGAGCAGGAGCCACAGGAGAACCAAGGGTGAGTCCCAAACCCCAAGGGCGTGTCCCAACCCCAAAGCTGAGTCCCAACCCTACCCTCCACCCCAGGACTGCTGCGGGTGAGCTCCCCAAATTCCTACCAGCAGAGGTTACGTGCTGCTTTTTTTTCCTCTTTTTTTTTTTTTATGGTTATCTCTACCAAAAGAAGTGTCTACACTGCAGGATGGAGGCCGAACGATAATTAATATTAATGCTAAATATTGCAGGATACAACTGACCTTGCTGGCTGGTTTCTGAAGCCCTAGGTTTTGGATTTACAGTGACATGGATAAGAAGCCATTCCCAGATTTATCCTCTCCCCTTTGGTGACGTCCAGAGCAGCATTTTGAATTTTGTTCTGTTTCAGTGTGCAAAAAAACCATGGCTGTATGGAAAAGAAAGTCAGAGTTGTTAAACAGACACACACAATTCATTCACTTGCTTGTTGGGTTCCGCTGGGTTTTGTTTTTTTTTTTGTGGTTTTAGAGTTTTTTTGGTTGGGTTTTGGTTTTTTTTTCTTCTACTGGCAGGTTATTGGAAGATTCTCTACAAACTGGGACATACTGGTGCCGGGCAGGAGCATCACTAAGGTTTTCTCTCCAAATACAGTGTGCGGTAGATACTCAAGTGGAGTGCCTCGAATTTATGGCTTAACACACCTCTGTGGACAGGTGACTGCGTGTGTCCTGATTGTGGTTCCTCATGCATGGTCCCTGGTCATGCCGTCATGCAAAAATCGCTTCTACGCGTGAACGAGCACTTTGATTTTTTGGGGGGGGATCAGCCCAAGCTGGCTCCAGGCTGAAGGAACCCGATTACCCCATCTCTCAAACCAAGTAAAGCCCATGTAGAAAGTAGAATGCAAATAAAAAAATCTCAAATAAACTATGGTAACTCAGTGGGCTTAATGGGTGCTTTGTTTCATTTTTCCTTTTTTTTTTTTTTGTTCCACTTGTTTTAACTCTTTTTCCATTTTTTTCTTCTTTTTTTTTTTTTTCACTGCTTAACTAAATGCAAATCTAGTTTTGCATGAACAAACCCATTAACATTGTGACTTCTGGGTTTTCTTCTGAGAATAATCAACAAAATGGGAAAATAAAATCCATTTGGGGCTGCTTTGGAAAATACATGAATCCCAGCAGCGGGTTTTGTTCCTCTCTCTGTGTGTGTGTGTGTGTGGTTTATTTTGCTTGTTTGTCCTAAGTTGCATTGACTGATGTGGAACATGCAGTATCCACCTGCCCAAACAATAGAAAATCCTTTTTTTTTCCTTTTTTTTTGTGTTTAAATGTTTGTTTACAGGGTCCTTTAAACAGGTGGTAGGTCACTGCTTTAGATGCAACGCTGTCACACAGTAAGCAGACTATGTTTGGTATAAGATCTTCAGGTAAGTGTCTCCACAGCTGTTCTGTATTGATATATTTCAGGAAGTTTGTAAACAATCTTCTTTTTTTTTCGCTTGCAAATGTTTTAATTCGTACAATTCTACTATTTTTTTTTAAAATTTTTTTTCTCTTTTTCTGTTGTGTGTGTATGTGTGTGTGTGTGTCTCAACACTTGGCTTCCCTGGCGTCCTTTTGCCTCTTTGCCTTTTCTCTCCTGCCCTCCTCCGCCCGCTGCTGCTTCTCCTTCTCGGGTTTGGTGACGCTGTCATAGGATGGCAGGGACGCCGTGGATGGGGTGCCTTCCTTTTTCTCCCTGTTTGCTCCCCCGTTCTCCAGTTTGGTGGTGGCACGCCTTCGGCTGATGAAGCCCCGTCGTGCCAAACGAGCCCTGTAAGCCCTCTGGATCACCACTGCTGACACCTCCTCCTGCTTGCGCCGCAGCGTGGTGGTGATGGGCTCGTAAGACACTTTGGAAGGGTTGGAAGCCACAAACCTCTCCTCCATTTGCTGCCTCAGGATATCCAGCTCCCCGCTGTCCCCCAGCACACGTTTGGTGAAGGCAAACAGGATGTCCAAACAGTGGATCCTGTCCCCACTTACCATAGGCAAGTCCATGGCGATGAGTTCAATGGTGTTGGGTTTTGGGACGCGGAGGGGGTGCTCCAAGGCGTCAGCGAAGTCCGCCAGCTTGCTGTACTCGATGAACTGCGTGGCGTCAGGGTCGAACTTCTCCCAGATCTCGTAGAACGTCTCAAAGTCGTCCTCGCTGAGCGGATCTGCGCTCTCCTCCGTGGCCACGCTGAAGTTCTCCAGGATGATGGCGATGTACATGTTGACCACAATAAGGAAGGAGATGATGATGTAACTAACAAAGAAAAATATCCCCACCGAAGGGTTCCCACAATCCCCCTTGAACCCGCTGCCTGGGTGCTCCTTGTCCAGGTCGCAGTCTGGCGGCCGGTTCAGGATGGGCAGCAGGAGCCCGTCCCAGCCGGCCGAGGTGGTGATCTGGAACAAGCAGATCATGCTGTTGCCAAAGGTCTCAAAGTTGAACATGTCGTCTATGCCAGCCTCATGCTTGACATAGGCAAAGTTTGACATGCCAAAGATAGAGAAGATGAACATGACCAAGAAGAGCAAGAGGCCGATGTTGAACAAGGCAGGCAGGGACATCATTAAGGCAAAAAGCAGCGTGCGGATCCCTTTGGCTCCCTTGATTAATCGCAGGATGCGGCCGATGCGAGCCAGGCGGATGACTCGGAACAGAGTGGGCGACACGAAGTACTTCTCGATGATTTCAGCCAGGAACATTCCTAAAGAAGAGAGGCAACAAGTGTGACAGTGGGGATGCACAGGCTGCTGCTTCCTCTGGGCCTAGTGACGGATGAGGCATGTGCAACACCTTGGTTGGATTTTCAGAGGGTGTCTGGGACTGAGAGGTCTCACGTTCAGGCGGGTAAATCCTCCTGAGGGGCAGTGGAGGGGCAGCTCCGATCCCTGCTCTCTGTGACCAGTGACAGGACCTGAGGGAACAGCTGGAGCTGTATCAGGGGAGGGATATCAGGAAAAGATTATTCTCCCAGAGGGTTCAGGCGCTGCCCAGGCTCCCCAGGGAATGGGCACAGCCATGAGGCTGCCTGAGCTCCAGGAGCATTTGGACACCGCTCCCAGGGGGGCCTAGGGTAGGACTGTTAGGGTGCCTGTTCAGGGCCAGGAGTGGGACTGGATGATCCCTGTGGGTCCATTCCAACCCAGGACACTCCATGATTCTGTGATTCTAAGTCTTAACTCAATGCTCTGGCTCCTAAAATAGTTCTCCAAGGAGAGGGGGAGAGGTTCAGCCACAGAAGGATTGATCCCTCCTGGAGAACGATGAACAAGTTGTTTCTTGGGGGTGTCTGCCCTCAGTGCCTGACACTGCCATGGGCGCCAGGCTAGAGGCTCTGAAAGTGCTAAAAGTGGGTAAGATAAACCTGATTTCAAGCAGCAGAAAAAACTGGGGCTGAGTTTCAGGCTGCAGGATGGTCTGAAGGCTGGTGGTTTGTCAGAGTGCCTTGTGCCCTGCCAAGCTTTACTCTGATTCATTTGTGAGGTTGTAATTTTGCAGACTAGATGCTAAGAAACTCAAAACCTGTTGGAGGAAGCATGGATTTAACATTCACACAAACTGCAAACAAGAGGGCAAGTCCTGTGCTGTGGCAGGAAGCCCTGCAGGGCAATTTTCAGGGGTTATTGAGCATTAAAATATTCCGGTGAGGTGAGTGAAACTTTCGTTTTTAAAGACAGAGAGACCAATTGTCCAGTAGCTTACTGCACACAGCCGGAAAGGAAGGTCAGAACAGAGGGAAGGGGCATCAGTCAGGACTCCAGGCAGACAAATTCTGCCATGGTCTCTTGTCAAGGGTCAGAGAACCTCTAAGTCCTGGTACCAACACATCCCTTTCAAAGACAAGAACATGTTCTACCCTGCAAATACCGAGACAGCCGGGCACTCAAAGACCTCTGAGTGGTGTCACACTTACCCACGATGGACAGAATCACAACCACGAAGTCAAAAATGTTCCACCCGATGGTGAAATAATAGTGCCGCAAGGCGAACATCTTCAGCACACACTCACAGGTGAAAAAGATGACAAACACAAAGTTGATCCAGTACAGGATGTCCTCCATCTGCTTGCTCTGCGTGTCTGTCTCCACCATCATGGTCACCATGTTGAGGCAAATGAGCATCATGATGACGATGTCAAAGGCTTGCTGAGTGACAAAGTCAAAGACGGCTCCTTGGATGCGGTTCTGTGGGACAGGAGAGACAGGGAAACAAGTTGGAGCAAAAATTATGCAAGTGTGGAATGGTTTGGATTGCAAAGGTCCTTAAAATGATCCCATTCCACCCTCTGTTGTGATAGGTAGAAGAATTATAAAAGAAAGGCCTCAGAAAAATCTATTAAATTAACAGCTGGCCTGTCATCTCGTCAAAGTGTAGTTAAGCCATTTGCAAGCTCCCATGCAAAAACAATCTTGGTATGAAAGGTCCCTTAACACAACAACCTATTCTTGGGTTGAAAAATAAGTGCATCTGTGTACACAGTAAGATCTGTTCCATGAGAACCTATAAAGGAAAAAACGTAAACAACCTGAATCTTAGCACTTACACATAAGTCACCTTCTGACCAATAAATGCAGTTCTAAGAAAAGTACCAGCCAATAGGTGTTGCACATGAGGTCTGTGAAAACTGTATAAAATAAGTGATGTGAATGAAGAACGGGCTTTTCTCGCACCAAGAAAATGGAGTCTTGGTTAACTTATTCCAGTAACTCCCTGCCCTGTCAAACCTGGCCTTGGACACCTCCAGGGATCCAGGGGCACCCACAGTTTCTCTGGGTAACCTGTGCCAGGGCCTCAACACCCTCACAGGGAGGAATTTCTTCCTAATTTACCACTAATCAAAAAATTGTTTCACCATTGGTGGGAAGAGGGACAAGAATGCAGTTTTGTCAGTACTGAATAAAGCTTTCAAGGCAAACCTTGTCCACAAGCCAGTCTGAGGAGGGCAATGGCAAGAAAATGCCATTATTTATACCCCAACATGCTACTACAGCCCTACTAGCAGCGCATCTCCCTCTTTGTTGAGCTGGAGAAAGCAGCCAGATCTTTGCACTGATGAGAATCCAACCTCTTTCATGTCCTGGCAGCACCAGAGTCCCAGGAGCAGGATGCTTTATCCATACAGCATCTAAGGGACTGAACCCAAATGCCTTTTTTGGCTTTCTGAGGGATTCAAAGTCTTTCAGAAAGCAGGGAAATGAGCTTAGTCCTCCATCAGTCAAGCCCCCAAGGCTGGATAATTGCCAAACGTCCTCCTGGGAGTTCCAGGAGGTTACTACTCCACATCTATGGCCTCTCACCCAGGTGAAGTTCCAGGATTATTTTCTTGACTCAGGTGATGAACTGATAAACACCAACCCCAGTACAAGTGTTTTAACCTTTGCAGGTGACACTTGAGCTACAATGGCAAGACCAGGGTGATGTGGAGTCCAACACGAGTTAGAACAAAGTGATTTGGAGACAAAGCTCCTTTGAAATCTGCTCCACAGGTTTCCCCTGAGTTCCCTGTGAGGTACTCACCAGAGGTCGGGGAATGGGTTTTTGAGGCTTCTTTGAGCCCAGTTTTTTCATGGCATTATAGTACTTCTTTTGTTCTTCTGTCATGAAAATATCTTGACCTCCAAAGTAAAGGGGCAAAAGGAAAACTGGTTACAATCAGCTCATAAACCAGAAGGAAAAAGAGTAAAAACCCCAGCTCAGGCAGGAGGAGACCTGCCAGGTGAGAGCTTGGTGGCAGCAATTTCAGACAGGAATAACTCACACCAATACCCAGAGTGCACTGATTTTTCTTTAAAAATGACTGTTTTTCCTATAAAGGACCTGTTTCACTGCACTGCCTCCTTCCCCATCCCTCTCTCCCCTCTGAGGTGAGCGGGTGTGAGGGTATTTACAGGAGCTGCACGACGCAAATCCTCAGCTTGACTTAGAGGAAAAGCAGGATCAGAGACAGAGACAGAGGGAGAACAAGAAGACATCTTGCTTCCAAGTCTATATTTTAGTCAAGGCATAAAAAAACCCCGAAATGCACAAAAATGTAGTCTAGGGAAAATGTTTAAGCTGGATATAGTTAAAATCAAGCCTTGGGCTGCATGTTGTGCTCCTCGTTGTGCTCAGCCATTCCTGTGATTCACCAAGAGGCCCATAGCTCAAAAATAGGAGGTTTGTGCCCCAAAATGACTTTGTTTTGCAGAGAAACCCACCAGGCTGAAGAGCCAACCCTCCTGGAACAGGTCTGAGCTCGAATCAGCAAACACAGATCACTTATCTTTTTCTTTTGTTGATTGAAGTTGTCGATGATAACACCAATGAACAAGTTCAGGGTGAAAAAGGAACCGAAGATGATGAAGATAACAAAATAGATGTACATGTAAATGTTGTCCTCGTACTTGGGTTGCTCTTCTTGCTGAAGGGGAGATAAGAAGAGCAACAAATGACATTTCAAAGACATCATACAAATACGGGCAAAATGACACGGGTTGTGTTCCCAAACTATTCCTTTTGAAGATATAAGACCAAAAAGATCAAAAAACAGAACAACATTTTGACCCTTTCCTGGCACAGTCCTACTTGTTCCACACCTGCACTCAGTGCAAAACAAGAAAATCTATTTAAAAATATAAATTTTACATTTCATATCAAACCAAGAGAATAGAAAGGGGGAAAAAAATTGAAAGCAAAAAGGAAGTCATGGCAGTTGCATGATTCCAGCATGCAAGAACCAGAAAAGTGCCTGAGGAATGAACTCCAACCCAGACATAATTCCACAACTGGATTCACACTAATGCTCTGACATCCATACAGACATAAGATTCATGGGAGACCTTCTATCTAATTCCTCCCCATAATTTATTTTAATTATTAAATCTATAACCTCACTGTATTCTTCCCTTCACTGTATTTCTTCTCCAGTTGGAGAAGAACAATAAAAACCAAGCAGAAGAACCTGCCCTTTTTGGGATTTTCTTCAGCATCTTTTAACTCATCAGACCACCAGAGCAAATTAAACAACCACAGCATGAAATACGTGCTACCAACACAGCTCTACAACTTTTCCTCTTGATTTTACCAAAGCAAAAGAGCAGACAGAAACAGGGGGAGGGGAGTTTGTCTGGCATGTTACCTTTCTAGAATCTACAGCTGCATACATGATGTCCATCCAACCCTTGAATGTAGCCTGGCAAAGAAAACACAGAGACAGAATTCACCCAAAACACAAAAACAAGCCTGAATTGTGCCAGCTCTGTCAAGGACTTCCTGGCACTCTTGATGGCCCTGTATAATGAACTTTAATGTTATTTAAATAACATTATTTATTTATTTAGCTCTGTTTGTTTAATGTAAATTACAGAAATCAAGCTCAAGTAGTGGACCTGTGGGAACCTCACAAGGTTCAACCACGCCAAGGGTAAGTGGAATGACTTGGGGCCCCTCACTGTGATGGGAGACCCACAGATTTGGAAAGAGAAGAAATATAAAATGGCAAATTCATCCCAACCCCAGTGGAATTTCAGAGGCAGGGAAGCACATTAAAATGCACCAGGAGCATTTTGTATTTCCCACCACCAGGGCGACGGTAGAAAGCCAAACTTACAACTTGCAGAAGAGCCAGGTATCCTGCCCCAACGTTGTCAAAGTTAATTTTCACATTCTTCCATCGGATCTCCGTGGAGTTGGGTGGCATCAGAGCTTCGCAGTCTGTCTTGTTGTTAACAACATCTATCTCAAAGCGATGCTCAGCTGTTTCATTAAAGCAGTAATGATATTTCCCGGCAAACAGGTTAACCCCCATAATGCTGAAAATCAGCCAGAAGATAAGGCAGACCAACAAGACATTCATAATGGAAGGGATAGCGCCAACCAAGGCATTGACAACCACCTGTGTTGGAAGGGGTGGGAAAAAGTTTCAGTATAAAACACGAGGCAGGAGACAGCAAGCATCAGTACAGCTGTTTTTGGGGGGGAATAGGGGACCAGGCCACTGACACATTTGGAGGCAGTTGCCCCATACAGAAGTTGGCAGTGAACTTGTTCCAAGCTTCAAATTCTCCTTCGGAGCCACTGGGGGGAAGCTCTGTTTTCAAAATGAAACAGGCCACGTTGCTGGATTTATAGAGTTTGGATTGTTTGTTCTTCAAGAAAACAACAATTATTTTATGTAATTTTATTTATTATTTTATATAATTTTAATTGCCCAAAGGGTGAGAGGGTTCAGACTCTCTGTTGTAACAGGCTCCTGGATGGAATTCTCTCAGAGCCAAGTGTGAGGACACTTTTGCTTGTGGATTCAAGAGGTTTTATCAGCCAGTAGCCCCTCCAGCCATTCCCCACATTCAAACAAGGCTGTTTTTACTCAGGGTCCTGGTCCTGCTCCCACCAGGGGCCCCAACAGTGGGGTCAGGACCAAGCCCAGCATCACTGTGGTCACACTAAAGCACGGAATAACACCAAGATCATACTGTGGACTAAGCAAAGCCAGTCATGTTGTGCCAGGCAGAGGGCTGAGCATGCAGCCTGGCAGGCTCCAGAGGACAGAAAAGCCATGTTCCTTCCTCCAAACGGCAGCAAACCCGTCAGGAACTAGGATGGGTTTTGTGAGAGAGCTCATCTCTCCCTAAGTTCAGCCTTTCACAGTTTGGGAGCACTGTGTCCCTGAGCATCCCTGGCCAACACACCACCAAAACGTAGGCTTTTAATACAGGCAGGTCAGCAGGCTATTAAATCTTTTATTACACTCTCGTAATTTAGATTCCTTTAATAGATGAGCATAATCTTCAACTATTGTTACCCCTTTGCCTTAGTTTTGAAAGACAACTCAACCACATGAGGAACTTGGGAGGCCTCAAGGGTGGAACAGGAGTCACAGATTGTCCTGGTCCCTTCTCCTCCCACAAAATCCTCTCCTTGGAAGCCACCACCACACACATGGTGGTCATCACAGCAGCTTGGACTGGGCTTGCACTTCTGGTCTGCTGGAAGGTGTCCAGGGGGTGGGACTGGATGGGCTTTAAGGTCCCTCCCAGCCTGTGGGAAATAGATTTGTAGAGACTTCTCAAATTCTCACATAGCGTGCATCTCAATGCAAACTCCGGGATAAAATATGCTGACTTAAAAGGGCCACGGAATAGGACAGACGTTGTTGAGAGAGAAATGGAACTGGAAACAAGTTTCAAATGATGGCCTTGCAAACAGACTTGATACTCTGGAGAAACAGAACTATGAAAGATGGATTGTAGCAGGACCCAGGTGAGGTATTTTTAGATGACTGGCTTGGAAGCATTAGCAGCATTGTGTGGCAAAAGCTGATAGGCCAAAAAACACTTATAGTGTATTGGAAATAGGAAATAATTTGGCTTCTGATTGTGATGGCGTGAATTGTAACATCTGCACTGTCTCACCCTTCTCATGAGATTGAAAATGGAATAAAGTCTTTAAAACACCTCTCAGGAGCCCCATCTCTGGGTCACAAAAAAAGGGATAATCTGACACCAACCCGAACTACTCAGAGATAGAGGGATGGAGGAAACTTGAAGACCACACTGATCCAAGACAGTGACTCTTCCGTTCCAGCTGCTAAATGATGTCAGGAATTCATCACCACACCCAGGAAGGTGGACACCAACACCACAGCAGCAGGACTTTTTGGGTCACATCCTCCTAGGAATACACTGATTTATCCCAGCTACTGCATGAAGCAAAAAAAGGGTAATATCCTCCTGAAATACGGCCATTTGTGGTTCATTAAATCTACACAGCTTTCCAAAAGGCGTGAAAGGAGGAACATGGCTTTTGTGTGCAGGCTGACAAGAACACATGCATGTCTCACAGCATCACTATCCAACTCCCTGACCGAGTTCAGAGCAGAGCAAGCTCCTGGAAATGCAGATTGCTATGGAGGAGAGAAAAGCAAAGAACTACAGTTTCAGTCTTGTTTGCAAAGGCATTTCAGATCTCTGTTCCCTGGCTCAGAGGAACTGGTCTGGTTGGATGGGGCAGTGACATTTGTCTCCAAGTCAAAACAAAGGAAAAGTCATTGGGTCTAGGTATCACACAGGGCCGCTATCAATTTTCCCATGGTGAAAATCCCTCACTTTAGGCATGAGAATTTCATAATTTCTGATTGTACATCAGAAAACTTCTCTCCAGCATGGCGGGACTGGATATAGCTTTTAATTTCTCCAGGTTTAGTGCTAAGCCTGTTCTTGGCGATCAAACTTCTGGGTGGGACCCAAACCCAGCCCAGCAAAAGCTCCACCTTTGTGCCCATGGAAATTTTTCTTCCTTGGTGCCTCTGCTGTTGATTCATGTCTAGAATTAAACGAATGACACAAAGGAATGACAGCAGGAGAAGGTCTTAGGGAAGAAGCACCTCCTCTGGATTTGGAGGTCACGTATTTCTATTACTTCCCAGCGAATTTGAGGACCCCTCCTCAGCTCACTGCTCCTCTGGTGCTGGATTTTGGGCTCAGCAAATCCAAAGATCAGGAGGATCCAGGCAGAATTGCTCCAGAAGGATCCAGATGGAATTGCTCCGCTGGGTCCTTGAAGTAAAGCTGTGACTGCTATTCCCTTCCCTCATCCTTTAAAATGCATCATTTTTTCTCCTGCAGTATCTCTGGTTATGAACTAACTGGGATTTAGCACAAAACCCCACATTCTTGTTCTGAGAGCACCTGGGAAATCCATTAATACGAAATACCCTTGATTTTCATTTTTTTTACTACATTTTTTACTTTTTTTTTTTTTTTGCATGTTCTTAGGAGACTATTTCAATCCCAAATGGGGAAAAAAAAGCACCAAAATGACAGAATATCAGTGGCAAAGCAGTGAGACACTGCAATAATTGAAACCCCCAAAAGGGAGTGGTGCCAATACCAATTCAAGGAAAGCTTGTTAAGTTCAATGCTTTGCTTGTGCTTTGTTCTGGTTCCACAGTGACAGGACAGGGACCAAAAAAGCATGGAAAAAGGAAGGGGACAGAAAGGAAAAGCTTCACTACCAGACAAGGCCGCCAGTCACCACCAGACTGGACTGAGAACAACAAGGTGCAACAAGAGGAATGAAACCAAAGGTTTTCCAAGAGCTGAGCTCCCCCGAGTCCCTTCCTGCAGTGACCCACCAGGGACAGCAGCCTCCTGGTTACCTTGCCCTTGGTTTTCTCTTTTCCCTTGGTTAATTTTTTCAAGCAACATTTGCTGTTTTCCCCTGGTTACTTTTAGAAAACCCCCTCAGACAGAGTCTTTCAATCCAATTCCACCAACAGCCGACACCCGGAGGGGCCCGGAGACCCTGAAGGTGGCTCCAATTCTGCTCCTTTGCACCTGGTGATTCTCCCTAGATCCAAAAAAAAACCAAAATGTTCCAGCTGAGAAGCCCCTCGGATGCCCGAGGTCAAAGCCAGGCCAAATGAGAACAGCCAAGTGTCAACATCGGCTATGAATGGCAGGTGGTTTGGGCCAGTAATTAATGTAATGAGGCAGCTTATGCATCTCCCTTTGTTAGAGGGGAGGGTGCAGCAGGGTGAGGGTTACATCCACGTAGAGGTGATCAAGTCAGCAGCTGCATCATGATTCTAAGTTTGGAATTTTCTTTCCACCAGTTTTGATCAGTTCTAGCATGCTTTTAAAAAAAACCGCTCCACAGGCATGCAGAAGGATCAGCTGCTAATGGCATCTTACCCTCATCCCCTCAAATCGGGACAACGCTCTTAAAGGCCTCAAGGCTCTTAGTGTCCTAAGGGATTTTATGGCACCTAGTTCCGAGTAGCCCAGGGCATTAGCTATAAGGCTGACTAAAGAGACCTACACAGAAAATAGAAAAAAAATAGAAAGAAACAACCAGAAAACAAGAGGAAAAAAACCAAAACAACAAAACAAGAAAGAAAAACGAAAAGGAGAAGAAACCAAAATAAGATAAAAGAAATGAAAAAAAAAAAAGAAAAAAAAAAAAAAAGAAAAAAAAGGTTCCAGACTGTTAGATTGGATCCCCTAGCCCTGATTGCCAGCCCACCTGGGCCGCCCCAAATACCGAAGCCATGACACCAGCTGCCTACTTCACTTGACTGAACCGACCTGGAAGGAAATAATGCGGTTGAGAAAAGAACAGAGGGGAGAGATCAGTGAGAGAGAGAGAGGCAGAGACACACACGGAGAGGGGCTGTTGGAAGGAAGAGCCCAAACGAGGACAAAAACCTTACCCTCGCCCTTTACCGGCTGCAGGGATCCCGGCGGCGCCCATGAAATTTAAGCCAGACAAATGTTAAAGGTACCTATGAGAAAGAATACAGATAAATACACACACTGCACACCTGGGCCAAGCTCTCCCGCGTCACTCTGGAGATCCTGAGCCTCGTTCCGGCTCCTCCTGAATGACAGGCCAAGGATGGGGCGGTTTTTCCTGCCTGTCACACAAAGCACCTCTATTCTCTGCCTGCTCCAGTGGTGACACTTGGCAGTGATGCTGTTTTTACAGCTGCTCACATGTGCAAGCTGAGCTACAGCATTTTTTGATCCATTTTCCAATGCTTTTCCAATCACAGAGACAACCTGTTGAGCAGTGTGGAGTCACATTGAGGCTCTAAACCTGAATTATCAGAGATCCTTAAACCCACCAAGTCCCAGACACGACTTGGCCACGTGTGAACAGTTACAGACATGGCACATCAGCTGTCACTATTCCCATTTTTCCCTACCATCACACTTCAGACAGATAAGAAAGAGACATGAACCCTTTTTAAGGAAAAAAAAGACATCCATATTCAGCAACAAACAAAAACCACGGGACCTCCTCCTGGAACAGGTGGGGTTTTAGCTGAATTCTCAGAATAGGACACTTCTCTATGGATCATTCTTCTACAGAAGAGATATTAGAATAATAATGTGGAATTAATTATAAGGACAATTCTTATTCCACATGTATTTCAGGGAAATATCAGATCCGGGTTTCAAATGCATAAATGTGTGGGAAGATTGAGATTTCATCTTATTTGGGCATGTGGCTCATGTGCTTTTTCCATCTTCATATGGAAGGTGGCCCTGTCCACAGCAGGGACTTGGAATTAGGTAATTTAAGGTTCCTTCCAACTCAAACCATTCCATGATTCTATGGCATCTTCCCCAAAAATAAGTGGCCACAATAGACAACTTTGGTTTTTCCATCCGATTTTAAAATTCCACTAATTTGAACCATGGCAGGACTGTCCCAAAGGCTCTAACAAAGATCCCAGGGCTATCCCAAAGGTTCCAACGAAGCCTTTTTGAGGCAAAACCAGCTCAGTCAGTCCAGGACCGGCCTAGTATGTTAAAATCCTAAATATAAATAAATTAAATATAAAAATCTGACAGATTTGAAGATGTAGTCTATTTACCCTGTAAATACAACACTGGAAGTGCCCCATCCCTGGAAACTGCCCCTGGATCCCTGGCAGTGTCCAAGGCCAGGTTGGACAGGGTTTGGAGCAGCCTGGGATAGTGGAAGCTGTCCCTGCCCAAGGGACAGGATGAGCTTTAAGCTCCCTTCCAGCCCAAACCATTCCATGATTCCATGAACAAAGAATTCTCATTTTTAGAGCTTCTTCCCCTCGGGATAACATCTTACTCCTGAGCAGGACACTAAAGATCATGACAGAAAAGGCTGTTTATTTTTAGGGATCTCTGAGGATCATTCCCTGAGGACATTCCAACAGAAGACACAGCAGGCACCGAGGTCGGACAAAGGGAATCCCAGATTGACTGGAAAGCAGAATCCTTCATTATTACCCAGTAAAAGTCTTCACAAACACACCCAGGAAGCTTTGGGGATGAGGGGAATTGGACAATGCTATAGCAACCTGCAAAATAACATCCAAGAGCGTTGTTAGGATGCAAAGGCTCATTCTTTGCTGGCCTGGCTCACTCCAGCCCCTTCCACAATACACCACAAAACTCGGGTTAAAAGAATGTGATTCAACAGATACAGGACACAAAGCATTGCTGAGATTTTGCTGAGGGATGTTTTGGCATCTCAAGGTCACATTTCAGATTTTTTTTTTTTTTTTTCCAAAAGGGAAAAATGTGCAACTCCTCTGTCTGTGACACCAAGGGAAAACAGGAATTTCCAAATCCCTCTGCATTTGTACCCTCACTGTTCCCTTCCTGCCTGGGAAGTTCCTGATCTTTACTCCACTCCCAGATACATGGGAAGGAAATTAAACTTGTACCATATCTGACCGTTAAACTGCACTCAGAACAACCGGAATTAAACTCCTACTTCATCTTCAGGCAGCGAGAGAGATCCAGGGTTACTGTCAGAAAACAAAACTTATAATGTGCAGGTTGTGTCCAAGGAAAGGTGCTGAGGGGATCAGAGAAGATTTTAGAAAAATTTAAATTTCAAATTTCAATTTTCCTACAGGAAACACAGAGTTTGAGTCACTTCTGCCCCTGAATTCCAAGCAAAGTTCCTTCCACCTACTCAGGAATATTTCCAGAGTGATAATGGTGCTGAACAGCAACTGAATCATACACAGAGTGTTCCAAAGGAGAAGCTTGGAAAAACTTGTAATTCTTTTTTAACACACTTGCTCTTGGGGCAGTCACTAGAGCTACTGAATCCCAGATGGCTGTGATGAAACACTTTAAAAGAATCCAAGCACTTGGGATTCTAAATTCCCTGCTTCTGAGATTTCCTATTGGATTACACTATTTTTTACCACTTTGGATGGCATAAATTCCATTTGTTTTAAATTCCCTCGCTGCGCTTCAGAGCCAAATTTATTGCTAAAACTTCTCTCTATTGTCTTTTTTTCTTCTAATCCTACAATTTATCCTCCCTTTTTTTATTTCTCAGATTTATTCTCCCTCCCAAGATGTTCTGAAGGGGGATCCCAGGGTGGAGCGGTCCCTCACTCTATGCTCTGAGCTTTGTTGTTTGATATGATTCTGCTTTTTCCTTCCCATTTCTTTTGAACAGGAGATGGATGATACTGAGTTTCACTGTGCACAACGAGCTTTCCAAGGACTGAGATTCTCCCAAATCCATGCACCCAACATTCAGAACAGACCTTGTGGGGTGGTGGGATGGGGAGGTTCTGCCACCTCATCACCCCCTCATCATTATAATGCAAGAAAAAGATTACAGAGAATGTAACTCCTTGAAATATCACGTAGGGATGCCACATCTGCACAGCCTTCCCACTGACAACAGGGCAGGTCTCCTAGAAATTCTGTTTTCAGCAGAGTAAAAGATCCAGGGGCTGGAAAATCCTCCTTGGTCCCTGCAGGGCAGAAATCCCACAGCTGCACAGGAAACACCCAAAGGGCTCAAGGGTTTTATCCTTGATTTGGGAACTCACAGATATCTGGGGCTGACCCACTGTTAAATCTATGACCCAGTTAGGATCTGAGCAGGAAACATTCCCAGCACTGTTTTTCCAAGCAGAAGGAAGGAGGAGAGGATACATACAGCCACGATGAGGAAATCCAGCCAACACCAGGCATTGGTGAAGAACTTGACAAATCCATAGGCACACCACTTCAGAAGCATCTCCAGGATGAAAATGTAGGTGAAGACCTTGTCTGCATACTCCAGGATGGTCCGGATGGTTTTCCTCTGCTCGATGTAAATATCCTCAAAAGCCTGGGAAATAACCAGGCACTCGTGTCATTATGTGGGATTTATTCCACAGTTATTCCAGGAGCTTCAAATGATACTGAGGTGACTTCAATATACAGTTATAGATGAGCAAAATATATATATATATATAAAAAACATATAAATCAAGCATAGAAAATTAATTTTGTTTCAGTCACAAGTTGGACTTGATGGTGTTTTTCCAACCTCAGTGATTCTGGGATTTTGTGATTTCGTGAAATCAGACATAGATACAGGCTGACTTTTCCCCAGATCCTCACATTTCTAGTCAAACCAGGATCAGGACCCAGATTTGAAGGCTTTGTTCTTAATTTAAACTAAACTAAAAACATTAA
Source organism: Donacobius atricapilla (assembly GCA_013397315.1). Classification (NCBI taxonomy): domain Eukaryota; kingdom Metazoa; phylum Chordata; class Aves; order Passeriformes; family Mimidae; genus Donacobius; species Donacobius atricapilla. The sequence goes on along the minus strand of WBMY01005583.1, from coordinate 1,800 downwards.
TAAAAACTTTTTTACAGTACCACGAAGGAGTTGTGTAGTCTTCCAGGTAAGAATTTCCACAGTTTGCTTTTTCTCAAAATTTCCTGCATAAAGTTAGATTTCCCTGAGCCCAACACCTCTGGACTACATAGGTTTTACTCACCAGAGCACCACTGCTCAGGAGGATCATAAAGATGATGAAAGTCTCAAACCAATTGTGCTCCACAATTAGGAAACAAGTTTTCCTCAAGGTCCACCACGACTTTCCCAGCCCCTCCTCAATATTGACCTGACAACACTTGCAGCGCTGCATACAACCTGGAACAGGGACAGGGCACACCTTCACTCAGGAAACACAGGATTTCAGGTAAAAACATTAAATTCTCACTGTCTAGAAGCAGTTTTGATGTCACCAACATGAACCATGCCGAGTAAGTTTTAACATGAGTTAAAACCTTTGCATTCTTGGGGATTTTAGGGTAGTTTCACCATTTCTGTGCCTGTAACCAGAATTAACATCAATTTGGGAACAGATCAGCTCGTTCTATTTGGTGAGGTCCATGCTCTTGAGGAGACAAGTGGAAAACTTGCTGATAAAATAACCTTGAACCATTTAAAGCATCATTGCCAAGGGAATTCCTGTAAGGGATCGGCTCTCAAAAGACATTGAGGCCAGTTACAGGAAAGGAAAAGTACTCTGCTTCTAAGTACTTCAGGCATCAGCTGTACAGAAATCATCTTGTTGTACTACAGGTCATCTCTAATTCTTTAGAAAGTCCCCCTGTGAGGGTGGGGAGGTACTGGCACAGGGTGCCCAGAGAAGGTGGGGCTGCCCCTGAATCTCTAGAAGTGTCCAAGGTCAGGTTGGACAGGGCCTGGAGCACCCAGGGATAGTGGGAGGTGTCCCTGCCCATGACAGGGGGTAAATTTGGATGAGCTTTAAGGTCCCTTCAACACAAACTATTGAATGGTTCTGTGATGGACACCCCAGCAATGGCAGCTGCATCTCTGAGAGCTTCACTTCGCAAATTCCTCTGAATCAGCGCACCAGCCCCCAAGAAGGGCCTTGAGGTAAGCTGAGAGCCAGCCCTGATCCAGACTGACCTAACCCTGAGGCGAGCTCAGAGCAGACTGGCCCCCAGAACATCCCCAAAGCCTCTTCCTTCACTCCCTTCTCACCTTCTGTGAAACAGGCATCTGGGTCCAGGTACTCCTCCGGTGCCTCTACGGGGACTTCCTCCACTTCTGGCTTTATATCAATGGTGCTGCCCTCAGAGGAGCTGGTCTCGTCGAGTTTCTGCAACACAAAACCCCAATCCAGTCAATAATCAGTTCCCAACAAGTATCAAACAGCCATTTGTTCACCACATCTACAGCCATCAAAGTTGTTTCCTCACCTTAATCACTGAGATCCTGACCCAGCTTACGTCTCATGTTAACAGGGCAGACAGGATGAAGTATTTATTATTACTTGTTATAAGAGGTGTCCCTGTCCATGGAAGGGGTTGGAACCAGGTGATCTTTAAGGTCTCTTTCAACCCAGGCCATTCTTTGATTATGTATATTTTACACTATATAAGTATTTGTGGCTTTCTATAGCACAAGAAACTTCTGTCTTGAGACAACATCAAAACACAAACATAAGTTTAGTGCTGGAACTGCGCAGTTCTCTGTTACTGGGACAGTCACAACACATACAGTCACACTACAGAAGTTCAGAACGCTTTTTATTATGGCCGCATGCTGGTTTTTATACAGTTTTTATACTCTTCGAGGGTAACTTCTAATTGGTTCATACATTAATAAAAATATAAATATAAT
>WBMY01005582.1:176131-209267 GCA_013397315.1 Donacobius atricapilla | reverse complement strand
CCTTCCAGCCCAGCCCATTCCATGATTCTTCAATTCCATTAGACTGTCATTATTAGCTCCTTCAGGTGTTATTTTCCTGGTCCTTGGTAATGTTCTCTGTAACTGCTCAGTAGGATGGTGTCTTACTGCTTTTACTAACCTTAGTAAAATCCAGCCTGACTGAGGTGGGACTCCAAGGTTTTTTTACAAAAAAAAAAAAAAAAAAAAAAAAAAAACAACCCCAAAAAATAAAANGACCGCAGAACAACCACCACCCTACCAATCAACCAAAAAACCACCATCACTACCACCACCACCACAATAAGACCCCCAACAACATAAACAAAAAAAACCCCAACCAAACAAATAAGAGGGACAAGTTTTAACATTTAGCTTTAATCACACATGACAATTAGTACACATACACTCTTTCTAGAACCTATAAAAATTTTGATCAGAGGCTGACAAATTTCAGGGAAACTCTCCATGCTTTCCCAGTGTTCTTGGTTTTGAACAGCAGTATCCATGTAGAAATCTCTCTGCCTCAAGGCAGGGATTGTCTAAGTCCATCCTGTGGCCATAAAAAGCCTTGTGACTGCATGTGGGCTAAGTACTTCCATTTCACCCATAAATTCTACTGAGCAAACAAGCTCATTTTATTCTGGAAACAAGGCAGATCAAACCTGATTTCTTGTAGAACTGCTGAATCTCAGGTGAGTCTCCCACTTTTCATGCCTGAGACTTTACGTCACAACCAAGATCTTTCAAAATGAAAAGTATCTCTGCAAAGGATACACATCATCATGGCATGTACCACCACCAAATGTAATTGACCATTTTTGCAACTTTCTTCATCTGTGTTACAGCCCCGCAATTCAGATCTCCTGAGATATTTACAAATTGTTTCTATCTCTAAAAAAAAAAAAAGGAGCCGTATGCATTTCAGCATTACTACGTTTTTACCCTGGAGACTTTATAGTGCAAATAACTCATCAGTAGTTGGGTTCCTTCCTGTGTAAAATGTGATGAGAAGTGATTAATTTTTGTGCCAGAGCCTTTACTCACATCACAATTTTACGTAAGTTTTGAAAACCATTTGTTTTGCTGAAGCAGTACAGTAACTTATATGTAACGCTCAGACTAAAGACCAGCATTCAACCTTCATAGAATATACACCCCAGGAGCTGCAGGGGGAGATGTCACAAAGCTACAACGTATTTGGTGGGAATCACTACCCTGTCTTATAGAGAAAAATATGCTCAGGAGGATCCATCCTAATTCACAATGCATTACACAGGAGTATGGGAAACAAAAGCAACAGAAGATACCTTTTCTGTACCCCTCTTCGGGGGCTTGACATGACCATCTCAATGTCCAAAGGTTTTGTGGCAGAAAAAAGCCCCTCACTCCCATTTCTGTGGGGGGCAGGGGGAGGGGTGTGTGGCACTTTTGGGGCAGTACAGCCCCAAATGCAGAGTGGGTGGTGGAAGATGGGGCGATCAGTTAGGCTGGGCATGAAAGAAAGGAGAAGAGTTGTGACTGGGGAGGAGAGCGGCACCCCTGGTGTCACACAGGACGCACTGACCCAGCCAGAAGCAAGGTCTGCAGACCCTCTGGTGTCCAGCCAGCCTGGAGTTCTCCTGGGTGATGCCTTTTTCAGGGTTACCTAAAAACAGAGGCCAGACAGAATTAATAGTATAAAAATGGATATATTTAATGAATTGCCTTCCAGGTACTTTAGGGGCAGACAAAGCCTCCACAGGGATTACACTCAAAAATGATGATGGTCATGAGTTTATCAGACAAGTCTGGTCTGTTTACATATCAGGGGTTAATCCTCCAATTACAGCTTTGGGTAATGTAGTCATTTTTATGCTTTTCAGGGCATGAGGCTGTAGGGTGTCCTTGATTCCCAGGCCTAGAGGAATTGTTTTGTCTGACCAAATAGTGAAGACAGTAACTAACACTCTGTATGGAGTTTAGAGTTATACTCCAAAGCAGTATGGGACTTGAAAAATGTAACAGCTAAAATCCTAAGGCAATCCTGGGGGCTGTGTCCCCTTGGCGGCCGGCAGCCCGGGGGCACCTGTTGGGCATGGCAGGGAAAGGAGCCACGGTGACAACTGCCAGGAGCCCCGTGGGGTGGGAGCTGACCCCCAGCACAGAGCATTCCTCGTAACCCTCACACCCTCAGCCCCACTGAGCATCCAGGCCCTCCAAATTAGCGGGGCTTGGCCGCAGGCACAAATCTCCCACAACCTGATCCGTGTGAGAGTGGCCGGCCACTGGCTGGAGGGGCGCCAGGGCCTTCCTGGGATGCTCTGGGAGAGGGACGTGCTGACCCTGGGTCAGGCTGAGTTTGCAGCCACGACCCCAACCCTCCTGCAAATCCCCCCCTTGGTCAGCACAGCCTCCTTGGCAGGGTGACAGCCCCGAAATCCCTCTCCCCATCCCCTAACAGCCGTGATGAGGTGCCAAAACACGGGAGCCGAAATCCCCGGGTCATTGTTCTCCAGTGAGGCAGCCTTGCAAGGGAACACGCCTTGGGAACATCTGGTGCTGGGCTGGGAATTAGGACCAGATATGGCTTTACAATGACCAGATTATTGCACATGACACCACTGCCTGCAACAGGGAAATCCTTGTTTTAGTTCCTCCAAAAACAAAACAAAAAGGACATTAATTTACTTCTTCATTTTCTCAGCGAATGTGTGCCTTTGTCTGTATGTCATTCTGGATAAACTGAGGAAAGAATCAATTTTCTGTGATAAGCCTGGAATAAAAATAAACTATGATTTCCTATATCCTGCAGAAATTATATGGCTATGAATGTCAGTGTAGCAGTTAACATTTCCAGTTCTCCTTCCAGGGCTGGGTCTTTACACAGCAACAGCTGGGAATGGGAAAGATGACACACACAGCTTTCCTCTCTTCTGCTTAATGAGCGAGTTGCTAATGAGAACAATTTCTCTAGTGAGTGTCAATGTATCAATACTCCCTGTAAGAAGGAAAAGTACCGATTCTTCTTCTGTGTGCTACAACTTCTCAAATACATAGGGTAAATCAAAAAGCTACATAATACAGATGTGCTCTTCCTAAATGGATTTAGACCTTTTTTTTTCTTTTTTTCTTTTTTTTTTTTTTTTTTTAAAGTCAGGGAGATTTCTGAGTTTTGGGGAATTTTCTTTGGTGTGGGAAGATTTTCTTTTTTTTTTGCAGACATCATCAGCCTTGCTCTGCACAAATACCGAATCTCTAAACTGTTCAGAATTGATATCCTTTAGGTGCTCAGAGCTTTCTCCTGCCAAGATCTTATCTGATGTTGGGAAAGACTGTCTGAATCTGAACAAGAAGTTTTCTTTGGAACAAAGGACCTGATATTTATCCTGGAATATTTTCTGCCTCTGCCTGGTGATTAGCTCATCTACCTCAAACTTTCCCATTTCTTCCACCTCCTTTCTTGACTGCCTGCCTCCCTTGCCCAGAGAGCTTTTCCCACTCTGAGCTCTTCCCAGAATCCCAGGGCTCTGGGAGGGATGGTGTTGGGAAACAGGAGAGAGTTGCCAAGGTAACTTCTTGTCACATAACACGTGTTAGATGTTCCCAGAACTGGGAAATGCATTGGTGCTGAGGAGCTCAGGAGTTGCTCTGAGACCTGAAATGCGGTGTCTCCCCTTGCAGTGGCCATTTGTATCTGTGAGAAATAAAGAATTCTCACAGAATTACATTACTGGGATTTGTCTAGAAGCCTGTAGGAGACACCAGTGTGTGGCTGACACCTGTGGAGGTAATCCCTGTCATGACGTGAAGGTTTTATGGAAGGAGTGAAATGCTCTGTGGCCAAGCTGAGCCTATTTATATGCATAAACAGGAATGAAATAATACAATATATATAATATGAAAACCTCAGCCCTTACAGGAGAAGTGCCAGATGAAAGCTGACTCATTTTTGCTCAGTTTCAGTTGCTTTGTTCCAATTGTGCTACTATCCCATTTATTCTTGTGTTGCCCAGTCAAAAATTAACCAACAGAGGATTAACAGAAAATAAAATTCCCACTCTCACTGTCAGTAAAAGTTGTGCCACAAGCATTTTCATGCTGACTGAATCAGAACAAAATTCCTCATGTGTGAACTCACTGATCACAATTAACTCCCAGCAGGCTATCTACACCAAGGATACTGAGCTGATGGGAATCGCTGTGGGCGGCTGGAAGGGAGGAAGAAATGTCATAAAAAATTCCAAACAATGCATACCTTCTGAAAAGTATCACACACTTTGGGTGAAACCCTGATTCTTTCCAAGAAAATGCCTCTCCTTCTCCCAGTCCAGGATTTTACACTTTAGGAATAAAGGTGACTTAATTTTTGAATCTTCAAATCAATTTCTGCTCAGGATCAGGTAAAATGGTGAAGAGAAGGGGTGTTGTTGAAGATGACTGTGGATGAGAAATTTAATTTGTTTATCTTGACTCATAGTGACCATCTACCAATAAGCATCACCCATTGGGAGTGGCACTGAGCAGAACCTGGATTTTGGACTGTGGCACTGGAATGAATCTCCACAATCCATGACTCCAGCTCCAAACTCAAGGGGTTTTACAGAAAGCTGGGATCAAAGCAGGCTGACACTGTTCATCACACACGCACAAACACACACTCACACTTTGATCAGAAGGCATGAACTAAAACTGATTTTATTTAAAAGTCTGACTCCAATATATAGTATTTCTACAAACGCCAGGGATTGGGGGGGAAGGTTGACACCTCTCCCCATCCCATTGGTGATGACAACTGTCCATCAGCTGTCCGTATCTCTAAGAACAGGAATGAAAACTACCTTGAAGTTATGATAAACATTTGCCAGTGTTTACAGACCAGAGCATGAGAAGAAAACCCAAACCAATGAAAACTGTGAACAGAAGAGAAGGCTGAAAAAATCAGGGTGACATCAGACCTCCTGCACATCAGCAACAGTTGTACTGGTAGTTCACCTCTTCATTTTTCTGCTGCATTTTAGTGACAAAAAATTGTACAGTAGAATTTGATGAGGAGGCAGGGATTTTCCAAGCACACAAATGTCTATGAGACTAGCACTACTTCCTACAAAATTTCTGTGGGAGTCTTCTAATTTCATCACGATCCTTTATTTTTAACTTTCTGAAAGCTGATTTGAAGACACTCTGTAGTGCTCTGCTCTATTCCAGTACAATACAAAATGTAGACAAAGAAGATACAGTGTAATTTTAGTTTTGTCTCTAGATTTCTTGTCAAGCATTATTATGCTAAGGAAGGAAAAGAAGAGAAAGAAAGAATTAAAAAAAAAAACAAACCAACCCTCTCAAGAAACTTTGATAAAAGATGAAATGAAGTTTCTGTTCAGAGAATAATTTTTAGAAATTACCACTTGGGTACTACATATTGCACAAAATATTAAGAACCTCACAGGTAAAATATTTCTGGCATGTTTTGGCCCACGTGGAGGAACCTTCTTGAGCAAAGTTGGTTAAAATGGGCAAAATGATCATCTTTTTTTGGGTTAGGACAAGTTTAAACTGTCAGAGGGCAGGGCTGGGTGGGATTTTGGGCAGGAATTGTTCCCTGGGAGGGTGGGCAGGCCCTGGCACAGGGTGCCCAGAGCAGCTGTGGCTGCCCTGGATCCCTGGCAGTGCCCAAGGCCAGGCTGGACACCGGGGCTGGAGCAGCCTGGGACAGTGGGAGGTGTCCCTGCCCATGGCAGGGGTGGCACTAGATGGGCTTTGAGGTCCCTTCAAACCCAAACCAGTGTGATTCTGTGATTCTCTCATGACCATAAACAGTTTGAAGACCCAAAGAGGACTTCTGGGACCTGTTTAGGGGAAAGAAATTTCCTAAACACAAGAAGCTGGACCTCTACTGTAAAGTATGGCTGATCCTGAAGAGAAGGTGATAGTTTTAAGCTTACATACATTTCCTTAGGCTACTTGGAGATAAAAAAGATGAATATATATTAAAATTTTTTCACTGTCTTTTCTGAGATGTGTCTATAAATGAAATCTTGAAGACATAGGAGCTTTTGTAACCCTGACTTAAATGCACATGCTGTTTAGATGAAAAACAGGCATCCTGCAAGCTTCCCATTTAATTTGTGAAGAGCCTTCACTCCACCAGCTGGATTTCTTTTACTGAATATTATAATACTCACTAACGGGAGGGCTGGAGCCAAGAACAGGAAAAATAACTGGCCCAAATGAGCAAGTTATTTAGACTGAGAAAAGGAAGATATAAATACCTTTTATTGCTAGGTGAGAATCAAGTCAGAGCTGCCTGGGATTACCCAAGTGCACTAAGAATTGACAGCCAAAATTTAACATCTTTTACCATGTGCCTGCTAATGTTCACCTGTAGGGCTTGGTACCTTTTAAGAGCTTAGCAGTGAGGGAAGGACTGGTGCCATGTATGTATTTCCTGTGGCACAGGAAGCTCTGTAAGGGCTCAGTCTCCTCTATCTCTGAACTTTCTGTTGAGATCTGCAAGCAGCTCAGGTCACGCCTCCCAGGACACCTTTTACTGCTCATGCACTTGGTCCTCCTGAACCCTTCTGCGGGCACCAGTACTTTTAACTAGGGTAAGCCAGTGTATTTTATCTTCAGCCTGACTCTTACAGCACCAGGGGAGCAGACCCTGTCAATCTTATCACTTGTGCCTGCGGATGCTCGCGCGTCTCCAGCCCTGACCCGTGGCCCTGCTGTGCCCTTCCCCTTGTGCCCACGGGGTTTTTATCAGCAGCCTCTTATGAGAGGTCCTGTGAAAGAGCTTCTGACACTCAAAAAAAAAAAAAAAAACAACAACCAAAAAAAAAAAAAACCAAAAAAACCAACAAAAAGAAAACCCAACCAACTAAAACCCCTTTAGGACTTTTCCTGTACATGAGGAAATTAGTTTCTTTTTTAAAGACAGCAGATTTTTGCTTGCTATTATGTTATGTTTGGAATATTGGCATGTTGTATGTGCTGTTTCAATTTGTTTGCAGCAATAAGGTAAATTTTGGCACAATATTACTGAATTTCAGATATTTTTTAAAAGTCTAAAGCTGAGTCACGTTTTCATTTTTTATGTGAGGAAAGCCATGCAATTGCCTGTGCCAGTGTGACATCATGAGTGTCGGAGTTAAGAGAACAAATCTTCATAAAATATCAATTTTTTTCTTTAACAGTTTGATTTAAGGGTATGTATTAGGTCTTGCCTAGAAAAAAACTAGGTTAGGTCTGGACTTAGATTAGACTCTGATTTAGGCCTGGCATGGTCTTTTCTCAAACCCTCTCATGAGAGCAGTCCAGTTAACACGATGGCCACAACAATAATGCATGTTGCTGGGACACCCTTCTCTGATGAGATGCTAAATATATATATATATATGTATACATTTCTTGGAAAACAGTAAGGAGTTTTGAGCTAATTGTTTCCACTAACACCTTGTCATTAATTAATAAATGCTCAATACATGGCTGAGAAAGCTGCATCACTGCTGAGAAAGCCAAGAATTAGCTGCTGAGCTGACGTCTTAACTCATGCCATAAATATTTGACTGTAGACTGTGGTAATTTAGGTCAGAAAATTTAAATAGTCTATACATGAAATTCTCCAAAGTATTTTTTCCCATCTCATACTATCTGAAAATATATAAAAAATCAGTTTATTCACTGATTCAGAGGATCACTGTGCACATGCTAAGAGCTTGCATTGAAAGCAGGCTGCAAAAAAAATTGAGATTTAACTCCCTGTCCCTGCTCCCAAATTGTCTTTTAGATAGAGGGGTTATCTGTCTTCTTCACCAGGAAATATGCTTCATAATACACAGCCCAAGAACATCATAAAGCAGGTTCAGGCTGCAGATACCTTTGTTTACATCTGATTCATAGTTCTGTACATTTTTGCCACTTTATTTCTTGAGGCAGTGTGGCAAACACTTTAATGAAACACACAGAGGCACCAAGAAAGTAAAGATAGGTTGCAGGTTTAGTAAGAGCCTGGAATAAGAACAAAAGCCATCTTTTGTGGTTTCAAAGCTGAAGGGGCTGATGAACTTGACAAGCATAAAAAAGAGTAGGTACACCTGGTTTTCCTGATAGTTAGGAATAACTAAATAGTGAAGTTGAGCATGTGAGTAAAGGTTCATCTACACGGTAAATGGACTTTCAGTGCTGATATATGAGACTGACACCTTTGTCATCTGACATTACCATTGGCATGAACTTTAACTCTTTTGAGAAAGCTTAAATTTTTTTTTTTTTTGACATATAAACCTCTGGTAATGTGTTCTAATGGTGGCTTCACACAATTTTTCACTTTAACTCATAAGAGGCTGAAAACATCTCAGACTTTTCCCCAGCCAGCAGTTCTGTGGTGGGCTCACTCTAAAGCTCCATATTCTGAAGCTTGCTATGGTGATTTACACTCCAGAATGCTTTTCCCTGCCTATTGTTTGGAATAGGATTTACTGTAGGAAAATAATTGAGAAAACAACCCGCTGCTATAAAAATGGCCATGAAAATACTGGCAATAGAACAATCTTAAATTCTACAGGTTGGGATTATCTGAAGGTTTCTTACACCAGGGTTTGTTTTCCAGTCTTGCTGTGTGGATGTCCATAAATCATTACAACAGGCATCTTATCATGGGAAGTCTGGCTTTAAAAAAATAAGGAAAGAAAAAAGCATGAAGTATTCTGGAATTTTCTTTTTCTTCAAGTACTGTGTGATCCCAATCCTACCTTATTTCCCTGCATCAGAAATACCTCTGCTAGACACAACAGAATTGAAATTGGAATCACAACTGTGGTTTCACACCACAGTTATTGGTATGTTTAGATTTAATATGTCAGCTACTCAGGGCTGAACTTTGGCTGTTCTGCGCCAAAATCCCACCACGGTAAAACTGAAAGGCTTTACGATGCAGGTATGGCTCAGAGGCTAAATTTCAGTGCTGCTGCCTTCCTCAGGCTGGTTCTGAATGGCAGGAGCTCAGCTCCTGGATATCTGGAATTTCCTGCCAGTTCCGTGCTGCAGGGAGGAAAGGGGCTGCTAGGCACTCTTAGGTGGGGAGTCTGATGTCAGCAGCCCTAATGGGAGAGAGTCAGCAGCATACATCAGAGCAGCTTTGTTTGTGCTCCTGTATGGATTTGCTGTCCCAAGAAAACCTGGCATTTTAGCTGTCACTTCCGTTCCTGTTGTTTTCCTTCCCCAGGCACCGGTCTGTATTTTGCAGCTGAGGCAAAAAAGTCTGATCTCGATTTTCCTGCAGTCCCTAGACTTTGGGCAATAGCGTCTACGAAAGATTATTCTCAAATGTGTAAAAGCTGTTTGCGAGTTCCTCATAAATTTTCTGGAAGTTCTTTTAGGCATTATGCATCAAGATAAAGCACAGATGTGTTTTCCTGCTGTTCCTCTCATTCTGCTGAGGACTTGGACCTTGTTCCTCACCACATTCTTCATCAAGACACTCTGCCTTGGATAATCGAAGTGAAACTAAGGTTTAATTTCAGTGGGATTATTTTTGCTGACTACTACCACATCAAAATGTAAGTGACTTTTCCACCAAAATTCTGTTTCCGCCATGAAACATTGAACCTGTGAGAATTCCCCACACTTATCCACTCTCCATTGAAGATTTCCAGGTCTTTGGCTTTGTCTCTTCAGCTGCTCAGATTTTTTTCAGATTATTCCAATAAATTAATAACTCTATTATAAAAAGATATTTTTAAACTTTTATAATTACTTTTCCCCAACTGTTGTTCTACTTCAGAATGAAATACACTTTAGAGTGCAACTTTTTCCAGAAAAAGGAAGAAATGTAGTTCTGGTCATCTTAACCATAAATAATGTTTTATCAGCATCTGCCCTGGTTTGAGACACCTTGTGTGAATTGTGTTACCCAAATTCCATGTCTTGCCCCAGGTTTATTAATTGGCAGTGGGATTAATTGTTCCCCTTCCATGGAAACCTCTTCTCCTGAAGACTTTCTTTTCAGAAAGCCTTCTCTGTGCATACCTTTTGCAGTTTATATTGATCTGTATTTTCTATCTGGTCTAATTAAAATTTTCTAAAAATTTTAACATTTCCACTCTCTGGATTGCTCCAAGTCCTGTCCAACATGGCCTTGGGCACTTCCCGGAAAGGGAATGTTTCTCTGTAGAATCCAGCATTAGCAATTCCAGTGGAAATATTTCAGGTTTAAAATATTTCCTAGATACAAAATCTATGGAGGGTTTATGCCAGTTTTGCACTGGTGAGAAACCCTAAAGAAGGGCATGGTCCTGCTTTTGCTGAGGTCCATGGTAGTTTGGTGAAGACGCTGGATTTTATGGTTCGTAGTCTGCAAAGACATTTAATCCAAAATTTGGGTATAATTGTAACCAATGAAGACCTAATAGTTTAAGAGCTGTGTACTTTGGAAATCTGTATGAACTCTTATTGCTGGAATTGTCTTAATATCTAGACGGCCAGAAAAAAAGCCTATTATAAGTAAATGTGATATGAATCATGAAATCATAGGATGGTTTGAGTTGGAAGGAGCCTTGAAGATGATCAGTGCCACCCTCTGCCATGGGCAGGGACACCTTCCACCATCCCAGGTTGTTCCAAGCCCTGTCCAACCTGGCCTGGAAGATGTCCAGGAATGTTTTAACTTAAAAATGTGAGGATTCAGGCATCTCTAAAATGACAATTCATGTCTTTCTCTGAGGGACAGCTGAGGACTTGCCTCTTCAGCCCTCCATGAGAATAGACTGGTGAAGCTACACCACCATTGGCATGTCCTTTGTTATTCCAGGTGCAGGTGATGAAAGCTTCTAGTAACAAAAGGACATGTGGCAAACAAAGTTAAGGTAGCTTTTGTATGGAGAGGAAATTTTGTCCTGGTTATGCACAGTGTGGCAGCCAATTTGCCCTTTGAGAAGAGCCTGGGGCTGGAGAACCAGGAGGAGCCCCACTCTCTCTTAAGTGGTATTAGAAAGCAGAGAGCAGCAGAAATGAGATTTTTTTTCCTGGGAAAAGGGCTGTGCCTCTTAAGTTTTGCTGTCTTAACTGATCCCTGCTGCTGTGCAGCACCAGGGATGTTTTGTGTCCTGTGCACAGGTGAGGAAGGTATGCAGAGGTGGCACTTGGGGACATAGTTTAGTGCTGGACTTGGTGGTGCTGTGCTCATGTTTGAGCTTGATGATCTTGGAAGTCTTTTCCAACCTTGATGATTCCATGGTTCTGTGGATCACAGGTCCATCCCCAATGAAGGAAGAGCTGCTCACTCCAGCCATATGCTTGTGGCCTGTCATCTGCCAGGGCCACAGACTCTGATTAGAGACAAACAGCCTGGTGTTCTCCTACGTGATTGAATTTTGGCAATCAGCCATAACATTTGTGCAGGTTGGCAGCAGCTTTTCCTGGTTTGATTCATTCCCTACCACTTCCATAATCATAATCAACCAGTTTTTTCTTTTTCTTTTTCTTTTAGTGGAAAACTCCTCTTTCATCTCCATTTTCATGCTTGCCTAGAACATACTCTTTTTCAACCAGATGTGTCAGAAAAGAGAAATATCCTCCTGTTTCTAGTCTCTTCACTTTTCTTACCATGATGAAACAGATCTATGTCTGCAGAATAGACTGGTGCTAGATTTAATTAATCCTACCATTTCAGTCACCCAAGCATATAGAAATATAAACAGCTGGAGGAAGGGAAGACTTTCATTTACCATTTTGTGTCACTTGTAATAATGCCATTTGATTTCCCTGGTGGCCCCACAGCTTTCCTTGGCTCTTTGTTCCAGGCTGCTTGTGGACAGGAGCCACCAAGCAGGAGCCAAAAGAACAAGAGACAACGGTCAAGAAAAACTAATCCTTGAGAAAACAGAACCAGTATTCTTTCTTCAGTGATACAGCCAGAGAACCGAAGAGGTTGAATATTTATCTACTTTGTACATTTCAATAGCTGACTGTTTTTTTTCCTCAGAAAGGGAGAAAAATACTGGGCAAATCACCTGGCAGGAGTGACAATTCCAGATGAGGTGCTATTTCTGTTAGACTTAGCAGAAATAGTGTCATGTGAGCTATCCTGCAGGAACAAATGGGTGATAATGCAGTGTCTGAGGAATTACTATCACAAAACAGTGCGTTGTTGTTACAAAATAGCTGAAATGGGGTTAAATGGGTTCTGGAGGCATCTTTGCCTCACATGAATGACACTGGGACAATTTTGGATCAGTTAAAACAACCAAGATATAAGTTAAAATAATTTTGGCCCTGTTTGAGTCTGGATATAGTACCAACATTACTTAGATTAGTTCTCAGTGCCGGTAAGTCTAGTTTATATACTCACTAAGAGATATACAGAAACACAGGGGAAAACTCAGAATGTTTTAATTCTATTTGTGTGTTTTACATTGACAGGATCCCTCTCCCATTCAGTAAACACATCCTCTCCCTCCAGTGTAGGATATTTCTTCCTCTCCCTGGTGCACATGCTCTTGCTTGCCAGAAAATGTTGCTAAACTGCTTCCATTAGTGATGCTGTAAATCAAAAGGACAGCTAAGATTAGTCTGCACTTTTGGAACAGGGATAATATCCAGTTGGACATGCTTGTATTGTTATTCCCTGTGAGTATTATCTGGTAGTATCATACACATTAGTGAATTGTAAATTTTGTAGACATTTTGAGGCATTGTTCTTTACATCGAAATCTTTCTTTTCCCTCCAAAACAATAACATTTTATGTTGAAATAGGGGTTAATAATGTCTCTTCTGAGATAGGAAGTTTTGATAAGGATCTTATTTCTAAGAATACAGCTTTCAAGAGAATAAAACAACAGTCTATTGGAACAGAGGTTTTTGGAACTAAAGCTCATTCAGTCATCCCAAGAGAGTTTGTTCCAGGTGGGCATGCAATGGAGAAATAAGTGTTTGGAAGGTGGAAATGCCCGTATTCTGTATCAGCAGCGCAGCAGAATAGCACAGGCCTGACAATTTCAGTTATAGTGAGTGATAAATTGATAAAACATCTTCTTAGAGATGCTGGAGTTACAGTTGTCTAAATGACTGGGATCTGGATTACAGTTTACATCACTTGGCTGATTTAAAGTCTGAGTAGATCCCACTCCTTCTACTGCTACATACAATTTAGGGAACATCCTTCACCTTATTTAGTGATAATTAATCGTTCATCAGTAGTCTTGGTTCTCTCAGACCACAAACTGGGTAAGGTTTTCCTTTCCTGCCCTGAATTCCTTTTTATGTGCTGAGTGCTTCTCCCCATAAAGCTGGTGGGTGTTCCAATGTGGAATGAGAAAAGGTCTGTGTCCTCATCCAGGACACGTCCACAGCTCCATTAATGAACAGCTGAGCTGCCCAAATACCTGGAGGCACCAGGACATAGGTGAGAGGGATGCTCTGACTGGAAGCACAGCAGGTTCCCTGGAAACAGACGTGATCTGGTGTTCAACTGCATGAATTCAGTGCTGCAAAAGAACTCAGGCAACCTCCTAAAATGAAGTAAGATCACACATAACTCGGTGCAGTTATTTCTCTGATTCCTAAAAGCTTCAAGTAAAGATCCTCAAGATTCCTAATGGGGCTGTGGAATTGCTTAACAGCAAACCCATCTGTTGAGAAGTCCACTTGCTTTGATGAGGTCTCTAAATTGTGTCTCTGCCAGTTTCCCCATCAACAGTATGGTATGCTCTACCAGGAGTGTTTTTAGACTGAATTATTCTATCTTCAAAATGCTCGAGATTGAATTTTTCATAAAAAAGTAAAAATCTGCAATCTGTTTAAACACAGGAGGGACTGCAACAGAAATTGCTTGGACACTTCGAAGGATCAGATGCCCTAATGCAGCTTCTGGAGCTGGATTTAGAGGGATAAAAGGAAAGTTGAAGTATGACTGCTGCTAAGCTCTGGAGCTTGCTGCTGTGTGTCAGTGCTGGTTCAGCACTGTCTGAGTGGATTTCACTCTCCCTGGCCCACACTTGTGTCCTGGGCAGCCTCTCCAGCCCTGTGCTGCTGCCTGGCACAGGCATGGTGCTGACAGGAATTTTCTCATGTGTCTCATCCAGTGTTAGGCTGAAACTCTTCCAGGGGAGAATTTGGGTGGAACAGGGATGGCACCCTGCTGCGTTCCCTGAGTAGACTGGGAGGTGTGTAATCAATATTTTTCTTCCAGTGCCTGAAGGGAGCCCACAAGAAGGGTGGAGAGTAACAACTGATAAGGGCCTAGGGTGATAGGACACAGGGAATGGCTCCAGAGGGCAGGGATGGATGGGATATGGGGAAGGAATTGCTCCCTGGGAGGGTGGGGACCCTGGCACAGGGTGCCCAGAGAAGCTGTGGCTGCCCCTGGATCCCTGGAAGTGTCCATGGCCAGGCTTGATGGAGCTTGAAGCAGCCTGGCGTAGTGGAAGATGTCCTTATACATGGCACTGGATGGGTTTTAAGGTCCATTCCAACCCAAACCAGTCTGTGATTATATGAATGTGAATATGGTCAAACCAACCAAGCTATGATCTGAAAGCAGCTGGATTTCAAAGGATTTGGTCTTCCTTGTGAGAAGAGGAGGAAACAATTTTTATTACTTCCAGAAGCCATGGTGAATTCAGAGATGAAAATCTTTTCCATGCCTCTGGTCTGTGCAGGAGGAGTATCATTAAGTGATCAGGTTGATGTCAGAACATGTCCCTGGGCAGGCAGGAGCACGTTCTATGCAGGGCAGAGGTCGGCAGAGAACTCACTGACCCTTTGAGTGGGCTCAGAAACCCCTCTGGAACAGGGAGTCCCAGCCCCAGGCAGGTCTCCAGTGATGATGATAATTTCAAGTGCCATCTTTGGCATTAGGGTTTCATGTCCTTGGTAAATGACAATTCAAATGTCAAGAATGCCTTACCACTGGGATTTTTTTCCCCCCCATCTCCTGGAGTCTTACCAGCCTGTGTGAATCAATTGTGAGAATTTGGAGGCAATTTGTTCCAAAGAGACAAGGATCAGTGCGTTCCCTTGGCTCTTTATTAGCTGGAAAGGGTGGGGGAAAGAAAATGAGTGTGTAGTTTAATAGGAAATCAAAACTGGTCCGTGAATGTGTGTCTGGACTGGCTTATTCATGACTGTGATACACATGTAAAATATGCTGGTGGTGTCACACAGTCAAAAACACAGCTTGCCAATGCTGTCAAATTACTATTTATTTCCTCTTAATTCCACTGGGTGGGACATTTATACATCCAAATGTCCGAATACATCTATCATTTGGTCGGAGTTTTCATTAGCCCTACTACAACTCTGAAAGGTTATTCAAGTTTTTGCAAGTGGGGATGACCAGCTGTAGAGCTTTTAGAATTGAAAAGGGTACTTTAATATTTTGACCTGACTTGACTTCCTCATTTTAAAAGTACCCTTTTGTGTTTTAAAACAAGTCCCCCTTTCCACCCCCTTCCGCCCCCCAGCATAAATGAAGCCATATACAATTTTATCTTTTTAAAACCTCTTTGTGCTCCTTTGGGGGAAAATACAGTGTTTTAACCACTGAGTTTGTCAAAGGTTAAGTGTTGTTATATGGGGTGAGTGATGTGATGTGCTCCTCTATGTAAACAGGGGACGCAGAGGGTGTCAGGGAGCCCAGTGTAGTGTGTTTAGCTTATGTCTTTGGGTTATTATCAAAAAGACATGATAGAGGTTAATTGGGCCTGCACAAACAGGAGGGTTGGTCCACAGCTGAACCAGTCTGCACAAACATGACCATTTACTGAAATGTGGCAAATGAGGATGGGCACTGCCACTCACTGAGAACTGGGCTGGAGGGAAAACCTCTTTTCCTGTGGCACAGCTTCCAAAGAGCCCTTTCAAGCAACATAAATGATGATGAGATGCTCTCATAGAATAAGTTCTGAGTGTAACAGACCAGCAAGGAACTTCCTCGCTCCTTAATTAATTATCTCCCCTACTGTCCCAGGAGCTGGCAGCAGCAGTTATGTCCCTGGAAATGTTTATATCCAGGTCCTTGAGGACATGGTGACGTCTCCCTCCCACACCAGTGGAGATTATGTGAGTTAGTAACACACTCTTCTCAAGGTCTTTTTCGTTCAGATTAAGGAAATGTTAGGCAACCTTCCTGCAGCTACTGGTGAAGCAGGAGGAGATCAGGCAGCAGCAGTGCCAAAGATGATTTTATTTCTGAGGTCTTGGAAGCTTGAGCTTGGCTGATGTTCCATCAGAGGAGCCTGGGCTCCATCTGTCACACAGCCCAAGGGAAGGGTACCCAGTGAAGAGACAAGTCATGCTTGAGTACCTGTGCTCTGCGAGACAGGGAACAGCTCATGGAACTTAGGCAAAATCTCTGGAGATGGATTATATCCCATCAGATACTGACTGACTGAAAAACACGTGTGCCTTCGGCCACACAGCCTGTTCAGGTTTGAAATGGAGTTGAAAAATTTAACATTGAGTAGAGAGGTCAGCTGTATCACACTGGTCATGTTGCACCTGGGGGAGGATTTTCCCCAACTATTAGATCCTGCAGAACGACTATTCCTCCACACCTTTTGCTTTATAGCCTAGGGGTATCGTGAAAAGAGGTATTTATAAAAGAGCCAGGTACACAATTTAGGCCTTGTGCTCAAAACCTGATTTTCAGCGTGCAGATGAATCTCCTATGCCCAGCATGCTGATTACACTGCAGTACAAGAGGTAAGGGAAAACTGCTTCTCTAGGCAGCCAAGTGCCATCAAAGACATGTGGACCCGACATGGGCCTTTTAACGTATGCTAGGAGCACTCCCCAAATGTGTCTGGAGAGTAATAATGCTCAGGTAAAACAAGAGAAAAGGGAGAGAAAAGAAACCTGGTGGGAAAACCTTCCTTAGCTGGGAATGTTTGGATTAGATAATGTGAAGTTGCTGCCTGAGAAGCAGGTTTAGATACCACTTTCCTGGCTTCTGGTGGATTTCACCAAGCTCAGCATTTTAATGATTGGGAAGATGTTGGGTTTTCTTTTCTCTAGAAGATGATTAGGAAAGGGAGAAGGGGGGAAGGAATCACTCAATCATGGTGAGCCTTCCTAGACATTAGAGAGGCCTCTGCCCCTGATGCCAGTGGGACAGAACTGGAGACAAACTGAAATAAAAGCCTCAGAGCACTAACAGAGCATTTATTCCCACCATCACAGCGCAGCTTCACCTCTTGGTGACAGTGTATTTCCACTGCTCACTGCTGTGGTTACGGAGGTAGAAAGGGCATTTACAGAACAGGGACATTATTCCAAGCACAGGAAATCTTCCTGTCATCCTCGGACTCCACTTAGTCTTTCTTCCTCCACCACCCACGTCTGCCCAGCTGCTTATCAGTCCCTCCAGAACATCAGACCTTGACAGTGATCCCATCCCTTACACATGCTTTACTCTTTTCTCAACATGGCAATTAGAGCTGTTCAATTCAGCCTTCCTAAATCCCTGCTTTGAATTTGAGGTCATTTAAAGTGCAGATGTGGATGGAAATTAATAAAATATTAATCCATACCAAGTACATGCAAGGGTATAAAACACGCAGTGTGTTCCAAGAGCAACACGTTGTGTTTCAGATGTTTGGGCATCAACAACATCCATGATGCTGTTTAGGAAAAACGGATGAAGTCCCAATGTGGAAATACTTTTCCACAATAGCAGGCACAACCACAGCTTCAGTCAAATTTAATCACTGTCCCTTTTGCACAGGGTCCCTTTTGCTGTAGGTACAAACTCTTTTGCATGACAGAAGGCCAAGAAGGCAAAACAGTTTTAAGATTCTAACCTGGGAAACCAGTATTTTCTCTGTATCTTAGTAAAAGAGATATCAATCTCTTCAAAGCCAAAATCTTGAAAACCAAAGAACTACTCCTGAGGCAAACACCTGCCTGAAGCAGCAATTTCAAAATAACTGCAGTTTGTCAGTTTCAAGATCTTGTTTCCAGATAGTTTTGTGGAGCAGCCATGCAGATAGCACATAATGAATAGCCGGAAAATGTCATTTAAGGGGGGGAAAAAAAATACCAAATAGGAAGTATCCATCACCCACATTTAGGCCAAAACGATGAGCTGCCATGAAACAAATAAAGTTTGAACAACAAATAACAAAACAGAAAGAGGCCTATCTGACCTTCTTAGATGATAAAACCTTAGCAGAGAATGTTTTTGCAACACAGTTCCTCCATGTTAGTAGTTTTCAGACACTCAGAACAAAAAATTTCATTGGGTTCTTTCACTGGTATTCCTACTTGCAGCTAAACCCCAGATATTATCAAGAATTCATCTGGTAATTAGAACAGCTTGGATGACTAGGAAATGTGTGAATATCATAAAAATGTCATTATTTATTAAAAGACTAACTAGAATATAACTACTCAACATGAAAAGTTACCAGATGATTCTCTGCATATTTTAAACATGTATACACCTGACAAAACCGAAGACTCCTTAGGAATCTCCCTTCCCCCAGCTGAGGAACAGCTCCTTTGAAATCCAAACCTGCATTGTTCTGATGCCCTGTTTGGAGCAGCATCCACATTTAAAGTTACAGGAGCAGATTTTGCATCTCCCACATCCCATCTCCTGCCCAGTCCCAGGCTTCTGTGTGTGCACAGCATGGTTACAGTCCTACAGCTCTGCACTGCTCTGGTTCACAGCCAGGGGTATTTATTTAGCCCAAATTGGAGAAATCTGTTTTTCCTGAGCCCAGATTAGGAAAGTTTTGGATGGCTACTTCTGATGGTGATTTAGATTCACAGGTACATGTGAGACAACACAACGACGGTAACTCAAAATCACTTTTTTTCCTAGTTGCAGGATAATTTGGATTGATGAAAATAAGGTTAACATACCTTTGAGTGTGTTTTACTTCTTAGCTTTGTCCCTTCTGATCACAAGGCTTTCCAGAACAACAAAGACTGCCAACAGACAACTCTCCCAAATGCAGCCAGTATGTAGCCACACAGTTGTCTGATAGAACACACACGTGGGCAGGCATTATTGAAGTCACTAGATTACTGAAAGTGGGCAAAATTAAGAAATAAGTGCTAATGGCAGGCATCATGAAAAGTAATCTTTACTACTGGTGAGTGCAATTTAGTTGCTTCAACCTTTAGATTGTAACATGCAACTTCCTTATCTGCAGCTAGTTGTTCATTCTGCTAATTTAGAAACCCTTTCATACATGAAACAGCAGCAGCAGAGCCTTTTGAATCTTTTTCTCAACTTTTTGGAAGAAGCTGGGAAATTACATACCTGAGAGACTTAAACCTCTAAAAATGAGTACATGTGGTATTTTACACAGAGCAGTCCAGGTGTCTCAGATCCCCCATCTGAGCCTTCTCAGCAGCTAATCAGACATCACTACAATTATGGTCCCTGCCTTTATTTCACATCTTATCTTAACAACAGAAATATTGATTAATTATTTGAGCAATTACAAGGTTACAAACAAATAGCTGAGTGTAACTTAGGTCAGAGGTCATATTTTTAGGATGAGAATGGAGCCATTGCTTACAAATTGAGAGGAATTGTTCAGGCAGCAACAACTAAAAATACATTGATAAACATCCCCTAGAGTCAAAATGCTCTTTATTCTTCAAAGGGCGGTCTTATTGCTGTAGCTAATTTACCATTTTAAGGTTTCATTCAACAGGTTTACTGGACAAGAAATTTTAAAGAATTAAAACTAGCAAGCCTTTTCAACTGCACNGCATTAACAAGCACATCTCATCTGGGTTATGATCACTAATGCTGCCCTATCTGCAGGGGTGTCCACCAGGAGACAGGTTATCCGTTGTGTGAGAGGAGACTTGGTGAGGCTTCCAATCATTTCCTGACACAAGATCTGCTGTTGGGTACTCGGGGACACTCTCCAGCTGCTACTGCATGAACAGGATGCTGAAGGCCATCACCACACAGCACACGGCGACATAGGGACTCTTCCGCTCACCTGGAAGGAGAGAACCCAGAACAAACAAAAATTCAGCCATGGCTAAACAGACCCACCTGCTCCTAGTCTAATGCCGTAGTTGTGCCACAGCATGTGCAAACTGGTATTCAACATTTCTAGCTGGAGAAAGGCAGGCAGAAGTACAACTGTGTATTCACAAACAATATGCAGGGCAGTGGGGAAACTCAGATGTAGGACAGGTTATTTTGCTACATACAAACAGAATTGCGGCTCTTTGCTTTAGGAGAGAGACTGGTAAATAAGGGCATGGAGTGACAGGACAAGGGGGAATGGCCTCAGGCTGGAGGAGGGCAGGGACAGATGGGATACTGGGAATTCCGGGCTATGAAGGTGGGGAGGCTCTGGCACAGGGTGCCCAGAGAAGCTGTGGAAGCCCCTGGATCTCTGGAAGTGTGCCAGGCCAGGCTGGACAGGGCTTGGCGCAACGTGGGAGAGTCCTTGCCCATGGCAGAGGGTGGCACTGGGTAATTCTGGGTCTCTGTAAAAGGCCCATGTAAGGGCTTCCATCTCACTACAAACCACCTGTTCTGAGGTGCAGTTTTATGCTGCTGCTACTTCCTAGTGCCAGAGTCAGGGGGCAGGCAGTGGAAAGTTGCCCAGGACACCCCATTTTTGCTGGCTCTGCTCCTCTGTGGCTCCTCAGGAGCTGTTCTATGTCAGCTGAGGTGCAGCTTCTGCTGTCTGGGCCTGGCACCTGTCACCTGCCGTGTGAATCTTCTGTGCAGGGTGTCATGCAGCAGCCAGAGCTATGAGCTCACAGCTGCCCAGACAGGGCCAGATGCCTGTCTTTTTTTTTGCTTTGCTAAGAAGATGTAACATTGTCAGCATGTGGAGAGGGTCTGGTCCACAGATTTCTGTGATAAAAATGGTCATCAGATCACAGAAGTTGCACACAAACCTCTATTTTCTGACTCTTTCAAATTGGTGTCACATTTTCCCTGGGCAAACTGTGGATGAAAGTTAAGTTTTACTCCATTAATAGACCTTTAGCTAGCGGCAAAAGCAATTATGAGAGATCTATTCCCACCCATCAAAGCAATCATGAACGATCTATTCCCACCCATTTGGTCCAGGACAGAACATTACAGAGGTGTCTTTTTCACCAAGAAAAAAAAGATTCTTAGGTGCGGAACTGTAACACAACCAGGGAAACATCAGTAATGTTGATCAGACTGGTACCTACTCATATAAGCACCTTCTCCATTAATTTGCAAGATGTTTTTACACTTGAACTTCATTCTTCATGGTTCCACTGAATTCTCCTTGCAGAGACCAACAGTGGATGGTACCTCCAGCCTACAGAACTGCCAGGGAGTGTTAATACTGAAACTGAAGTGTCTTTGAAGTCAGAAGATCCCTGTTTTTACACATTCAGGAGTATAAAGACAGAGCTGGGGCTCTGCTGTTTGCTTTAAACAAAGTTCTATTTCCCTTTGCTGTGTGAGGTCTTTTGTCTGTACAAACTACCTTGTCCGAGACACGGTTTTCAGAGATATATTAAAGAAAAAACACACCAAGGCTCCCAAGTCTGGCATGGTGCAATTTTTACGAAAAAAAATCTTTTCTTTTACCAGCTGGACTTTTAAACACAGAGTGAACAAACTTTTCATGGTAAAAGAAAAATAAAATACTTGCAGTGACACCTCCCATACACAGGATTGGCTGCCCAGTGACATTACAAGATGCTGTCATGATCTGGCATATATTTAATTAAACTTCAAATAACTGAACGAATTAATGTCTGCAGTTTCACATCTGTTTAAAATAAATTTTAAGGAAGTCCAACTCCTACGGTTCAGGGTATTACAATTTTCATATGGGTTATGCTTTTCTGCTCTTAATTTTCTTAAAAGAGAAATCACCATGTGGCAGGATTAAACATTATTTTGCACAACTTTGTAAATATGTAACCACTTGCCTGTGATTAAGATCTTATGTACATGTGAAAAGGTTGTTTAAACATACCAGGGATGTGAAATGTAAAGAAGGCCAGTAGACATTTTCATTTTTAAAACCTACACTTTCTATTGCATTTGTGATTAACACACATAAAATGATTGGAATCATCTCTAAAGCCCATTTTCACTTCTTAGTCTAAAGAAAGTCGAAGTGGTCCACTCTAGATGCATGTTGCAAAGAAACATAGCGAATTGAAAAAAAAAAATCCTTGCACTCAATTGACTTCAAAGAAGATGGCAAGGGCAAGGTAAGGTGAGGTATTTTTTTCAACCTTGAACAATCCCTAAAGCAGCTGAATTTTTACATTTGTTTCCACTGCTATAGCTCAAAATTCATTTCTGACAGCTGCCACCTTCCCAGTAGCTTTCAACTACAGCACTAAAATTGGTTCTGCTATGTCTATTATCTAAATAGGACAATATCTGCAATCATTTTAGCAACCTGTCTTCACCAAAACCCTATTTTTTTGTGTCAATGCTTCTTTGACATCCTGTAAAATGTTCTGCCTGGGAATGCAGAAAGGGATTCATACAGGCTTTCTTTAGGTTCAATGACAAGTAGGAAGATCTAGAATTACAAGTTCAAAGTTTCTGCTCTGAATTAAGAATGCAATTTGAACACTGATGATAGCTTTGTAATTTTTTTTTCCCTAAATTGTGGATACACCTTAATGTTAAGACTAAATGTCTGTTGCATATTCCAATTTCCTTCTCAAAACAAATTCAGGATAAGGATTAAAATAAATATAAAACCAATGTTATGGGAAAATGTCAAGAATCAGATAGAGCTGATCAGCCTGTGTCCAGATGTCACTTGAAACAAACAGCTTTGTGTAATTCAAAAGTGCACAGAAGCTAAGAAGGGAGAGGAAAAAACCACATTTATGCTTAAACAGAACTTTAATGCATTATGAACTCCATGTTGTTTTATTACCATATGGTAAATATCTGACTTTTTTTCAAAAGCCCACTGCGATTTCAAACAGACTGCAGTTTATAAGTAATCATTGATTTCTTGGCATGTTAGAAATACACCGTTGGTTATTTCATGCGGCAAGAAGTGCAAAAGACTTTTGAAAATATAACAATAGATACATGAGCCGACATGAAAAGATGCAGGATTTCCATGATGCTAATCTAAGAAAGCAATATCCTGCCCCCTTATTTCATGGAGGTTAAAACCTGCATTTTTGAAGACAAAGGATGTGTATGGTTTTCATTGCTACAGGGCAACATTATCCTAATAAATTATGCTAGAAATAGGACTGATCTTAAGGATTTTGAAAGGAAAAAAAAAGAATTACCAATCCTGGCGCATTTCCAGAATATCCCCAACAGTCTGTAAAGATAAAATATATTCATTAGGTTCTTGGTATTAATACATTCAAGTCAACTGATTTTCTTTCTTTTATGTTAAAACAATCTGAATTGACAGTAATTTGTCAAGCGGACTCTCTTCTGAATACCAGAAAACAGCAGACACCTGCACAAAAAGGTAGAGACTGTGAATTACAAAAATGGCAAGGTTCTATGTCTAGCAGGGGTCTTTTTGCATGCAAAGATGCATTTAACTCATTCTGTGTTCCAGATCTAAGGATTTCATCAGAATCATGTATTTATCTACAATAAAGTACCCCAGACATATAATTTTGTGAAGAAAAATATCTTCCCAATTTTTCTGGTTCTTCCTTATTCCTTTACCAACTCATGTTGCTCGTGTCTCTCCTATGCTGCTTGCCCAGGAGTCACCTCTCACAAGTGAAACAGCAATGGAGAAAAGCAGAATCCAATGCAGGGAACATCCAAAGGGATGTCACAAACCTCCAATTTCATAGTGTAACTAAAATAATCTCATACTGACCGCTCCAGAGCAGGGACTGCTTTACGATCTGAGGAAGAGGAGGAACAATACTGTAGGTGTCTGTGTAAGAAGAGAGATTTCAGCCCTTTTTGACAAAGCTTGTCCGTAGGAAGGTTACCTTCATAGCATGGCACAGAACACTATGGGGAAGCACTAGGAGAACAGCCATCAAACAGCTAGTAGACACTACCCCAGAAATAATGTTCTGAACTCACACTCACAAATGTTTGTTTTTACCCTTTTTTGGGCTCTGAGAGTTGCTTACTTCTAACACATTTAAATGTAGACAGGTAGGCTTGGGCCACTTGCTCCCGCATGCTTGAGCAGTCAACATACCATGCAATTTTATTTCTCTGCTACTTCCATTTCATGTCCTCCTTTATGGTCTTGGTTTACTTCACCATCTCTCTGTCCATTTAGCAGTCTCCATTTCTGAGACAAAGATTCAGTGTTGGGCAGGTGAAGACCAAGTGTGGCAATAAGTGACTGAGGTTTTCAAACTGAAAATGAAATGATTTTGACTTACATACCCCTTGCTGACTAATTCATCATGAGCTGCATTCCATTTCCGTTTTTAGAAAACAGGTATTTTCATCTGTGCTTTAGATTTTAGTTTTACTTCGAGCGAACTACACACACACACATACACATTTGGGTTTGACTATATTTCTGTAAAGCTAAAGCTCTTTTTTTTCTGCTTTTATGTAGCTCTACGAACAGAAGTAATGATCCCTGCATACGGACCACCACACTTTTCCAGGCTAAGAGGTCATACAATAAAGTAACCTGAAGACATCTATGCACTTTTTGCAGATGCAAGCAGGTAGAGAGGCATTCATGTGTAAATCTTATAGAGCAAAATACACAGCCCTGAAGTGTTCCATTGGTAGCACCTCAGGTTCTCAAAACTGTTCCCCACTCTCAGTAAAATCAGAATTTGCAGACTGCATGCTGCAAAACCAACAGAAAAAACTTCCACAGCCCGGCTTCTCACATTGCCATCTCTCAAAAGCTTGCTCAGGAGCTCAAAGAAATAAACTATTACCATTCCATTCATATACTTTTGAAGAATCTTGCCTGAGAAAAAGAATATTAACCCTTTCAGGCAACCTGGAAGTCTGTGGAATTTGCCTCACAGTCTCAGCAAGGTTATTTTTCCTTCTTCCTAGGGATTTCTTGACTAATGTGAAGCCACTACTGCACACTGCCCTACAAAGACCCCTTGATGAAAACAGAAATTTTCCTACCTGATGTGCCAGGTACAAAACAGAGGATGGGTTTCACCAGCTGCCCTTAACAACCTCAACTAACAATTTATGAACCTGAAGCCACTGACATGAGGACTGACCAGCCTTCCCATGATGACACCAGAACATTTTAAGAGAATTTTGTGCTACTGGAACAGCTCAGTACCTCTCTTTGGGCATATAACCTGCTGCTGAGCAGAAGCATATTGAATTCTGAACCTTCTGATAACATACCCTCTGGAAGAACTGAGGAGCTCCACCAGCAGAATTAGCCTGTATTAACCTCCTGTTCCCTGTTTTTTCCATTCGTGCTCATCCCAGGTGTATTGGTTTGGCATGAATCGTAAAAACCAATTAGTGATCTGCTTTAAAACTGACAGCCAGGTTGTCCAATTGGATATAAGTGTACACCCCTGGGACACACGGCATAAATACAGGTGGGATTTTGGGAAAGGCCTCTTTAGCTGCGGGCCTGCCATGAGGTAACATCAAGAGGAGGGGAGCAGCAGGGCCCCCGGGGCTGGCCCTGGCCGGAGCCCAGCCGGGTCCCCGAGCCCGGCAGACGCCGGCAGAGGAAGGGGAGCCGCGGCTGCTGACACCCAGCCCTCCTACGGCCTGCCCCTCACCGCCGGCCGGGCCCAGGGAGATGATCCCCCCGGGGCCCCAGAGAGCAGCACCGAGCCCAGGCTGGGCCAGACCCACCCCATGAGACCCAGGGCTGCAGGGGAGAGAAGATCCGGGCGCCGTTTCTGNAGACTGTGTCTCTTGTGGGAAGTTACCAGAACAAAATCAGGAGGGACTTGTCTCTCTCAAAGACTGAATAAAAGTCTATTTTATAAGTGGTACTGACTTAGAGTTCTGATTTTCTGTCTCTTTACATTGTTTTGTGGAAAAGTAAACTGTTGGTAGGGGAAAGGGGAGGGCTTTTAAAAAGGTTTCTTTTTTTTTTGTTTGTTTGCCCTTCAGTGTGTGTTAATAAATCTAACTGTTTCTATCTTGAAGGCCTGTTTTGCCTTTCTTCTAGTCCTATTCCATAGTAGAAAGATAGACCAATACACTACATTTAACAAAACAAATCTGGTGAATTTGAAACCAGTACATTTTTGGTGTTTCTGCCTGGTTACAAACTTTAACCCTTACACCAGGTCCACAAGAACCACTTCAAGTCAAAACCTGCTTGCTTATTACACAAGTAATGCTGCCTTGAATAACTCTGCTCCAGAACAATTCCTCGTGCAGCCATTCCTCAGCATAATTGCATTATTCCTTCTCTGTCCTTCATGATCTGCTCCAGCCTTGTTTGGATGCAGGTGAAGGTGCGGGTCTGGCTGGGATCCCTGTGGCTTTCTGGCAGCCACAGCCCAAATGTGCACGACCTGCTGCATATTCTTGACTCTCAGTGTTAAATGCTAAAAACACTCACCATGAAAAGCGGTGGTGGTTATCTGGAGAACAAAAAACCCAAAGAAATGGAACCTCCTAAGCTGAGGAGGAGTGGGTGGAGCCTTAGACAAGACCTGGTGTGCTGAAATGTGCCATGTGTTCACCAGGAGAAGCCCAGTGCCACTGCAGGAGGGAGTGCGAGACATCCCCACTGCAATGCTGATGGAAAATCAAAGGGGAACTCTGCTGCACATGAGCTAACACATCGTTCTGGTTAGCAGGGAGGAGAGAATGATGTTGTGGTGCACATTCTCTTCTAGTTAGCATGAAACAGTAAATCTCCACTTGCTTTCCCAGCCTTTAACACTGTTGCTCAGGATCGAGCACATGGAAACATTCAGGGAAAATGAAGGTTTAAGATTCTGTTTGGCTTGGTAGGAAAAGACACACTTTGGCACAAATGAGGGGGAGGAAATACAGTGTTATGAGGATGGGTGACATCACTGTGCAATAGCGTCTCTCAACCAACAGAAATGTTTCTTCACTTATTATCAACAGACCTAAATCCTCAGCAAAGTTACCACTCACTTAGAAATACAGTGAATAACTATCAACATTCCTCCTTTCCATCACTTTAGTATTTTATTACTACTTTTTTATGCCTTTAATTTGGAGCAGGAATGATGAGGTAAGAGCATCTCTGTGGTAAGCTGAAGTATCACTAAAATTTGTTTTATCCCACATGTCCAGATATTTCCATTGGAGCATGGAGTACATTAGAAGAGAGGGACAGCAGTTTAGCACCATATGAGCTCCATGTAAACATCTACCAAAGAGGAAACAAATTTCATTGCTTCCAGGCCAAGGTTTTATTCTCCAGTACAAAGTAGTCTACAAATATATATATAAAAACCAAAATGGTATGTCCTAAACCTAAATACAAACCTACACATCAAACGCCCAACTCCTCCACAGTGTCAGCACCCTTTGGAAATGCTTTATGAAGAGAGTTCTGTTGTACTCCAGACAGATTTGCCTCAAGAATAAACAGAGTAGCTCCAGATTAAAGGAAATAGTCCTTGCCAAGAACAGCACTAAAATTTTAATCAGTAAAATAAACATTCTTACTTCTTACTCTGTGTACCTCATTGACTATTGTGTTATCGTCCACCAGCAGACACCCAAACTCCCCTTGTCTCCTCACTCCCTGTCCTTCATGAAGTCATCCTTTCTTCCATCTTTACTTCCATCCAAAGAAACCTCTCATGTCAGTGGCAATTTCCCAGCCTCATATAAAAGGACACAAGTGTTTTCATGATAGAACTCCGGATTAAGAAAGGCTGGCGTACTTTGGGTAGCTTACTGCTAAAATTAAAAAAATGTATAATAAAACAGCAACCCCTGAGGTTAACTGTAACAAAGGTTTTCAGAAGACAAACACTCAGGGTTCTCGGTCACAATAGCCTATTTAAAACTGGACACTTTTGAATTTCAATGCAAAAATGATGGAAGAGATTTAGGAAAAGAGAATATTTTATATAACAGGAAATTACCAAAGGGAAAAAGTGGAGAAGTCAAACCCTCGGCATCCAAGAGCCTGTCTGTGCTCTCACCTAGAATTACCTCCTGCTTCTACAAATATCATCTCCTTCCTCTAACCTTAGGTGATAGCATTACTAAAGTTCTATGGACAGCCCCAGAGGTTTCTGTGTCTGCCCAATGGTTACTCAAAACCCACCACAATTAAATTGCAGTTCTGGTGATCACAGCTAGCACCCATATGGCTAAAAAAAACCAGTTATGCTTGTAGAAGCTTTCAAAAACTCTTCTAGAAATTCCTTCACTTTAGAGAATACAAAATCATGACGTGACAGACCACACAAGAGGACCGTGTTGCTTATTTTAAAAACGATTTTTAAAAAATATTTAATTTTAAAAATTATTTTTATAAAATATTTATANTCTGTCTCTCATTTCTGTATCTCTAATAAGCATCTAATAACAAAGCTACAAATCCAGAAGATTAATAATGCAGTATTAGCAAGCTTAGGGAGCTAATAAATTCTTTCAATGAAACTGCAACTAAATACTTGCCAGTACCTTATTGCATTCTACTGTGAGGTTCAAAATTAAGATTTTTATCTTTAAAGAGAGACAATTTTCAAAGCAGGATCTGCATTATCACACACTTCATCGGGAGATGCTGAAAGGCTGCAGTTGAAACCACACAGCTTGTGGATGTTTGCAACGATCAGGCCACATACCCGGTTTTATTTTTGTCCAGTAGGCTGGGAGCCAAGGATCTGATGTAGGCACAGGTACATATGAGCAGCAGGATCACAGTCAGCAGACTCTGGAAGTTGAAGATGGCAGACTACGGAAGAGAATCAGGAAAACAAAGAATTACATCTCTGCAGTGCAGAACTTCTCTCGAAGTGGAAGTTCTGGAAAAAAGTGGGTGACCCCTTAGACAACATCAAAAACAAAACCTATAATGGCCATGAGCCAGAAAACCTTTACATCAATGGAAAACAGTTGTGGTAGTGAAAGTAGGGGTGAGGACTGACTGGCAACTAAACAAGTAGTAGCCAAGACAAAAAATAACACAAAATGGGCAGGAGGTTTGTTAATACACGACTTTTTAAAGGCTACAGGCCAAATTTAAGACTTTTAGAAATATGTACAGTAAAGCCCACCTGAACTATGGTAACTGATCACTTTTATTTTCAAATAATGTTCTGATTTTAAATTGAAAACATCTTTATTGTAAATACACTTTCAGAAGTACTAGTTATATGGTAAATCCTGAAGAAATGGGTAAAACTGCCTTAAGATTGAGAAGTTAAGTTCTATTGCTGATAGCAAACACTGATCAGCCTAGTGGCAGTGAGACAAATTCTTGAGCAACTGCTGCAATATTGGCAACTTACTAAAGTGCAAAGTATCAGCAATAGGCAGAAAGTGCATCCCATAAACTTTTTTTTTACGGTTTTGGGGTTTCTCCTGAGTGTCTCAACTGACATTCTGGTCAGTGTAACAGCACCAGGTGGTATAAGAGGCAATTGCTTAGTTCAAAAAGCTTTATTTTACCTTCACTCTGCTATACTCATTTACAAATCTGATTTAGTGTGAGCTCCAAAAAAAAAAAACCCCACATAATGTCAAAGCAAATGTAATAAATTCACTCTTTGTTCTGGAATTCTGATGAATTTCTGTCTCCTGTGTTCGTACTGCTCAACCCAGCTGGCCAAGTAGTGGCATTTAATTAAAGGTAAATATTTAGCACTTAGGAAGGGATATTACATTGGTATTTCCTTCTCCAAGCATATTTTAGGGCACATTAGAGCCTTCATTTCCATGCAGCCTGAGGTACACCTTTGTTGATGTGCACATGCTTTCATCCTCTGTCACAGAATTTTAACGTTTTGAAGCTCCAGTAATCAAATCTATCTAGCTAACGAGAATTATAAAAGAAATTCACAGTATTCTAGTTCAGTATGGCACTAGCAGGAAATTAAGAGAGAAAAACAAGAAGCTCTAGTAGAAGGAAAGCCATTGGAACACACACAAGTGCTCCGATACTGAGATCAAAAACCTGGTGACCAAAACTCCCCCAAAACAACAACAGCAAAACAACAAAAACCCTTAGCTTATTTAGAAGTCTCCAGGAATCATACAAACTCCAGAACAAGCACAGAGCAGCCAGTCTGAATACATGCTTTAGGCAGGGTTAGCTATCTAAAGTTTCTTCAGTGTCTAACTTATCTAACTCCCAAGTTAAGAAGTACCATTACAGAGATTGCTCTGACTCTGCATCCTGTATAGGAGAGATTTCAGCATGCCTGACACCCACCCTTTCTGTGATGAGGGAGCAGTGATCCCACATCCAAAGCCAGCCCTCCTGTCCCAAACATGAGGCTGCTCGGTTTTCTCCTGCACCACAGCCTTTGCTAACTCATGTTTAATTCAGCATTTTAGCTCAGCTAGCCACCCCTTCTGCCCTATCATGTCATAAATAATGGACAGACTCTTAGCAAAGGACAACATGCTGCCAGCCCCAGCAGCAGCCTCTGGAGCCTCTGTGCTCAGCAGAAGTTTCTGCCAGCTCCAGAAACCAGGGAAGTCTCAATTCCCCCTGGCTCCTGTGGGTCTAGGAACGCAGCAGGGCCGGATCCAGGAGTGGCTGCCTCTCACCACAGCCAGATACTGCCTATCAACTGATTAATTCGATCAGTCCTGCGGGACAGACAGCTGCTCTGACAGCTCACAGCCCCATGCTTGCCAGCCAACCGTTCCCATGAATTCCTGCAGCTGCTTCCTGAGGCAGCACTGGGCACTCTGACACTGCAAAATGGCAGAAGGGCACACTTGCTTCCTCTTAAGCAGGGGCTGTAAACGTATACTCATGAAATGTGCTATCAACCAACTGGGGCAGTATACAATTGTATATAATTGTTCTTTGTTGGGGTCTTCACGTGTTTCCCCAAATACTTGTCGGTGTAATTGCATCTGCCCTTCCACTGAGGCATACTCTGAGTGACACATTTATCTGCACAGCCACTTTTAAAGGACAGATGTAAGCATTCCAAAACTCGCTTACGATTTCTGGAAATGAGAATTTATTCCTGAATTAGACAGCTTCACTCTTCACATCTGAAGTAATTCTCATGGCCCAGCTGAATTCACAGAAAGCAGAAACCTACATCTGGCTGCTCCAACTGATGTAATTAAAAGCTGCTGTGAGAGTTATACATTGCTCAGAATCCTTTAAAAAAACACTGCATTCACATACCAAGCTACTTGCACAACATAGACGTGTTGCCGATCATTTGTTTAGACTGGGTTCTTCTGATGAAAACGTATTAATTGAAATTTTTGACTTGCGTTGACTGCCTTACAGTAGGTCTTGTGAGCTTCATTCCTACTACAAAGCGATCTCAGCACATGGAGAAACTGGCACTGTCTCTTAGACTGTGTCCCCATGAGGATGAAATGACAACTACTTAAGACTCATACTGCAACACCAGAAAGGACCAGCACTGGCATTTTATTCTGGTTTAGGCAGTGCAAGCTTTAATTCCACAGGCTGAATTTTCCACATCTGCATTTGATGCATTTCTGACATAGTGGAAGTACCTCAACTGCTCCATTATGTGTCATTCCCCTTGTGCCCCCTCCTGTGTGGAGTACCAACACATCAACTGCAGCACTAATGAGATATTGTATTTACCTGAACTTGTATGAGCCAAGTTTTTTCCAATGTCTTTGGAAATTTAAGACCATGAACTTCAGCTTTGAGAGCTACATGCCCAAAGGCTGTTCTAAATCCTTCCCAAAACCATGCCTTTAAAAAAAGACTCAATATATTTCCTGATTATAACGTATCTCAGTAAGAACACCATATAATAAAACATAAAGAATTCATACTCCTCAAAGTTTTATTGTGTTGGGTTTAACAGCAGTGGCTTGGATTAAAATAAATACTTAGGGGATTATACAGGTAGTTGGAAATCAAAGCTAGGGTTTCTGCACATACTCCCATCTGAGTATAAACTGAAGTTTAACGTACTTTAAGTAAGTGTTGATTGAAAGTTAAAAGTTACCTATGTGGCTGCGACAGGGAATCATGACAATTGCAACCCTCCTGCAAACCTCATTATAGACAATGTTGTCCCTCAGCATTACGTTTATTACAGTTGGGCAGAAGAAAAAAGCAGCAGCTCAGAGCTGTGGTTATCAACAGGTCTTGCACTTCACAAGAGTATTTAATTAAATATGCAGGAATAGCCATAATGAATGCACTAATTCTAAACACTTTTTGACAATAGCCATGGGTAAGACACTGTATTTTATCCATCTCAGCAGTTTTTACTCACTCCACTATCCCAATATTCTCTGCTTCAGACATAGTTCTCTGTCCTTGAAGACAGCACTATGCTCACAAACCACTTACTGACGCAACCGTTGGGTAGCATGGTAATAAATCACATCCTAGGTTTTGGTGCAGCTCTCTGTGTCATAAAGGATCTGCTGATTTTCCCCTTGCCTCATACACTTCTGTTTAAAATTAACCAGCCAATATCATAGTTCCACGGAAATGAAATGTGCAAGAAGAGAACAGAAACCCTTAAGCTGTTGCCCTTCTGGGTTGGTAGAAAAACTAACACAAAAGCTCTCAGAGTTTATTTCAGCAGACTTAGCACTGAAACCAAAGCTTAACTTTCCCTAGTCTTTAAGTATTTACAAAATGATTATTTTATCTCTGATTGTAGCGTGGCCGGAAGGATTTCATCCATCTATGCTACAAAAGCAGAGGCCATCATAATGCCAGCAAGTGGCAAAACTTTGCCCTGTGGTTACTATTATAGTAATCAGTTTATGTGGGCAAACACAGATAAATAACTGGAATATTTTAAAGAAAGCGTAATCTCTGTGTAATACACTGCAGAATATTCAGTCTTTCTAGAATGGTTTCCTTTTCTTTTTTTTCCTCCTCAACATAATAAAATTGATGAAAGATTATGTTTTCTGGAGCCAAATATGGATACTCAATCATTCAGCCGCCTTTCTCATACTGGAATATGAGCAAGCGCTTACATACTGCAGTTAAACTTTAGTTAAGCAAGAGCTGATAAAAATTTCATCACAGAAAACTTAAATCAAGCCATGAAATTTTGATGAAGAGGTCCTTAAAAAGCTGAAAGAGAAAATGCTTACTATCTAGG
>WBMY01005582.1:145885-162441 GCA_013397315.1 Donacobius atricapilla | reverse complement strand
ACCCAACAAACCAAAAACACCCCAAATGAAGGAAAGAGTGAGAATGATGAAAGTTGCTTAGAAAAGCAGTGAGCTGATGAGTCTTGAGAGGCTTTTTCTTTTTTTTTTTAACATACAAAACTTGTGATGCTAAAAGTACAAGTGACTCCTGTGAAATGCTTCGTGCCCTCTTTCCTTTCCAAGTGTGGTTTGTAGACATGGCGCTGATTGAACGCAAATCAGTAGATTTGTAAGTGCTGGCTGAGGGTGTAGAGTGAGTGGCTTCTGAATTTCTGGTTTAACTGTGTCCTTGCTTATTTTATCTTTTTTTTAAACAAATCTGCTTGTTTGCTCAGAGCTTGGTGAGGTCATGGGATTTGTGTCCTGTGTCCCCTCCTTGCTAAAATACTGGCACATGCCATGATGGGGACTGCTGCTTCTGCCTTGCTTTGGTTTGTCAGATGTGGATTATCACAAAGGCTGAGCTAAACATGTGCAGAACCTGTGTGCAAACAGCTGAAATTGGTGCTCAGTGTGTGCCGTTTTGCCTTACCTTCAAACTCAGCCTAATCCATCAGCAGAGTAATTAATTAATGTTCAATGCCAAGTAATAAAGCTGTATAAAGAGCTGCAAANAATTGGATCCATCCATATCTACCTGACACTGATTTCTTTGTTTCATTTATCTTTGTTTCAGACTGGATGCTCTTGCCTATGGATCTCTTATGGATTCGACACGACTGAATTTACTTGACTTTAAAATTTAAAAAAAAAAAAAACAGGAAAAAAAGCAAAAAAAAAAAAGATTTTAATGGAATCCATTGCTCAGTGATGTTAAGTGAGCCATTTAGAGAAATACATCAGACTGAGTGGAATTGTAATAGGCCTGTGTGGGGACTAAAAAGTAGAAAACAAAGGAAATCTGTGCGACAGATTTGTGTTGAATATCCTGATAATATTTAATCCTAAAGAAGGCAGTGTTTTGGAAAACAGATGATACCTCAGCCAGACTATGTTGTTATCCAAATATACATCAAAAAGACATATGTATTGGGGTATTTTTGGATGGACGAAGGGTGATTAAAACATGCTGCCTTTTTTTTTTCCTCCTACCCCAAAATTTCCTCAACTTTGCTAGCCTCACATGGATGGCACTAAGGTACTGAAAACTGCAGAGATGCTTTTAAAAATATGACTAGGAGATTTGGAATAACCAAATCTTTGTTTTTACTGACTATATGTTGGGCTCACAAGTTTGTGTCTGGCACAACTTCCCTTTTCTCTTCTTTATCTGCAAAACATACAGCAATTCTAGTGCTGTCTTTTCAGAGAAATTATGTGGAAAATGATATATATTTAGAATGTGTGTCATTTTTTTAAAAATTTTTTGAGGAGGAAATGAATTATTTTTCTTAATAAATATCCAGTGGTTTTCAAGCAAAGGCAGTGTGCCACCACTGGCTTTGGCAGGGTGTTTGCTGCCAAGTTAAGAGTTATAAGGTATTTGTTGGGACTTGCATCTTCCAGAAGCGGCAGAGAAAGGGAGTCTGGGTCTCTGAGACACGCATTGCTGACTTTTCAGCCCAGATATATCCTCTGGAGGCTGGGTTGGCTGTTGCCTTTGATCTTTGCTCCCTTTCACCCGCACTTTTTAGTAACTTCACTACTAAAATCACTTTTTCATCAGGAAACAGGACAGTTGCATGACCTAATTTTATTTTTATTTTTTTGCAGAGTTTTAACATTCAGTTAGTGTAACCTGGCTTATCCCTGCGTCTTGGAAAGTGAGGTTTTGACGGTGTGAATGTTAGTTTTGGGAAGAATTGCTACAAAAAGGGTGAGAAAGAAAGGTCTTCCCTTTTATAAATCTGTCTGCATACTCCCTTACTTGCTAGTATATACTAGCATAATTGCCCACTTTGGTGTTTATTTTAATACACTGAAGGCCTTCTTTTTTAACCTTATTATAGCTTAAATGTAGATGGTTGTAAGTGAACTTGGCAAGGCTGGATGCCTGCAGTGGGTAGTGGGTTAGGCCTGAGACTTCAAGGGGATGAAAGACACCAGGGTGGGCTTTGCTTCCAGGCTACAATTAAGATCAAGGCTTGTTAGTAAGATTCCTACTATAAAGGTTGTTGACTGTCTGCTTCCTTCTGTTTCTCCTCATTTTTCAGCTGGTGACTGTAGTAAATAAGCCTGACAAGGGTTGTTCCTTATCATGGATTCCAGATCTTCTGTGGCCAATCTTCCATATCCTATTGTCCCATGGAGCCTGAACAAGCTCAGAACTAATTTGGTTTTGGTTTTTTGGCTTGGAGTTTCTTCTTTTTTGGAGGGGACACACAATTGCACAAAAAGCATATACATGTTTCCAATCGTTCTGTGGCTGCCATGAAGCAGTGGGAAGGCAGCAGTGAAAATGTGAGCCATGTGAGCCTCAGCTCTGCATCTGGGCTCAGGATCTCCGGATCAAATGTTGCCATGGAGCACTGAATTTCTTAAATGTCCCACTTGCCCCTCTGCACAAAGTTAGAAAATCATTCAATCTCTTCTTCATATCCAACAGCTAATTTTTGGTTCATTTCTTTTATCTCCAAGGCAAATTGCATTATTGGCAAAATTATATCCTGTGTGCTTTTTAATACAGGACAAAGTTAAACAAAAGAACAACTAAGTATTATTTAGGATGCATGAAATACAAAAACATTTTGGCCCCCTAAATTGCATTAGGGAACAAAGCTTTTCTAATTTTTTTTTCTTCTTTGGCTTTCAGATTTGTCTGTAAGTTACACATGAAGGTTATTATTGAATCATTCTTCAGTGTCACACAAGTATTGTGGACAGAGGAGTGGGAGGATTATTGTGAGATGGGACAGGAAAGATGTTGTATTATTTGTCTTCATGTTCATTGGCCCAGTCATGTTCTTCCAAAAAGAAAGGAGAAAAGAGGAAGTCCCTGTTGGATCAGTAATAGTTCTAAGATTAATGGAGTAGGAATTGAGGTTTTTGTCAGGTATTTTAATGTTCTTACTCCTGAAGTATTGGAGTTAATGGAATTTTAAATTAACACTAGAGAATATCAATTTGTATGAACTATATCACTGGAAATATGCATAAATATAGGCATTATCTTATTTCCTTCTGTTAGAAAATGTGGTAATAGCTACTTTTAATCTTTAAAAGCAATCTTGAGCTTTTCTTGACTGGTTTAAATCTCTAATTATCCACTTATGGGTACATGTAGCATCTCCTGAATAGTATTTCTTCTCTGATTATGATTTTACTATTAACTTTCTTCTGGTTGTTAGGTTATGATCTGTCGTTTGGGCAGTGTCAGAAGGAACCAAACGGTAGACTTTAAGAGCAGTGTGTAGTCTGAACTCCCTGTGGATAGCTCCCATTTTTCCTCAGCAAGAAAGCACTTACGGTAATTGCTCCATTTCAAAGACATAGTAGCTCTTTCTGGTCCCTAAGTAGCCTTCCAAGTGTAGCTGCTGAGGTTTGGAACACCTGCAGCCCAGCCAATTTGGGGGGAAAAAAAAAAAGGGACTAGCCATTAGTCTGCATGGAGGGGAAAAAAAATGAAGTGCTGAAGTTCAGAATATTATCAATGATGCTGTGTTGGAGCAGCCTGAAAGATTCGGCTTTTGGTCTATGCCTGGTGCTATCCAAAACAACATATAAAATTCTTTGTGGGCCCATTTTAAGAGTGTCTTGTTCATTCAGAAGGGCCTGTGTGTTCTGTTTGTTCTGAGGGCAGAGACACCAGCCAACGGCTGATTCCTCCTCAGAGGGAAACATTGCCTAATGGTGATCACTGGAGCCATAGACCACGGGGACAAAGTGCTAAAGATAAACAGCTCAATCCCCGACTGTTCAAAGGCCTCAATAAAGCCTCTGATTTACACACTGGGGGTGGGACTCTGCTGTCTCCACCTGCAGGCTGGCCTCAGGGCCCTGGTGTGGAGAGGTGCTGGTGTGTGTGACCCCCTGTGCCCCCCAGAGATGAAACACTGCCTTTCTGTGGCCCTAGTCCCAAAGCTTGTCTGCAGCTTTCCTTTGTCACAGCCGGTGGAAGGAAGAAAGAACCGACTGCTCTCATTTTATGGAGGTGGTGAATGGGAAAAGCCCACATGGGGCTGGATGCTGAATGGCACTTGAGGGTGCTCCTCTGGTCTGATGGACTCAGAGGGTCGTTTTAGGCTGCCATAATGAGAGGCTGGTTCCTGTAGTTTGGGTAGCAATAAAAATACAGTCTGCTTTTATACAATGATTTTATTTTGTTTTAGTAAGTGTCGCCCACAGCTGGACTGTTAAATAGCAACACTGCAAAAATTAAGTGGGCTGTTTTAACCTTTCTGAGCATTAACACAGTTCTTACCTTTCTACCCCAAAGATGAAAGTCAAAATAACTCTCAAGGTTTCACCTCTCCTTTACATTTGTATCCTTCTTTCATAATGAAATTTTTACCTTGCGGAAGTATTTGATCTGTGAAGGATCACATAAGCTTAACACATTGGAAGCTGATAGGGTGATGAATTTAGTGAGCAGGTGGGTGCATTGGCGCAGGTTAATTGTGAGGAGATTGTTTTATTTCACCTCCTGAAATACAGAGCAACATATCTTATTTTGGAAATACAGTCCAATACAGCTGGGTATCTGTTATTCAGATTTGCCTTTAGAGTGAATGAAATGCATGCAGTCACCTTATAGTGAATGAATAAGGAATATGCCCTCATTTATTGTCTGTATTTTTAATTTCTTTAGCAATAACTGCTAGTTGTTAAATAAGTAGGGAACTTCTTTGGGTTTTTTTTTGCTGTATTCATGCTTGAATCGTGTGTGGTTTATCCATTTACTGAAGACTGCACTCAACTCTGTGACAGAGTTGTGTTCTCTGGACATAAAGGGATAAAGGACATAAAAGGGATAAAGAGAAAAGGAATTTGGATATTTAGTTTGTTGTTGTTGTAATTGCTTTGTTTTCAAAAAAGGAGTAAGGTACAATATTAGTGTTTGCAGTGATGTTTTTATGTGCTGTGTAGGTCAGACTAATTTTTGTGAAGGAGGTTTTTTCCTCCTCTTGAAGAGAAGTATATAATAGGCATTGTATATAGCCAGGAGTCCTTAAGCTTTTGCTGATGGATTGGAGCAGCGGAGTGCTTGGAGATGGAGTCTGGCGGAGCTCTGCTTAGAGGGGCAGCTCCTGAACATGGAGTAACAAGGAAAATACTCCTTTCAAAAGGCCAGTGAGCACTGTGGAGGAGATGGAAGCTGGAAATCTTCATTTTATGTTTTCTCGGAAAATGCTTTTTTTCAGAGATGCACAATAAAATGTGGAAAAGCA
This sequence comes from Donacobius atricapilla, assembly GCA_013397315.1. Taxonomy (NCBI): domain Eukaryota; kingdom Metazoa; phylum Chordata; class Aves; order Passeriformes; family Mimidae; genus Donacobius; species Donacobius atricapilla. Next base: position 157,114 of record WBMY01005582.1, on the reverse strand, counting down.
GGAAAACTGTATTTTGCATTTGTTTCAAATTTCAGGGTATTGTTCTTGCTTGTGTCTCGTCATTCTGTTGAGGTTGTGTTTTATCACAGCGGTAACCAAGTGTGTTGTCTAAACAGAACTTTCATTTTTAGCTGTGCTGCATCACTGGAATGAAATACTGATGTATGCATGGGAAACCAGTGTCACTGTATCAAATGCATTTAGTCTCAGGCCTCAGAGACCTTGTTAGTGTGTTTTTAAATAAATCAACAGGTTTCTTTCCTCCACTACTCTTGACCTCACTTTTTCTGACTGAGGGCGGACTGACACTTCATTTATGCTATCATTATATTGATAGAAAATCTAATTCTCTTCCTTTGTTTGTGGTTATAAACAGTTTGGGTTGGTAAGAAAGACTCTAGTGCAGGTGTTTTTCACTGAATGCTGCTCTACTTTCTGTAAAAATCATGTAAACCAAGCAAAACCTCCCTGTTGAACTGCACATATAGGCGTCAGTTCACTGTGTGCTGTCTGTCAGGGTTGTCTGCTACTGTGTTACAGTCTTTAATTGAAATGTTTTTTTCAACAGTGTCTTTCAGAGGAGGGCTTCTATGAAAATATTTCATGAGAGACTGTATTTTTCCACGATTAACAAGAAGCAAAAGGGAATCTGGCCTGCAAAGGAGGGTGCATGCCTGTGTGCTTGAGCATGCATTTCTTGTGTTGCCTGCCCCATGCTCATTACTGACCCATGGCCAGGCAGTTAGCCATTATTTCTGGAGTCACTAATTGCAAAGGCATTGTTCCAGCTGTCCACTCCCAAATATTTAATTCTTTTGTTCTTGCTTGCAGGTGCCCAGACATGCTGTAGATTTTCTGAAATGGCCAGCTGCTTAGTGATGGAACTAGAAACCTTTTTATATTTTATTTTGTATTTTTTAAATTTTTTTGATTCAGATTAATTTTTCAATTTATAGTTTGGTAACTTTTTTGTTTCCGTTGCATTTTCAGGAACTAGAAAGGTGGAGTATGACAACTGTAATAATAAAGTGGTGGTGGTCTAGTGATGTAAATACTAAAGCTTTATGCTTGAAAACCAACACTTAAATTCCTATATTTTGCTGCTTTTTAGTGCTATGCAGTTTTTTGGGCAAGGGAGAGGCATTTTGAAATGTTTGATGCAGAGCTGAGCAAGTATCAGGAACAGTTCAGTTAACTGCAGTTAAAGCTGCTCCTCCCAACCTGAAAATGCCAGTTTTGGAGGAAGCCAAGGTAGCTATCTATATCTGTACTAGATTTGTTTCTCAATGTCCAGGAGCAAAGAAAGAACTTCCTTCTACTCCTGCTTGGAGAACAGAGTCCCCTCAGGGCCTGAATTGATCCTGTTCATGATTATTTACTGCTGCACTTTAGATGGAAGCCTTGATAGAGCATTTAATCCCTGCCCAAGCACCATTGTGCTCAGTGAATATAAGTTTAAATGCCTCATCTGGGTTTTTCCCTCCTTTTACATTTTTAGTCTGTGAGTGAGCATGTAGCCTTTTCTCAGTCACTTCACTTAGGTTGTGTATAAATACATGGGATTCTTGAGAAAGTCTTAGGTCAAGCACAGGTTGCCAAGTTGCTTTGCCACGGAGCAAAAATATTCACTGTAACATCATATATTTTGTTCTCTGCAGAATCCAGTGCTTAAAATATTTCCTTTGGGTTGCTGGCATTTGTTACACCCTCTGCTTTGCTGTGAAACTTAGTAGCAGCTTTCACGTGGCAGTCTTCCAGATGAATATTGATTATTTTGAATTATGTTAAATGTTCTGTACTTCGGGTGATAGCAGACCGTGAGTTAAAAACAGAGCCATGGGGAAGAGCTTGTGTGTAGTAATTTCCTGTCCCCCAGCTTCCTGACAGCTTCTTAATTTGAGACTATTGAAATATGTTCAATTGTTGGCACTGAAACCTTACTTATTATAATCCAGTTTCCTGTTTGGAAGTGTCACCAGTTCTCTGACAGACTGAATTTGGGGAGGAAAGCAGAATAAAATTACAGGCATCTTGTATTTGTATATTCCCCACACATACAACTCCCAAGATAGTTAAGCTGTTAAGCACCCCAGTGGTTATAACAAGATTATCTTGCTTTTTAAACAGGTGTTGGGAAGATGGAGAAGACTTTGAACAGAATTCATCCAGTTTCTGATCCAGAAGTAACTTATTTTCTACAGGTGTCATGGGAAAAGGATTTAGGCACTGGCTTTGGCTTACTTCTTAGTGATTGTCAGTGTGCCTGGACTGGGACAGGTAATGGAAATAAAAATGCATTCCTTTGAATTATTACTGCTCTTAATTGCTCCTTTTTAAACACTTCCTAGACTGTGACCCACAACTTGTATGGAAATTTCATTGGCATTTTGTCACCAGTGATGGTGGAGGTGGCGTTAATGATCTTTTGGGATGTCGCCAGAGAACTTTGTAAGCTGGAGAGATTGTGTTTCAAAGCTAAAACTAATTGGTTCAGCACATGGATATGCAATGTTTTGTTCTTTCTCAAGAATGTATAATTTCTTGGAGTGATGCTGAAGTAACACTTCAGCAGAAGTATCTTCTCCAGATTCTTGAACAAATGTGTATGCAAGTTCCATTTGCAGATTTGAGTCCATGAAGATTTTAATTGCATAAAAATTATGAAATTTTAATAGCCAAATGTAGCTGTATTTCATACTGAAGTGAATTTTTGGGAAGGAAAGGGGACAGTAAACTATCAGTAGGAAAAAATTAGCCTGTGGGATTTTTTTTCCCTTCTCTGAAAGCTCAGTAAGAGGATGGGTCTTTACACATATGCATGCTTCTCTCATTGATGCCCAGTGAAAAAAGGTTAGATTTGTGTGTTCCTTGAGAAATGTCAAATAGTTGATCAAAAGCCTCTCAGTAGCAAAAATATTTCAAAGAGATGAGAGAATTATGTATTTTCAGCAAATTGTAGGCACAGCCATTTTCTGGACTCTTTGTCTGAATTATAAGAAATATCTATGTAGCTCCTTTCTTCCATCCTGTTCCCTGCCCAGTGGATGTTGTTCCTCTTCAGTTCCTACATAAGTCAAGCTTTCATAGAGGTCTGGGATTAAATTAATGTAAATTAATATCAACACATAAATTAAATCTGCTCTTCCATATTCCTTTTAACATTTCAAACACTCCATCGATCAGGGGTCCCATGCACAAGCAAATATTTGTGTTCCAATCCTGATTCCCGGTAGTGAAAGGATTTTCTTTCGTGGTTTGACAATAGTAAAGTCAAGTTATTTTGAGAATAACAAAAAGGGTGTTAACACTGAAAAATGCTGTTTTTTTCTGTTTGAAGGATCTTCTTGTTCTTAGGAAACTTCAAAATCCCCAGTTTAGAATTCACAAAAAGATGATTCTTATTTTTCCACGTGAAGGTGAAGGCTGTGCCACTATAGCTGGGCGTGTATAGAAAAAATAGGTAGACACAGTTCTCATTTTGTTGCGTTCTTGCATCTGGTAAAATCGAGGGTAATGATTTCCCAAAACAGAGGGGCAGGGAAAGCAGGATGAACTTGCTCCATTAAAAAGGAAGGAAAGAAACCCACGACTGTTCAGCCGTGAGCATTGGGTGGTCATCCAAAGGAGAGTTTTTTTCTGTTCTTGAAGAATCTGATCCCTTTCTAAGAAATTCTTACTGAATTTCTAGTCCCTTGAATAATTTCGTTGGGGATTGATGTTCTTGTACATGAAGTTTTCCTACTGCATTGATCTGTGTTTTCATTCAACAAAATACCAGTTTTCATCACTTTCTAAAGTTATTACATCATTTTTGAGACTGCTTCCATTTTAAATTCAAAACCTGGAGTGGGAAAGCAACAGTCAGAATATTCTTGCTGTGGGAAATCCCTTTTGGGTTTCTCATGCTGTGGATTATTTTCTTTGGCAAGACCTACCAGGAAGAGAGTGAGAGTTGCTGATGGAGTTGTCTTTTATGGGTTTTGTATGTTTAATGTGATGAAATGTGTCCGGAGTCCTGCTCAAGGAGAGAGGGAAAACAGTGAATGTTGGAGGGGAGGAGAAGCACACAAATATGCAATGTAATCGAGTGTGTTACCTTGATGCTGGGTTACAGAACTGCATCGATGAGGATTTATACATATCATATTTCATTCATGATTGATCAGTTCTGCTCATTTTATATCATAAAGGAGCATGCAGCATGTAAAGGAAAAAAGCCCCCAAACCCACAGCGCTCTATTGCAGTATTTTAGTGTCTTTCTTTCTATGACTTTCTTAATGTTATTAAAAGCTTATCTTCTCAGTATTAAAATCACTGTTCCAGACAAACACTTCCTTTATAAATACTTCAGACTTTTCTACTCCTCTTTGCCTCATGCTGCAAGGGATTCTGTATTTCTCTCTGTACTATTTTTGGTGACTTTAGGCAACTAGAATTGTGGGTGAGTAGCAAGAAGGAAATAACCCATTTTCAGACAGGGAATGAAGGGGACAGAACTTCTGAAAAACACAGTATTCCTTCTACATTTCCACAAGTGGACACACCAATGAGTGTTCAAAGGAAGGATANCTATATATACAAAAAATGTGTATTATTTATATCTATAGTAAATATGTAAAAATAGAGTATTTTATATGTATACAAATGTATATTAATACATGCTTTATATGTAATGTATCATGCATATACTTGTTCACACAAATATGAATATTTATTCCTCGCATGTCTCTTTCTGTTAGTGTCTGAAACAGACATTTCTAGGGAGGCTGCTGACATAGAAATGGACAGAGAAAAATATGTGGATGAGCTGAGGAAAGCGCTGATAGCTCAAGATCTGTCAGCTGGCAGATACAACTTTGTGATTTCAAGAGATGAACAGAATAAGGCCTGTCACTTTTCCTATGAAAGGAACCTGAAAGATGGCTCTGTAAGTAGATAAATGTTTAAATTTACCTGTTAAACTATGAGAATGAAATACATTGTTGTATTTTATTATGGTCTTTAAAATCAGACAGACTTGTGATACTCATGCCAGATTGAATGTGTGTTGTGAGCTCTTACGTGGGCCACGCTAGAAAGAAAGTGGGTGGTTTGGGATGGATGCTGCCCTTTTCAAATTGTAGCCTCCTATGCACTCCTGTTTTCTTAATTTCTTTATCCTCTCTCTGTGCTACTCACCTAAATTAGAAATAAAATTCAGGCAAGATTCTTTTCAAATGCTGAAACATAGTTTTAAAATTAGCTACTACTTCAGATATTTTGTAAGCTAAGGCTGAAATTGTTGCATTAAATTGCTAACGGGAAATCTGCAAAGGGAAGGACCTTCTTTAGACAGGAAAGAAACCAGTATAATCTGTATCTTCATACACTCCTGGATATTTCAGGTTGTGCTGTGTTAAAACTTTTCTAAGGAGGAAGCTATCTTAAGGTGACTCTCCCAGTTTGCACTTTTTTTTAAAGTTTATTCTGTTACATGCCTTTTTCCTCGTGCAGTATAGGAAATTTCAGCCCAGTTTGGCTCTTGAGGAGCCAAAAGTTAGGGTGTGTAAGTATACCAGTCTGCATTATAAGTATTTCTGTTAATTTACCCATGGCCATATTGACCCTCAACCTTGTGAGGTGTTTGATTGTTCACTAAGAGGTTGCAAGTTTAGCACCAAACTGTACTCAGAAATTGAGAGCAGTAACATGAAGAATTTTTTTTGTTTGTTTGTTTTTGTTTATACTCTGTGTCACATGTTCTAAATACAAGCCAGATAAAATACATGCTGTATTTTTAATAAGTGAAAACATCCTTGTGTTTGTGGGGTCACCTAATACATGTTTCCATCAATTACGGCTTATGAAAAATTTAATTTGTATGAAAACAACTTTATGTCAATTTGGGAAAGTAATCCTCTGGCCAAAGAAACTGAAAATACAAAGAACCTTGATTCCTACGTATGCTTTAAACTTTGGGTGTTGAAAGAATGTTTTTAGATAGTATAGGATTTCTTGGGTGAAACTGCACCTTTTTTTTTCTCCTTCTGTACTAAATTAATGCCTACAAATAAAATTGCCAAAGCAATTATGTAGAATTAAATAGTAGTATTAGAAATAGCTTTCAGGTGTGTCATAGAATATGTTCCAAACATTTTTCAAACTCTCTGTGGAAGTATTTGTGATCTCTGTCTTTCAGCCTCACATTAGGAAATTAATCTTCCTGGTCTCTATACATCCAGAGGGCTGATATTCAGCTAAAAGTAAATTTAACACAGAGGACGCCTAGAGGAACTACTCTGCAGCTTAAACATGACTTAAATTCAGTGTTTCTCTCTTATCAGCTTAATAATTAACGGTTTTTAGTAAGAAAATGCAAAAACTTTTGAAATGCATTGTTATACTTTGAGCTATAAAATGATTATCAATTCATGTAAGTAAAAATTATTGCAAAATCTTTTCATGAAATTGGTACGAGCGCCTGAGAGTAAATTTTGTAGTCTTAGATAATCAGTAATATGCCTTGCCTTATTTTTTAGAAATATATGCATGCTTATTTACACAAATTCAGTTATTTTAATTATTTTTAATGGGCACTGCCTAGAACATGATGCTGATCACCAGCAGTCATCGGTGGTCAGTAATTTCCAGAGCTGAGCTCTGTCATAGTTCTCCAACCCACGTGGGACTAGTGACTGGAAGATCTCTGAGCTAGACCCTGATTTATTGTTTTCATGGCTGTTTTCATTTCAAAACCATGCTATTTGAAATAAGTTTTACCTTCTTTTCAGCATCTTGCTAAAGCTCTGCTTCCATGAAGTCTAACTATGTGCCAAAACTGTGTTGGGTGGTCCGTAGGAGTGCAAATAGAAATAGTGGGATGATGTTAAACAAAGGAAAACATAGGCTTATTATTGGGTAGTGCTTTCTGATACAGAAATTTGTTTTACTGCCCAGATGTTTTCTGGTAGAAGTGGTGGAAGCCCCGTTGTTCCCCTTGCTTTGAAAAGGACTGGAATGAAAAATGCATCGTAATTATCTGCATCACCAGTGTAGTAGATCTGACACTTAACAAGGTGTTTGATTCACCTGTTCTTCAGTTAATGAGCAAATAGGTTCCTTCCATGAACTGATGCCTAGGTGTTTCAAAGGATCTGCTTACACCTACTCCTGCACTGCTTTGATGGAAGGAAACCAAACCTGCATCTTCATATAATTTAAAAAGTGTTTATTATCATCAGGTTTGTGTAATGGATGAGTGCTGATGGTTTGGATTTTGAATGGATGGAAAGCTTCCCCAAGTCATGAAGAATTCCTGTCTGATTTAGAGGGAGCGCAGTTGTGATATGTTTGTTTCATAGTGCCCTGGTTGCCTGTAATGCTTAGAAGTAATAGAATAAGAAAAATTATCTAACTTAAGGCATGTTCTTAAGGGTTTTAATATTTCATTATCTTGAAATGTTGGTCAGGAGAGATGATGGTGTCTGAGCTTTAGAAACACTGGTTATGGCTCAGGATGTGCAGGTGAGCCCAAGAAGTTGTGCCTTTAAAAATTCTGATGTGTTTGCTGAAAAGCCTGATGAGTCTGGTGAAAATCCTGATGGGTTCGGTGAAAATCCCAATGTGTTTTTGTGAGAATTCTCGTGCATTTGGTGAAAATCCAGTGTGTTTGTGATTTACCTCCCTCAGGACAGGTGGCTCTGCCTTTGGGAGCCATGTCTGGGGTGCCTGGCGCGTCAGGAAGGACCCTGGAATAACAATGTCTGTGGAGCACAGTGGGAATTGTGTGCGGATCCAGCTGCAGCCCTGGACGGGCCACACACACGGAGACCCTGGCGAGGGGCCGGGGAGGCTGGTCCAGCTCAACTGCTGCCACCTAAACAAACACCAGCCACAGAGGCAGTGATTTAGTGCTTGATCTAAGTAGGTGACCACTGGGAAGTAAATCTTTCCAAGTGCTTCAGCGAGTCACTCCACATATAATAAATAATGGAAATCCGGCAAGCTCTTTCTTTCTTTTTTTTTTTTTTTCCTTTTCTTTCCTGGGGCTGGCAATTAAATAGACTAAATAGCCTTTGACAAACAATTATTTGAGTGCTGCAGTCTCTTTTTTTACAGTAATGTGGCAGGCTCTGTTTCTTTTTTTTTTCCTTGCCTTTTGCTTAAGTTTGTAAACAGGGTGGGTAAGAGCTTAACAAATTCCACCTTAGATACAGCACTGTTGCTAATTAGGATGATGGAAGAGATGCTGTTATTTGTCTCTGCCATTTCCTGTGGCTGCTTTTCCCTGGTCGGGCCTGTGAGTTCATTATAAGTTTACTAAAAGTTGAAAAAAAAGTTGGAGAAGCTTGTGCTAACCAAAACTTTTCACAGCATATTAAGTGAGAGAAATGTAATTGGTAGAGCTCTTTGTGTTGTCCAAACGATCTTGGTTCAAAGTCTGAATAGTTACTTTGCTCCAAACCACTGAGGATGTGTTGTTTGGTTAGCAAAGGTCACTGAGAGTTCAGGTTGTTTCCCAGGCAATTCCACCGGCTGAAGAGAGAGGTAGATGAAATGATTAATCCTTAGGTCAGTGTGAAAGTAATGACTCTCATATCACTTATATCACTTAATGTCTGTGTACTTCAGGACCTGAGAGTGGACACTTGAATGGGTTTCTTGGAAGCCCATTTTAGAAATAGCTGGCTTCTAATGTGCCTTATGTAATAGAAACATTAAGTGTTATCTTGTAAGTAATCTTAGGATTCTGAGTACCACGTGATTTTCCCCATCTCACCGTGGGTGTATCTTCAGGAATTTCAGGTACACTGAAAATGCAGTGTATCGCTTCTGTAGCCTTGAGGTAAGAAAAATAATTTCTGAAAGAATGATTCCGTACCATATTAGTAGGTCTAAAATACATCTGCAAGGTGTAGATATACCAGGTGTGACAGAAGTCCCAGTGAATGAAGTAATTAAGCTCTGCTATTTTCCTTGCTTAGCTGTTAGATTATGTATTTGATTGCTGCTTCTAATAAGCAGTAGTTTGGAGAAATTAATTTAAAATACTGGTAATTTATGCCTTTAAAACTGGTATTGCTGAAAAAGGAGGAATCAAACACTGTGATAAATAAATTCTCTTCATTTTTTCCTCAACCTATTTGGATCTGTGTATTTCACTGGACCTATCCAGTTGGACAAAAATGGTAGTTTAATTGAAGGACTACTGCAAATTACACGATAAAGGGCATCTTCTTATTTCTTGAGTACAATGAGAGTCTAAATATATTTCAAATATTGTAACATGTTCATTAAATGACAGATTTAGATTAGATTTGGATTTGTGCAAGAAAAATAGTCAGTTATACTTTCTCTCTCTTGGTATTATTGTGTTGTCTCCCTTCCTTTCCTCTCAATTCTTTCAGATTTTGCCTTTTTGGAATACCTGCTGTGCATTTCAAGTCCCTGTGTGGGCATCAAGACTTGCTTTCATTTGCAGAACAGAGTACAAATGCTTTCCTTTTAGGGGGAAGAAATCTTTAAATCATGTCATATTGACAAGCTTTAGTTTCTCAAACACAAATTACAGAGGACAGTAGGTGCTCTGGAAAAGAGATTACTGTGTGTGGGCTCTAAACCTTCACTGGAAGACCCCAGTCCTTTATTTTCTGTGAAGATGAACAGCAGCCAGAGCCTGAAAACCAATGAGAATCTTAGTAGTGGTTTCTCTTCAGAAACTCTCACAGTTCTAGAGGAACCATTCATCTTTCTACCTGCAAAGGCATAGGAGAGCTCATGTTAACTCTTAGGTTCACTAAAATAGCACCTTTTCCAGTATAAAATATTGAATGCATATGTTTAAACCCTCACAGCAACTTCCAACACCTCTACTACTGCTGCAGTTACAGAAAATGTCTTGAAATGTAAGAAAAGGGCAAATTGAAGATGTCCTGTCTTTTTTAAAAAGTGGCAAATATGGAAATACCGCAGGGTGATGGGATGAAGAAATAAGGGAGCTGCAGATTGTGCAGTGAGGAAAGTGTTACACCTCCTGTTGATTTCTTTCCTTAAACTGCAGTGATTTAAAATACACATGTCTTTGGTTTTCCACTGTGAAGTCAGTTTGTGTTAGTAATCCACACATAAAAATGAAATTTTCTTTAAATAGTGAAGATAGGTCCCTAACTTCTGTGTCCAGTGAGCAGAGCAAGATCAGCTCTTTTTCTGGTGGAAAAGCACTACCATGAGTTTGCTGGTTCCGTAAAAACCCTATGAGGTGTTGTGCCTGCCTGTAGGATTTGACAGAATGCTAATTATTGCTTGTTACATGTCAGTATACAGAATAAGTGCTTTTTATCCTGAGGACAAAGCCTCAGGGTCTTTGAGTTTTACAATTTGAAGTCAAATTGGACATGTATTTGGAATTGGTGAGTAAAATATTCAGTTAGAATTGTTCTGAAATATTTTAGTCTCACTGAAAAATTCTTTGCCAGGTAGGTTTTCTTCATCCGAATCTTGAATGTGGTTCTCTTGCAAAAATATGTTTCCAGAAAGGCAGGTACAGCACACAATTTCAAGAGTAGGTTTCTGGGTAGTATCATTCCAGGAAATAGCTCTTTCATAGAACATTATTTGTTTCATTATCTTTTCTTCTTGTTCCTCTCAGGTACCTCGGCAACTAATGCCTGACATTTCATTTTAAATGAGATGTCAACTGCTTTGTTGGGTACAAAGTCTAACCTTTTTTTTTTTTCTTATTTTTGGAACCCAAATCCTTGTCTTTCTGTGTTTGTTTTTCCCAGACAAGTCTTAAGCTTTTAAGAGTTTGAGGTACAGTTTTTTTGTTCCATTCGTTAAAGCACATTGTTGTTTCAGGGTGTGAATAATAACTGTAGGTTATTAGCAACAAAAATTTGTAACAGAACGCTGTCAATACTCTTAGGGCCTGCAGAGGTGCCAAACCCCAGAATTTGGAAGAAATCAGAGGTCTTTTTGTACTACTTTTCTTATTTAATTGATGGCTGTAAATCTTGCAAAACAATGGGAGATTTCTTTCCATTAATTCACACTGAACTTGTTGCCTTACAGTTGTTTTTCATACCTGTTTAATTCCAGCTGGAATGAGAATTTGTTGTTCTATATAGCTAATCCATCCCAGAAACATCACAGGGCTGAATTTTGCTATTTAGCTGGAAAAAAACTGACTCTACTCTTTCAGTCTACCCTGAGTCCATATTCTGGTCCTATCAGCTGAATCACTCACAGAA
>WBMY01005582.1:124040-138190 GCA_013397315.1 Donacobius atricapilla | reverse complement strand
CAAAGATTTTCAAAAGTTCCGGGGCAGTGGTGTGTCCCTTTACTCATATATCTGTTATTAGGCTTATCATCTGCAGAGTGAACAAGGGGGTATCACTTTGAGATGGAGGGGAAAAAAAAGGTGTCAGAGTTCATTTTCCAAGTGGTGGAAATGGTTATCATGAAGAAACTGGGCAGTTTCTTGATTTTTATAATAAAAGCGAGTTGAAAGGTATGATCTCTTCAAACCAAAACATGTGAGCAACCTTCGTACCTTAGAATTTAGCAGAAAGAGTTGTTCAAAACCAGGGAAATATTTTAAAGTTTCTTTAGAGGAACCCTGTTGAAAGGTTTGAGGGAAGTTTAGGCTCATAGCTTTTGATGTTGGAGAGGTTTGAGCAAAGGTCAAAACTTAGACACTGGAAGTGAAATGGGTATGTTTCATGTCTTGGTATGTGAATTTAGTGGATGCTTTTTGGGACTAGAAAAAGCAAAGTATTGTTTTCTCCCTGTAAATTTTGGTGGTGGAAATTATGTGAATGAATAAGAGTAGTTGTGGGGTTGTAAAACCGTGTGAAACATTGATTTATTTTGTGAAGTGGTTTGTGCCTGTGTGGAGGTTGGAGATGGAAGTGAGAAAAGAAGGAGAGAAAGCAGGAAACCTCTGGATGAGATACATACTTTGGGTGAGATAACCTGAAATAGGGTCATCAACCTCCCTCGGGGGGAGATGGGGAGAAGGACTGGGTTAAACTGGGCAGTACATGTCTTCGTTAAGACAGAACAGCTGTAGCTTGACATTTTGGTGCTCTAAAACTGGGATTGGCTAAAATTCGTTTTGGATCCTTTTGGGTTTTGTGTGTTCGGAGTCCTGCGTCTCCTTTGGCCCGAGACCATCAGTGCATGTACAATATAAAGCTGAGAAAATAGTGCCTTGAACAAATGTGCTCTCCATGTCATGTTCAAAACAAACAGGCAGTGTATTGCTGTGGCAACCAGACAATAAACAAGTGAAAAAAAAGACAATCTCCCAAATTCACAGTGTGTGAGCAGTCTGTTCGTTTAAAAAGATTATCTTCTGCAGCGTGTGATTGCCACATTGTAGTAACACTGAGTATCTGCATAACATATCTGATTTCTCAGCCTGCTTTTTATCCCTAAAAGTTTATCTTTCAATAAAGCTTAAAAATATTGTGTGAACATTTCGGATGATTGCATAATTAAAGAAAAACACAGCACGAGGTTGGCTCTGATGATCTTAGAAACCAAACAGAGAATGTTATATTGTTTAATTTTTGTTCATTTTTTTCCCTTCCAGACATCACTCCAGGTTCACATACAAGCAAACAAAAGGAGCTAGGCTCAGTCTTTAGTCCCAGCCTATGTACCTTAGCAGTGGATTTTTAAGCTGCTATAAAGCCTGAGCTGGCAGGCGGGGAGGCAGCGCCTGTCCAGGACAGGGTGGTTCCTGCTGGTTACTCACCCACTGGACAATATGCTGGAAAAGCTTGCAGCACTGCTCTTTTCACCAAGTTCCTGAGTTATGAAGGGCTTCTGTTCAGCCCTGGTTGCAGGCCATCACTTTTATTGTATCATTTGTTTTTGGAAGTGTCTTTCAGAACTTGTGTTGGTTGGTTGCAGTTACTGTAGTGGTCTAATGCAGACTGCTTTGGAAATACTCTGTGCCAATCTTTAAAATAATTTCCTTAGTATTTATAAGCCTTCTAGCAAATCTTTAGACAGCTGAGACTGATCCATCTCTTCTGAATCTCAAAAGCAAAAATATTTGTGCATCACAAGGACAGTCCATTAGTTACCAAGGAAGATATTACGTAGATGAGCACACTTAAGTTCGTAACTTGTTGAATTTTATGGAATCAAATCTATTCGACCAATATAATTCCATGATAATTTTGTTGGCACCTTGTTTTGTAAAGTAAAAATTATGTTCACTTCTCAAAATGAGAAGTGAACATTTGTATTCACTTCACTTCTCATTTTGTTCCTTCAAAAAAGGCCACATAAGTTAATTAAGAGGTTAAATACAACTTTTCAAAACTGATTACAAATTGGTTGTATTGAGGCTGTTTTTATTAACCTGCATGGGTCTGTTCCTGCTGATTTGGGTAATGAACAGAAAAACATTGACTACTCCTTGGGTCCTATCTGCACCAGCTTTATTTATGTATTAATAAAAACACATCAACACCTGTGACAGCCCTGTGCTGTAGGTGTCAGATGTGGTGTTTAATCAGCACTTCCAGGCACAGGGTGGGATTGTTGTGGCTGTCCTGTGCAGGGCCAGAACCTGGACTTGGAAGGGGCCCATGAGGATCATCAAACTCAGGATATTCCCTGATCCTAATAAAGTCCCAGATGTCGTAGCCTTTTTGAGCCCCTTGCTGTAAACATGCTGTTAATTTAGGAGTATTGGGCCACTGAATTAATTAAAAAGTAGTCTCAGCTCCATATGCACTGTTTTCTCTTTTCTGAATTGTATGACAAATGCACAGTCTTAAGACACATGGGAAAGCAACTATTTTAAATATTAAAGGTCTTGACATGGTTGGTCCAGATTGGAATTGCTTTAAGGCCTTGCCCTCTAGGTATTTCAGTTGCAGGTTGGCAGTCTGAGTGAATAAAAGTTGCAGTCTTCCCTTGAAAGAAGTTTCTTTTGACTCTGGTACTAAGGCTCATATAAACTTCTTTCTTTCTTGGCTTGACTGGAGAACCACAGAGACAGGATTGTGCTCTGAGCCTCAGTGGGGCTGAAATGGGGTATAACTCCTGAAACCTGACTGCTGTAAATAACAAATCCAATATAAAGAAATTGCTAGTTCTGAGTGAACAATGGAAGTATTGTGTATTTACATCAATTTTAGAACGGCAACCAAAAAAACCCCATACAGTAGCACTATTTTTGTAAGGAGAAACATCAAAGTGATGGTTGCATATGGCTTGGTAACAGAAATGCACATCCCCTGAGCTCACTTCAGGTGTGCTGGTTGAGATTGAAAAGTTGATTTTTTTTTTTTTACACGTATCTTGAATTTTAGGTCAACAACTGTTTTCCAGCTCAGCCTTGCAAGGAGAACAATCTCAGTAGCTGTAGGCAAATAGAAAGGTGAGATAAAAAAACCAGATGCCCTCAGACTAATTACAAGTCTGGGCTTGCTGAGGTTTCTTCCACAACCCGACTGGGCAGGAGATAATTTTTGAGAACAGTAATTCTGCCTCATCAGGGAGGAACTGACCCACTGGGAGGGGCAGAAAAAGCTGAGGGGAAGGTCTCAGCTGCATCATAAAAGTTCTACTTTCACAAATCCAGTGATTCACTGGCACTGCCTGGTGACCTGAGTCACCATAGCTGGAGCTGGAACAGGTGGTGACACGAGCCAGCCCCATAAAAGGCCATTAATTAGCTAATTGCTACTAAAAAGAAAGCTGTTAATAGCTCTTGCCTTTCATTCAGCCCTAGTATATGCAGAGAATAATGCAGACTGAGAAGTAATACTGAGGAAAAATTAATTAATTTTTTTTTTTCTGATGTTATTTACAAATTGGATTAAAGCTGCTCACTGCCACCATATTGTGATGGAAAGGCAATTAACGGATTTAGGATGAGTTTCTGATGTCGATAACTGGATTATTATACATCAAAAATAGGTTTCAGGCTTCTAAGGACTGGCGATGATAGCTTTACTGGGCTAGCATAGGATTTTTGGTGGGGAAAATAATTCTGGAATTAAATGCTAGAGAGAAGGAGAAAATTGTGAAAAATAATGCTAATTTTAGGGCTTAGCTTCCTTGAGGTTGTAGTCTACTTCCTGTATTTGTTGATCAAATATAATTTAAATTACATTTCACATTTTTTGCATGGAGTTTCTGTGTATAACAGTGGCATCTAGACCCCTTTAGGTGATGTCTTAAAGAAAAAGAAGTGTTGATATGGGAAACATCTAAACTAAACAATAATATACAAGCTCTGAAGGTGAAATGGATACATTTGACTGATTTATTATTATTTGTTTAAAGTCTGCCTATCACAGTTGCCTAGCTGAGTAAGAATTTTAGCTTTCACTTAAGTTTTGGCAATCCCCATTGTGAACATTAGGGGAAAAGCTTAAAAATGTGTGGTATAAAACTCAAAATCATCAAAAATGGAAAAAAAGATGAATTCATTAAAGTTAATGCTTCCAAAAAATTTAAATTTTAGCTCTATATTATGATTTTGGGATAATGAAAAATCTTTAAGATTTTTTTTGGATGGGTCATTAGTGTTGGAGTTTAATGTGAAAAACGCAAACAAATATTTATCCTCCTGGTGCCATTACTGACTCCTTCCTTCACATTTCTTTCTGAATGACAACGATTTTAAATGTTTAAGTGAGAAAGGACAACTCTTAAGCACAAATCCTTAAGGGAAGAGGTCAAGGACTTTGAAGTCCAACCTGTGGAGAATGTGAGTAAAAGCTAGAAAAGTGCTCATTGGCGCTACCAAAGGCAACAAAAAGTGGGTGCTGTGCTTTGGTAATATCTCTTTTCAGCAGGGGCTGAGCTTGTCTAATCCAATTTTGTGTTATTGGAGGAAAATTTGAAGGTATATGGATGGTGGGCCATCTGCTCTCAGGAGATACTTGTTAGGGTAACTTTTAAGTTAAATAATCATGATTTCTATAGCCCTGGAAAGGAGACAGTGTAAATTACTGATTTGTTACTCAACCGTATACTGCAAAAAACTGTTTAGCTTCAGGCTGAAATAGAGTTGTTCTTGTGTATTGTCACTTTTTTTAATGCTGGTGTTAAAAAAGAATAAGCAGAAGTTGAGAACACTTGGTTTTTAATTAAATTCTATTCCTCTGTTCATTTTTCTCAAAACAGTGAAGTGGCTTCGATTTGAAAAATACTTCAAACAAGTAATCTGAGTTAAAAGAACTACTCTCAACTTTGGACACATTCATCTGTACTGATAAACAAGTGTGGAAAATTGATGGGAAGGAAATAGTCTGTGGCAAAAGCAGTTGAATTTTGAAGGAAAGGAGAAAAACAGTGGAATAGTGGAAAGAAAAATGGAAGGGAAACCTCATTTTTGAGTCTCAGTTCACAGTGAGAGTGATTTGTAGCAAAAAGGCACAATGATGCTCACACTTGTAGAAGAGTATTAGAGTTTTCTAATGCTTTTTGAGGTCTAAGAAATGGCTGAAGAGTGAGAGTTTTATCTGTTATTAGATAATTAAACACATTGAAATTGTGCTCATATTTGTCTTTTGCTGTTTTCTGTTTTCTTTTTGTTGAGGACAGAGTTGGCAGCTCAGAATACAAGAGGAAAAGGTTTTGGGATAGGTGCTATGATGCTGAAAACGAAGTATTTCAACAGCCAGACAAAATGAATTTGCAATGCTCAGACATTAACTTCTGCTCAGTCATCTTACCAGTTAGCACCCTAATAGCTGAAATAGTGTAAGAAAACACAATAATAACTGGCAGTGTGTGACCAGACCATTGTCTAGTCACAAATTCACAAAAGTAAAGACAAAACAGTGAAAAGCTAAAATTTCTACAGACTAGGTGTGAACCTCTAGGCAGTGGTTCTGCTTTTCAAAGCACTGGCCAATACAGATGTTGTAGTATTCAAAGAAAAGGAAAGGTAAAATGTACAATATTGTTTAAATTTGCATTCTGATTTCTGTTTCCAGAGGACGCACTGTAATCAGATTTCCAGTGTTGATCTTTATCAAAATTCTCTTCATAATGCTAATTTCCCTGACCTTTCAATAAATATAGGCAGATGCATCATTTTCTATCTGTTTCTTCATAGTCTTTTTTGTTGGACAATATGCAAATGAAAAGGGAAAACACTTCATTTTTTTTTGTTTGTTTTAAAGAAATTGTCATGTTACAGTCAAACAAGAATAGAAATCCTGAACTGGAGTGGAAAACCACATGGACACAATTAGAGATCACTACTATCTAGTCTTTTGAGTATCATGTAATTGCTGTTAAAATTCTTTAAAATTATAGGTTTATTTTTTATTTTCCAATAACAGAAAATATGAACAAACAGCCTTGTTAATGGAAAAGAAAAATAAAGGTAAAATACTAGGTTTGCACAGGTACTTACGCTGTATTTAAAAGGCGCTGTAAGCTTATATGAATAATTAAAAAGAGAGCCCACAGGACTTGAGTATTTGCTGATACTTAAGGTTGTCTATGTATTGGAGTAGCACTTGAATTGGCGTAGTGCTTGAATAGTATGCCTTTATTTTCTATCCATGGTAACCATGACAAATTAGCCCAAAACATTCACTGTCACTAAAGAACATAAATCTTTCTTTTTTAACATTTTTGCTGTATGCAATTAAAATAAACAGTTTTATTTCCTGTAAGCCCTTGTGAAATAGCCATTATGAATCAAACATTGAGAGTTTCAAGCATGAAAGTCTCTGAACAATGTATATTTTGGTACATATTGAACATTTTCTGTAAGCTCCCATAAATAAATCCAGGAAATGTCGGTCCCTTGAGTACTGCTTTCATTAAATCTGGAGCAGCTGTTGTTGAACTTGCACCCAAACATATAATGGAGTCCTTGACATCAAAAACTCTTCCATGGCTGGCATGTTATTGTAAGTCTTTGTAAACATGCATTTGTTCTGAAAGACGGCTGATTCTATCAAAACTACAAACTGGTAGATGCTGTGAAAGAAGTAACTCTAAACCCATTTTGCTCTGGAATATGATTAATGCTAAGCAAACTTTCATTCATTGTTTGTTTGGTTAATTTTTGTTTGCTTGTTTGGGATTTATTGGTGGTTTTGTTTGTTTGTGAGATTTTTGGTGTGTGTGTTTTGTATTTGGGGATTTTTGGATTGTTGGGGTGGTTTTCATTGTTGGTGATTTTTTTTTGTTTTGTTTTGTTTGTTGGTTTTGGGGTGGAAGGGGGTTGTTGCCTCAGTATTCTACAAGATGAGAGAGTGGCAGAAAAACCTTGTTGTGATAATGGAATAATTCCACGGGAGTTATAAGATACCTTTCCTGAAATCATGGCCTTGCCATGGCTGAAAATATTAATGTTAGAAAACTGTAATCCCCTTACATTCTTACAAGTTGAGTAGGGCCAAAATATGTTATGTTGCGTCACTCTGGGGGATTAAATTGCTCTGAGCTTTATTTGTCATTGCTTTTCACTACTTGATTGAATCCCTTTGAAGTCATGGAATTGTGGAACGGTTTGGGCTGGGAGGAACCCTAAAGTGCACCCTGTGCCACCCCTGCCATGGGCAGGGACCCCTTCCACTGTCCCAGGCTGCTCCAGCCCCAGTGTCCAGCCTGGCCTTGGGCACTGCCAGGGATCCAGGGGCAGCCACAGCTGCTCTGGGCACCCTGTGCCAGGGCCTGCCCACCTCCCAGGGAACAATTCCTGCCCAAAATCCCACCCAGCCCTGCCCTCTGGCACTGGGAAGCCATTCCCTGTGTCACTTCAGGCCCTTGTCCCCAGTCCCCTTCCAGTTCTCCTGGAGCCCCTCTGGGCACTGGCAGGGTCTCTGAGCTCTCCCTGGGGCCTTCTCTTCTCCAGCAACACCCCCAGCTCTCCCAGCCTGGCTCCAGAGCAGAGGAGCTCCAACCCTGGAGCAGCTCCGTGGCCTCCTATGGATCTGCTCCAGCAGCTCCATGTTTTTCTTGCACTGAGCTCTCCAGACCTTCACAATCCGTCCAACATCTGATTTCACCCTGAAGGGTGCGTGGAAGGAGCCCTGTCTGTTCAGAACAGCATGACCTGCTGCTGATTAACCTTTCAGCTCTCCAGGCATCATCACATCAAAGTGTCCTTTGCAAAATCACTGTCTGAAATAGTATGAGCCCATTTTAGAATTGCAGGGGCAGAAAGTCTTCCTCTGAGCTGAGAAGTGTTTTCTTTTTCAGTCAGCTGGAGTTCTCATGCTAGGAGGGATTGTTTCATCTACTCCTCCAGCACTGTTACTTCCCAACTTTTCTGCCAGGAAGTGGCTGCTTTCTGGACAAGTCAGCCATCACAGTTGATTTGTGTTATTGTTTTACTTACAGCTTATTTAAATATAATGTTATATTTAAATGCTGCTCCCAATTTTTCAAGGAGAAAAGTGAGAGGAGCCATCCTGTTTGGATTTTGCTTTTCCATTGCTATTTTTTAACTTGAGAACCAGTGGAAAGGAAAAGGAAGCTTGCGTATAAGACTTAAGTTACTGGTTTAGAGAAGAGGGGCAATAATCATGGCATGATAGAGAACTTCTTTCATATTTATAAATAAATCCATCCTTAGCTACAATTAATGAACTGAAGTAGAGGAGCTCTAAGTATCCTGACCTCTTGCACAATGGGCGCCTCCCAGTGGGTTTTGAAATACAGTATTTGTTTTCATAGTAGTTAGGATTCCTTCTCATTTTGACGTGAATTATCTTGCAGTTCTGCAAAGAGCTGCCTTTCCTCTTGGGAGGGGTATGACAAAACTGTTTTGTTCTCTATTGATGAGATCTGCCTCATTATGTGTGGGGGAAGAGAATAATGACCCTAAAAACAGTTCTGCAATTGCACGGTTTTAGTTGCAGTCCTATTATTTGTATAGAATGCTACTCTAAATTGTTAGCTTGTGAAACTTTGATGGAAGTAAGAGATCAATTAATCATTGTTACAGAATACTATCCCTAAATTATGAATCTATGAAATTTGCATGAAGATATCAGTTAATTCCTGAGACTTTATTTAGATGGAAACAGAAGCCTGATTTCTGGCCATGTTTGTTATACTCTGTAATCTCTAGAGCCACAGAGGGTTTATTCAGTTGCTGGTGTGCCTTCTTTTCTGGAAGGGGCTCTCTGAATCTTGTTTAGACATGACACAGGTGGTCATGACTGTGATCTTTTAAGGCAAACTACCTCTAACTTCAGGTTTAAGAAAGAGAAATTATGATTGCTGTGAGCTGTAGCTACTTAATTCTCCACACAGTAGATAAGTCCATGCCCATGATTGTTGGTTCTTGAGATATCTGGTAAGATATCTCCTATCTCATAAGATTCTGCTCAATTTTATTTAGAGAGAGATAAAACAGACTAATCTGCTGTTCTTTCTTTTGTCTCCTTATGGCCATTGAAATATAAGTGCTCAGGTGTGTGAGATACAACCTTTCTGGTAAGAGTGTGAAAACTTGGAGAGACAATGTCCATTTTACACTCTCGTGCAGTTTCTAGTTTCTTTTTAATACCCTTTCTTCATTCCACGTGTTTTGAAAATAGCTGATCTGTAGTTCTTGGCATGGGAATTTTGTATTTTGGGTCAGTCCACTTGCTATCTCTGAGGAACCCCAACTTACTGGAAGTTGTGATAGGCAGATAGTGCATGAATTACACTTGTTTTTGAAGTTAAACTTCAGAACTATGAAAACCCAAGTATTTCCAATTTATTTTTAAAGGCTTACCAATGGAGGTTCCTTCATTTGCCATGGAAAAGTGTGTTTCAGGTAGATTTCAACACACACAGGTGATGAAATTATTATCAGATCACTTTTGCTCCTTGGAAATTTCATCCCTATGTTCACTTAGTATGGCATCATTTTTGTTTTAATTTCTGGAATATTTGAATTGATACACTCTGGTAAATAAAAGCAAAATGCAGAGACAATAAAAATGCTGCTTTTGCAAGTTTCAGTGTGCCCTGACATAATAAATGTTTACAGAAACTTGGATAGCAGTTACCTATTTTCTTCTGTTCCTTGGTATTTTCAAGCAGCATTTGCTGTAATTATCATCACTTTCCAATGGCTCAAAGTAAGGGGAAAGAAAAAAAAATTATTTAGCAGTGTTGAGCATCGTTACTTAACTTTTATTTATTTTAGTGATTGTTTAAATGTTAACCAGGCAAAAAAGTCCAGGAAGCTCTGAGGTTGGTCTGAGTGGTGTTGGCTACTGGCTATAGGACTCTGGTCTTGCAAAACATGAAATAATATTCTTCATTTTGCAAGTCAGGCACAGGATAGGGATCTCGCCCGTCTTTTTTTTTAATAAGTTCTGACACTTTGGTGTTTTGGCAGCAAAAAGCTATTCCAGTGTGCCGTGCTGCTGCTCTGGTTCATCTCTGGCTTGTGTTTGTGTGGGCTGATGTAGTCACTAACACAATTCTGCTTTCCAGCCTGGGCTGTTTCACACTACCAGTGTCATTCCAGTTCAGCTGCGTGTGGCTTGAAAGCACCACTTCCCCCAACTTACATCTCAGGATAAATAATCATATCTCATGTTTAAACCAGCTGTCCCAGAGCATGGAAAAGCTTCTGTTCAAAAGTCTCCTTGTGTATTTCCATGTGCTTCGCGTGAACAAAGTGGGATTTGCTCAAAGGAGCAGTTTCCTTGTACGTCCCTAAGAAAACTCTCGTGTTACTCTGGTGGGAAGCAAGTTTAGTGATCAGTTTTGTGGTTTAAGGAATGGTGGTGGGTCTCTTCTGTTCCCTCAGGCAGGGATATTTTTTAGATGTTATTTGGGGCCAGGTTTTTGCAGGTCTGTGGCTGAGCATGCAGTGCAGGAGGCTGCTGGGAACCTCAGTGAAGTTATATTTAGCAAAGCGGAGATAACTGCTTGCCTGAGGACAGCTCAGACCATGCAAGTACTTGTTTTATCCTCTTCAAAACAGAACCTACAATGAACATGTCAGGCCTGTTTAGCTCTGGACATGCCATTGTCTCACCAAACACTGTCCATTTGACAGTGAAATATTGATATAAAATAAGAAAATTTATAAAATCAAACTTCTTACCACTCTCTTTGTGTGCAGGGCTGTGTGTAGGGTAGTCCTGGAGTCAGGTATTCCATCAGATCTTCCTGGGCAGGGCTTCCTGAAGTCACCAGAACCAGAATATGCCCTTGAAAATGGGTTCTTGATAGACAGTAGTTCTTGACAGACACATCCCTTTAGATGTTTCTTTGCTTATAATTTTAGAATGGTTATTTTTTTAATGCTGATAACTGATGGTTGACGTGTAGCACTGGGACATTTTGTGCTTTAAAGGAAAAATTACCTCTCCATCTTCACCTTGTATTTGCTGCTGTGTATCTTCTTTTCCAACTTGTTGCTGACTGAAATATATGTGTTTATTGAGTTTTGCCTTTTTTATCACCTCAATGTATGCATAGCTCTCTGGTTGTTGGTTTTTGGGATTTTTGTTTGTTTGTTTGCATTTTTGGGTTTTTTTGGTTGGTTGGTGGGTTTTTTCTTCTTATTGATCATGTTAAAAAACACTAGCTCAAAAAGATGTACTTTAAGGTAATCCCACTCCTGGTATTTTATGATTCTATAGTAATTTACTATTCTGTAGTAAATAAGATAATATTATTACCTTAATATTATTTTATTATCCTAATAAGATATTGCCTTAGTGTCCTTATAAAATAGCATTAGTACTTAGAAATCAAACAAGCACAAAGCAAAACCTAAAGCCAAACAAGACCACAAAATCCCAGCATTTTCTGGTTCATAAGAAACCTTTAGTTCTACTGCTATAGATTTCAGGAAATCCAGAGATTCAACCTTTTGTGCTGGTTCGCTGGCAAGTAAAAATGAAGAAAATAAAATACAACAGACCTGAACAGTGATTTTTCCCTCCACTGAAATTAGTGTGAAGGTGAAATTAACATCTGAGGTTCTGTGCCACACTGAGCCATTTCTGTGATAAGTGTTCAGCTCTTGGCCTCTGAAAAACTGCTGGGGCCATCCAGAGGAAGCCTGGCCCTGTCTCTGCACTGGGAGACTGCAAAATTAAGGGGACTTTACTAGTTCCACTTGATTCCTTGGAAATTTTTGCCTCTCCTTTGTTCTGCAAATGAAATGCCCTGATGTTGCTTTTTGGTGCCTCGTGTGAGCACCTTATGTTCTAAAACATGATCCCACGAAGTCTCCAGTTGTGCCCTATAGGATCCTAATTGTGAGAAAAAAAATGCTTTCCTTCATCCAGGGCTGGCTTGGCTTAAGAAAACATTAATTCTCTAAAAACTTTGTCGCAAAAACTTTTGAAAAGAGTATTGCGTGAGAAAGAAAGTAAATGTTTTGTTTGTGTTGCTAGCAACCAGTTTAGTCTAACTTTTTTATCTGTGAAGAACTATATTTCTTTTGCAGATGAGAATTTATAAGATTTCAGGGAAAAATATTTTCTAATTGAATCCATTCCAGCTTTTGATCTGAGTAAAAACTTCCATTGTGAAAAGACATATTATAATTGTGTTCATTTTAAGCATTAGGTAAGGGATTCAAGATAGGGGAATTTTTTTGTGTTTAGATAGATTCAGGTAATTTGAATTTTCAGAAAACCTATTTCTATTAGAACTATTATTAGAACTTAATACAGGTTTCTTGAATGCAAAGATTTTGATGCCTTTTATAATTTTAATAATCTATATAGAAAAATTACTTATTGGTGTTGAATTTGTAGTGCCCATGAATGTATCTGACATATAACTTAATAATCACATTATATCAGTCAGGGTGAAGTGACGTTTGATCACTCAGGAATGAGCTATGATCAGTTACTGCTCTGAAATGGCCTTTACCTATGGAATGAAAATGACATATTTTAATTATTCCTGCATGATAGAACACATAGTTCTGACTGGAGTCACGCAGTGGTTCCAACAGACATTTTTGAGTAAAATGGCTCCAAGAACCATCAGTTTGGAGTTTAAGATGTGCTACTGCTCCTGCTGAACCTGTAAATGGTTCAAGTTTGACCTGCCCACTTTGTGTCATTAACTTCATGTGAGAGCTGGGTTTGCCTTGTAGGTCTGTGTTAGACCACTGTGGTCACAAACACTTCACTGTTGTTGAAGGGTTTATTCTTGTGACAAAAGAAGGGGCAAATGCACTCCTCAGCTCACCTCCAACCAAGTGAGAATCTCTGTTAGATGTAAAAATTTCCATCCTGCTATTACAAGATTGTGTAGTCTAGAACAAATGTTGGCTGTCAAATTCCTACCTCTCTGACAGTGTTTTACAAAGAAACAAAATGAAGTACTCCTTGATTTTTAAAAATACTCCTTTCAATCTTTTTTTTTCTTAAAGCTTACTTAAGGAATATCCTAAGGGGTGGGGGAGATATTTTCCTGCTGATGAGATTGAACAACAAGAACGGGGATGTAACCATAGAGAGAGAAAAATCAGTAAAGTTTTGTTTTCACCTGCATTGCATTCCTGAACCTGAACTTGCACTGATTTCTTTATATGTGAAAATAAGATTTTGGCGCCTGTTTTTTGTTTGTTTGTTTCTTTAGGCTCTTGGATGGAAAGAAATGTTCTACTCATGTCTTGATAATTTATAGAAGTGTTTGTGTCCTTTTGTGAACTCAGGACAGCTTGGAATTTTGGCTTTACTGGAATTTTTTTCACATTCAGTACATATATCTCGTGATGCATTGAGTTATTTTGATGTTTGTGGGTGGGACACAGCATACATGGATGTTCAGATTGCTCAGACTAGGTAGACAATCTTCAATCTGTTGTCCTTTTTTTTGTTTTGAATGGGATAGATCTTGAAGGCTTCATCACATGGCTGTCAACATCCTGAAGGGATTTTTTTTTTTCAAACAAAGGGTAAAATACCATCCTGAAAACAGTCAATGGTTGTTCTAAATGAGTACAGTGTTATTACTCACTCTGGAAAATTGTTTGTAGTGCTTGACTGGGAACACTTTTATATTTTGCCTTGGTCTAGGCATTATCTCATACTTATTCATGTGGTTATACATTTACTTTCCAGAGGTGGGGAGGGTTTGGTGAAAGTCATGTGCAATCCTGGAGCTGTTTACTGCCAGCATATTTGGGGGGAATCAGACCCAGATTACTCCAAAACCTTGGCATGTCAGCTCCAAGGGTGTATTCACCCAGCACTTTATAGTTTCCATTACTTCCCAAAGCCTAAAGGTCAAGTGTTTGAAGGGAAGCAGCTCCCAAGACGCGTTGTCTTCATATCTGACAGTTACTACTCCAGACATTTCAGTTGTGCTTTATTACAGTTTTTAAAGGAAAGCTGCAGTCTGGGCTTCACACGTAGGAATAGGATCAGTTGATAGGTAGAATTAAAATAGTCCTATTATGCAGTACGTAATGTGGTGGAGTTTTTTTTGGTCTGGGAAGTATTAATCATTTCTATCTTGTTACCT
>WBMY01005582.1:105602-122216 GCA_013397315.1 Donacobius atricapilla | reverse complement strand
TTGTGTGCGGGGCGGGGGTGAATATTAGTGGCAGCTTTCTGTGGCTTAACGCCTTGAGAGATGAGCATTCTGTGGTGCAAATGCTCTTCAGCTTTACTCAGTTCATGCCTTTTTTGGAAATACATCTCACTTTTTACAAAGATATGATTTGGGTCTTGCATATTTATATATGCATGTATGTATGTAATATATGCATGTATAGGTTTAAGGTTAGTTAGGAGGAACTGCTCTTTTGAGCAATAGTTTTTAAAGTTAGTTAAAAAAGTGGTTATTTGCAAAAATGGTTATAGAGCACTTTGAGGCAGTGGAATCACAGCCTGGGCAGATCCTGACCAGACCATGCCACAGCTGTCAAAATTCAGTAGCTGAAGACTCTTTCAGTCTGGGTGGGATTAAACTTCACAGAAGTAGCTGATTGTGTAGATAGGTGAAATATGGTGTTTTTGAGGAGTGTAGAGATTAAACAAGGAAGTTTTCCAAAGGCTTTAAGGAAAGACATATAGATACAATGCCATTCATGAAAGAAATCCAGTAGTTACTTACTCAGTAGGTGTTTTTGGTACTCTAACCTATTTATATGGCTTTTTTGGGGAGGGGGTGTCTGAGGCAGAGGGATATTTAAGAATTATCTGATGTTCTTACTATTTTCATTTACCATTTTTAATTCTAAAACTATCTAAAGAACTAGGCATCGTAAAATGCAGATAATCCCTGTATCCTGGTGATTCTTACACAGGGTACATGTGACAGGCTTAAAGGAAAGAAATGAAGCATGCAAATAGATTTATGTGACATTTGAACACTACGAATATTAAAGTCTGTGTCTGCTTTCTGTGGATTTTCACTGTCTACTTCAACATGGTTTATAGTTGAAATTAAATGTCCCATCCTGTTCATCCACAGTCAAGAAATGCAAGCTGAAATTGAGAGGAAGGTTGTGTGGTATGAGGGATACAGAAAGAAACATGTACATAGCCAAAGCTACATGAAGCTTTAGTCCAGCACAAAAAAATACTGGCTGAGAAATTTATTTATCTATAAATTATGGAGTCTGAACATGACAGAGGGAAAAGAACTCTGTAAGCCAGGGAATAGATTATGTCCTAGAACAAGTGGATACAAACCGGGCATGTGCATGTATTTAGGAGACAAATTGGAAAAAAAATAACTCAGCTACACTAATGAGATGAAGAAAATCTTTACAAAAGTGAAATTCCTGCATGAGGGGGTTTATGTGACTGTTTAATGTGATTGCACAGAGTTGCAGGTCACACAAAAATGATACTCAGACCTGAACAGTTCCTTCCCAGTCAGTAACTCCATGGAGAACTTTCAGGACCAGAGCCTGCTGCCCATGCTGAGCATAAAGCTGGATGAGGGGAGGAAGGAGTAACGGAGTCTTCCTTGTCCTTGTGGGAACAGTTATCAGTGTGTTCTAGCACCTGGGGATGTTCCCAATTTCTCTGTAGTTTACCTTCTAGCACCCCAATCCTTACGGGACCCACAGTGCCATGAATGTGTAGCGTTGAGGGTGTGAGGAACAGTGGAGCGCTCTCCAAAAATACTTGGGAATTGCTCTCATGCAGAACAGTGAAGCCAAAAGGAATTTAATTTCCTATGGACGTGGAGCTAATAGGATGGCAATCCTAAAAGTTTCTGCAGCGTGTGGTAAAAACTGGAGAGAAATATCAATCACTTATGTCAGCTGTTTTGCTCTAGAGTAGATGTAATGCCTTCATCGGGGGGAAGTTTGTTGCAGGAAGGGTTTTTGTGTTAAATGTGTTTTTTGGAGTTGGTGATCATATTTTTACACTGTCTGATGTAACCTGCCAGATCTCTTGGCTTCCATGCTGCTGTGTAATTTTTTTCTAGCTTCCTAGATTTTGCTGTTACAAAAGCAACTTCTGCTTTCATGTTGTCATCACTGTATTGTGCAAGTCCAGTGTAGTCGTTTTATTACCACACCCAGGGATGTCATAGTTACTGCTGAATGATTTCCCTGGAGATAATAGTGGCACAGCTTTAAAAAATCAAGACCACTCACTGATTGACTTAAGAAATAAAAATGGTATAATGCTTTCCAGATTCAAGCTTGTAACAATACTTTCTTTGTGTAAGTGTAAGCATCATTCATTTGTAGGTCATATTCTTTAACCCTGTACATGAATTTTCATTAACATTTTTCTCTTTTAAATTCTTAGGTATTTTCATAGTGAAAGCTTATTTTTATCCAAGTGTTGATTCTATCTTATTTCAGAGTCTGTGGAGTAGGAGAGGTAGCTGATATTTAACAGGGAATCACAGCCTGCCTGTCTTGCAAGAGCTCCAGATCTCAAGTGGAGAAAAAGAAGTTGCTGTATCTCACATGCAAGGCAGAACTTCCTTTTGTAGTAATTTCTTTGGAATTAAATTAAAATTAAGTCTAATTGTTTTAATTAAGACATTCAGACTCTGTAATAAGGAATTTGTTTTCAGTACCAGCAGTAGACAAGGGCATGGGGTAGGGGACATCAGGGTAGTTCACCTGTACAGCTTTTAACACCTTCTCCTAGCAAGGGTTTTCTAGGTAGCCACAGAGCTGATAAGGAGGACTAGGGCATCTCTGCTATGAAAACAGGCTGAGAAAATTTGGGTTGTTCACCCTGTGAAGGAGCAGGTTGTGTGGGAACCTCAGAGCATCTTTCCAGTATGTGAAGGGGCTACTGGGAAAGGACTCTGCATCGGGAACTGGAGGGACAGGACAAGGGGGAAATGGGTATAAATCAAAAGAGGGTAAAATTTAAGTATTAGGAAGAAAATCTTCCCTGTTAGGGAGAGGAGGCCCTGGCACAGGGTGCCCAGAGCAGCTGTGGCTGCCCTGGATCCCTGGCAGTGCCCAAGGCCAGGCTGGACACTGGGGCTGGGAGCAGCCTGGGACAGTGGGAGGTGTCCCTGCCCATGGCAGGGGTGGCACTGCATGGGCTTTGGGGTCCCTTCCAACCCTTCATATTCTCTGACTCTGTAATTCTGTGCTCAGAAGGGCAGTGACAAAAGGATTTGCTGTTCTGTGGATCCGTAGGGCTTTCCTGCCTCAGCACAGCGGCCACAGCTGCTTTCACAAACTGCAAGTCTCTAAGAAGCCAGACAGGGACTGCACAGCTGCTCTGTGCTGGTGGGCTGCTCTGGAATTTTTTTTTTCCCCTCAAATTCTTCTTTAATATTTCCCTGGTGGAAGGATATTGCTTAGGCAATACCTTGCAAGAGGCAGCATCTGTGTGTGAGGATGTAGGTGTTCCTGGCTGTGCTAGCTCAGTCTGAAATGCTGTTTTAGGGGCAGAGCACAGGGATCTCTGTGTCTCACTCAGGGGTAGGAAAAGTTCTCTGTGTCTCACTCGGGGGTTGGAGGAGTGGAAGCTGAGTGAGCTGAGTTATAGCATGTAACTGGCTGTACAAGGTTGACTTGTGTGAGTAAACCTCTATCATTCAGTTCACACGCTAGGAATATTTTCATTTCAAAATTAGAACTAAGTATCTGTCTAAGTATGCTGTCTCCAAAAATTGTTTGTGAATTAGTTTTCAAAACAGAGAAGGAAAAACTGAAATACTGCGGGTTAAGATTTAATAGAAGAGAGAGGCTCACAGATACACACAACATATACATGTATATACATATGTGTGTATATATACGTATGTATAAAACTATCTATCTATCCATTTATATATATATTTATATCTGCTATACCCTGCCATGACAACAGAGGACAGAATCTATCTAATTTTTTTCCTACTTTATGGAAGTATAGAATTCCTTAAATATATTGTGGGTAAAAAATACTGTTAGAAAGGGTTGTTAGGATATTTTACTAATACAGAAAATCACAACCAGCAAAGCAGATGTAATGAGCATTTCCAGCATGACTGCTTTTTTCTTACAGTGAAAAAATGTTATTGGAAATAAGCTCAGTTAGTGTTTACCTTCAGATTCTTACTCAGAAGAGAGTCATTGCTGTGTGAATGTCTTCTCCTTTCAGTGTATAACCTCTGATAATTATTGCCTTGATATGATAACTCTCATTTTTACTGGGGTGTAGGAATTCAAAGATTATATAGCAGGTACCTATTACTTAAGGCAAAATTAAAATTCACTGTCTTTATACAATAAAGTAACTTTCTGTTTTGGAATTCTCTGTGAAAATGTTTTTTCATTTTTTAATAACTGTTAGTTTGTTAGATGAAGCACATCTTCCCTTAAGCATAAGCATCTAGAAGAAAAATTGAGAAAATTTTCAGTTATTTCTGAAATATTTTGTGTCTTACGGTTGAGATCACTTCTTTCTTCATCTCTAGAAGGCAAACAGTGGGCAGGGTGAGAGGTCAGGGAAAAATGACATTTCTGTCATAAGCTTCTAATTCTTGTTTTTATTTCTTAAGCTCAAAATACAGGCCTGGTAGATCCGTGATGACTGTGGTTTCTGATTAAGGGAACACAGTTTTATAAATGTTTCTGTGTTCATCTTTCTGTGCCTTAAAAAAAAATAAAAATTTGAAAAAATAAAATCCCAACAAACAATTAAACAGATATTGAAGGGCAGCAGTGTATCAGTCACAGTCTGTCTATTGTCTCCTGGGACCTCTACCAGATCTGCTCCTTCTCTGTATAAATGAAGTGTTTAGTGTTTCAGTGTTTTTTATAATGTTTTCTTGAATGATCTGAAAGGGGAAGTAGAAAGCACATTAGTTACATCTGCAGATGATGCAGAGCCAGAGAGCTACAGCAGCTGTAAGGATGGTAAGAAATTTAAATTCATCTGGGGAGCAGCAATGTGCAGGAATTTACAAAGCTTACAACAACAACAACAAAATTAAAATTCACTGTTAAAAATTTACAAAATCACCTTGGAAACGTGATCCAAACCAAAGACGTGTTGATTGTCAAATTAGCTTAGTGAGGTGTTAATTATGTTTTCTTTCACTCCTGCAGTAAGCAAGAGCTGTTTATCTTGCTATCCTACCCAGTTAAACTGTTTGTTATGGTATCTTGATCTTTAACTGCTTCCACTGCATCTCCATAGGACTGTTGGCAGTTTCCCTACTGTGGTTTTGGTGATAAAAGACAAATAACTGGACTGTTTCTTGCTTTAGTTGTGAGGAAGATCTTAGCAGTGTGTGGGAAAAACTGACATCGCCTTTCTAATGTTATATTTTTTTCCCCCACAGCACTTAATTTTAATACAATTCTGTCTGCAATTTACACACCTGTCCCAAATTCAGAGTCCTTGGATGTAAAATTGTGTCATTTTGTCATCTTATCATCTACCAGTCAGCTTTCCAGTTCGAGATGCCAGCAGGACTCCAGAGCAGAACTGCCTTGAGATTTCTTTTCCCTTTACATTGTGTAAAGAGTTCAGAGAACCTGGCTGCCTTTTTGGCTTATCAGCCTCTCAGCACCGGGCTCCTGGTGGGGCAAACACCACTCAGCTGTAATTTGCCGAGATAGCAGCGTTGCTATTGTTAGTACTGACGTTTCTGTGTGTTAAATAGGTGGTGTAAAACAATTCTGTGCTGGAGAAACAGCCTCAGGTAAGGGGTTTTTAGTGCACTTTGCTGTATGAGAGAGGCAGAGCACAACTACACCATCCAGGATCACAGAATCACTGTGTGCTTTTTGATGGAAGGCACCTTAAAGCCCATCTCATTTCACTCCTTTCCATGGTCCAGGGACACCTTCTACTCTTGCAGGATGTCACATTAGTTTTTTTTTTTTTAATTAGGGCTGTATCCAAACGTTCTGTGTTTTCCTGGAAGTAGCTGGATGGATAATGTGCTCCCCACAGCTATCCTAAATTAAGATTATATGATCGGGGGAGGAGGGAAGATAAAGAAGATTTGTTTTGCAGAAAACCTTATTTTTTTTTCCTTTTTTAGTTGATTTGTCAGCACCTGCATGATAAATTAAGGCCTCCTGGTGATGGGATTGCTCTGCTCACCTTTGTGGGCCTGCTAGGAATGGTCCTCAGGTCTCAGTGTCTAAGACAAAGAAGCAGGACAGTGAATTTTGTTGTGAGATAGTAGGTAATAGTCAATTGCTTTGCATAAAGGCTGAACTAAAGGTTAAAGTAAAGACTGACCATCAGTGTTGGACTTCAACACCTGCAAAGAGGGGCACATACTCTGTGTCCCTGTAGCAGTGTTGTTTTTTTTGTTTTTTAATAATTACAATTGGTTTTGGAGTGTCTGCTGTATGTCTGGTGTGATTTTTGTTGTGCAGTGGTACTAGGCTTTCAGAATAATTCTGCTGTTACTCACTTTAACCTGTTCTAGGATTATGCATTTTGTGTTCTTTTTGTGCCGTGAAAAATGTTAATTTGTTTGTCCTGATTAAATATATTTGCCTATACCTGATCTCAGTTGAATATATTAAGGCATAAGACAAGAATTATGTGCTCTCCTTGCTATTTCCTTCATGGTAAAAGACTGGGATACTATTTATCTATGCTACTGTGCCTCTCTATCTCTGTGAATTCTTTATCCAAATAGCGTGGTGGTAGCTTGCAAGTGATGAAAAACAGTTTCCTTTACACAAATGCACATCCTTGTTAATACTGTCAGACAGTAAGTGTGATATTCAGGGGGTGCACGCCAATCTGTGGGCTACTGATAGTGTAATCTAATTTCCAAAAATAAATTAAAAGCATCTTTTCATCTGTAGCCATCAGATGTACACCAGCTAAAGACAACAATGCTTCAGAGACAGCACATGTGAATTTGGTGGCTAATTGGAAATTAGACCTTTGGGTTTTCCACATTTTCTCATAGGCTGACCTTGCTGAAGGAGGTCAGGATGGTATGTGTTGTGGTAGGGACTTCCAGAGATAAAAGGTCCATGTGGAAGTTCCTTGTTTCAAACAACATCTTTGAAAGCTTTGTGAGCAGTTTTTACTGGACCTTTTTCAGGCAAAACTTATGTATGGCATCAGTGAAACTTGCATTTAAAAAAGTTAACAAATAGGCATTTTTAAATACATCTCTTTTATGTAATTTTCCATGTCCTCCTAAGTAAAATGAGGGAAATAACCAATCAAACGGCATTTCTGCTTTTAATAGGTGAGGTGCCACAACACAGAGTGAACTTTTTGCTAGTGTGTACCACATACATTTATGCTTTTTTTTTTTAAGATGTTATACTGGCATATTCAAGTTGAAAAGATGGGTCATACTTCTTTTCAAAGGAAAACACCAAAAATTTATGTCAGTCTTTTTGATAATCACCAGATGTGAGAGAGAACCCCTTTTCCTTCTTCCACTCCCTCAAACTGTATTGGATATTAATGTGTCTTCATTTAGGTTTGCATGGTTATAGCTCAGCTGGCGCTGGTTGGTATGTATGGCTGAGCTATTCTTCCTTTAACATGAGAAAAACAACAGTTTTCTGTTGTTTGTCCCAGAGCAGGCAAAACAAACATGTTCAGAGCTCCTGTATATCCTGTATGGCATCCCCATTGCTGAAGAAACACAGTGGTTCATTACAGATCCTTTAATCTCCCTGAATTGATGAGGCTGCCCATTTAATTGAAGGAGTCCTTTTATGATTAAGAACTTGCTGTCTGAACCCTGGAGTTGACAACTTGCTAGCTAGATTTTTTCATATTGGCTGCATAAATCACAGAATCCCAGGATATCTCGTGCTGGAAGGTTCCTCTGGAGCTCACCCGTGCCAACCCCCTGCCCAGGCAGGGTCCCCTGGAGCAGTGGCACAGGAACGTGTCCAGCTGGGGTTGGGGTTGGGATGTCTCCAGACAGGGACACTGCAGGCCCTCCCTGGGCAGCTGTTCCAGGGCTCTGCCCCTCATGGAGAGAAGTTCTTCCCCCTGCTGGGGTGGAACTTGCTGGGCTTTATTTGATGGCCATTGCTCCTCATCCTGGCACTGGCACCGCTGAGCAGAGCCTGGCCCCATCCTCTGGCACCCCTTGGAGATGTTTGGATGGATTGCTGGGATCCCCTCTCAGCCTTCCCTTCTCCAGCCTGAGCAGGCCCAGCTCCCGCAGTCTCTGCCCAGCACAGAGAGGCTCCAGACTCCTTCTCAACATTGTGGCCCTCTGGAAACAATTGGCATGTAGATTATTCCACATATTCCTCCATTCTCCACATGAAAAAATTATTATCTCCCTTTGAACTGGAGGATTGTAAGGTATTTCTTATGCTTATTAAAGATGTGTTCAAGTTTACTGGAGTAAAGCCTCAGTGTAAATTTTTTGTATAGTTGAAATAACTCATTCTTTCTCTGTGTCCCAGTTCAGACTTGGATCTCTGAAGCTGCAAGAAGTCTCAAGCCCAGCAGAGGTGATCAAGGAACTCATTGGTTACTGCCTGGACAACCTGGGAAAGATGCAGGCCAAAACTGAGCATCTGCAGAGAGAAAATGAAAGGCTTTTCAGCAACTGGAGCGACGTGGAGAAGAGGTAAGTTCCCAGGTGGATTCACAGGTGACACCTGGGAAGCTCAGCTGCAGTGGACAGATATTTTTATGCGTTTGAGACATCTTTTGAGCTCAGTTACCCACAGCCCATGTGGTTGTGGGTCTCCTCCCATTGACGAAGTTGCAACTGATGCTAAAAATTTGCAATTAAAGGTGGTTTTAGCTTATGGGTTAGAAAAAAAACCCCAAACACCTCAAAATCTGTGGAATTAGCTTCACTTTCTTTAGGAAGCGTTTTCATTAATACTATTTCCTGTAATTCTTAGGACTGGCAGTGCAAATTATATACATTTTTGAGTGGGGAATAAATTGCTGTTTCTTTCATCTGTTTTCTTTGTTGAAGAAATGAGTGCAGTATTGAAAAGTGAGTGCAGCATTATAGGAAAAAGTACCATTATTTTTCAAGAGATTTTTGTATTTGCTGTTGCATTTACGATCTCAATTATCTGTCATTTGGTAGTGAAATAATCTATGCTTGTTTCAGTGAGCATAGAACTCTTAGCACAGAGCAGTCAGAGATTTATCTTGCTTTTCTCTGGCTTTACCTGAAAAAACCACACAATCTGGGAAGATTGATGAAAGAATGCAGCTAATTTGTGTTAATTTACCTTGAAAAAGACAGCCAGCTTTTGGGAGGAGTTAGTTTTGTTTCCCTCTCATTAGAATGAGTTACAGTTTCTCCTGACAGTCTCCCTGACAAGCAAAGGGCCTCCCTAAGTAGTGTTTTACTGCTTAACAGTGTAATTGAACAATAGTGTATTGTATGACCCGTGTTCTGTACTGCATTACATGCTGATGTGTAAGAGGCATTAGGGCTTGTATCAATTTCCATGGTGGGGTGGCACTGTTACAGAATAACCCCAAAGAAAAGGAGGAGAAAGAAGAAAAAAATCAGAGTTGCGTGACTGTTGTCAGTGCAAGCTGGTGGATTTCTTTAGCATGTTTAGTTTTAAGTAGATGAAAAATGTTTTTTCAAAATATACATTGAAGGTCTTATGGTCTTTGGCCATGTCTGTTAAATGCAGACTAAAAATAATTCAGAATTCATATTCATTCAAGAAGTATTGGGCTCTTTGGGGTAGGTTTTTTGTTTGTTTTTTTTTTAGATTTGGTTTGGTGTGGTGTATTTTTTATATTTTTGCCTCAGCCCAGTTCTACCCTGCTGCCTGCCTTTGTTGCTTCAGCTCCAAACGCTGAGAGTTGCCCAGAGCTGAACAAAGCTGTGCCTGTCTTTGTTCAGGAGGCAGGATTTCAGGATTTACATCCTGCACCACTCACGGTGCTGAGTGGTGAAACATCAAATACAGATCACGTGGTGTGGAGAATTGCGCTCCTGCCTCACTCCAGCCCCACAGCCCCTGCATCTCCCTCTGCTCACAGCCTCTGTCCTCAGGACTTCATTAGAATTAAAGCATATCAAGCAGGCTTCTGAGAGCTGTTTTTGTGCTCCTTAGTCATGGGGCAATAGGTGGAATTATTTAATCATCCCATTTCCATCTTCCTGTTCAAATGTTCTTGACCATCTTGAGGTTTTGGTGAGCAAGTAGCTGCCGGGGGTTGAGTGTGTGTGTCTGTGTGTGCATGCCTCAGGGATGGGTGAGTTAAAATATCAGAGCAGAATAGCTGTTCTCTTTATTTCATATAGAAAATTCAAGGCTGCTTAGTTCCAGGCCAGGTTGGACATTGGGGTTTGGGGCAACCTGGGATAGTGGAAGGTGTCCCTGCCCATGGCGGGGGGGGAACTGGCTGGGCTTTAAGGCCCCTCCAGCCCAAACTAATCTGTGATTCCATGACAATGGAGGTGGCAAATTTTAAGTAATAATAACCTGTAGCAAAATAATTCCTTGAACAATAAAAATCCAGTTTCTGGTTTGGATGTGGGGTAAGTTATCGGGCATTTAAATTTGCATAGACAAGCCTAATTCAAAATAGCTGCCAATTTATGTTGTGGTCAACTGCAGTGACAGTATATTTAAACCACAAGCAGATTATAAAAATACAAGCTAGGTACTTTGGGCTTGAAACTGAGTCTTCAGCATTAGCTCATCAACATTCCATGGCATTGCCGGTGATGGGGGAAGGGTGAATCTGAAATGCAAGGGAGCAGTGCTGTGAGATCCAGGAATTATTTTAGAGCACTGGGAGCAGGGGTGAATACCAGAGATGCTGAATTCATTCCTTCATAGTGCTGGATTGTGAAGGTTGCCACTAATAATTAAAGAAATGCCATTAAGTTTCATAGCTCACTTTCACCTCTGTAGAGCATGTGATGGGTCAGCACTTGAAATCTTGGTTTTTATTATTACTTTCTCAGTTTATTGTTTGTTATAGTTTCTAACAGTGGCTGGTTTCAGTAGGCAGTGCAGGATTTTTGATGCCTGTCACCTTGAGTGCATTTTGGCACACGAAAAGCGTTGCAGAGAGACCTGAGGATGCACAAATTGGGAGGCACCGCTCTAGCAATTAACCCCCACTTGGGTTCATCGTGCTGGGAGCTTGTCTGTGAGATAAGCAGCTCCTCCATTTGGCCTGGGGAGATGATGTTTGAGGGGCACAGGGCGCTCGCAGGCAGCAGCACGTGAGGAATGGCAATTAAATTTGTGTTTACAGCTGCTGAGGTATTGGAATGAAACCCAGCCAGCTCTGCTCTGTGCTCACGTATCTCAGGTGGTGAATGCCTCAGTGAAGTGAAGGCTCCACAGAGCCACCCCACCTGCACAATTAATGCATCTCTGTCCCCAAGGCCGTTGCCTTTTACCAGTCTCTTTTAAAGTGTCAGATGTGCCATGTAACAGTGTATTTTTAAGGCTCATAACTTGCAAGTACAGCATTAATGTGATGTTTTTGTGATGTTCAGTGCTTTTACACTGAGTGTTTTGCCAAATTAATGCCATTCTGTGTCTGAAGAATGTATTTGTATGTGGATAGCTTTGAATAATTGGAAAAAAAATCAAAGAAAGGTATTCACGTAAATGAAAACAATCATGTTGATTAACTCATGGTGTCCTACTAATTAGTTTTTCCCAGTGGGAAGCATTAATATTCTAATTCTAATATTCTAGATGCTATTTTTTTTTCTCCAGAGACTGAAGAAATTGGGTAGACTTGCAGTAGGTTTGTGCACTGTACTACTCACAGTCCAGGCAGCATCAGCTTTACTTTGCTGGGAGTTTCCATTTACGTGGGTTTTCATCAGAGGATGTCTTTGCAGCTCTCAAAGGCCTCAGTGAAGTTATGTTAAATGGCACCTTTCTGGCCAAGTCAGCCACATTTCTCAATATTTTAACCAGCCTTAACTGGTCCAACACAAACCAGTGCCTCGGCAAAGTAAAGGCAGAGAGCAACCACTTTCCCTGGTTTATGTGTGGGAGAGGGGATTATTCTACAGGATTTGATACAGACAAGATTAGCATATTTTAGACGAAATCCTTTTTTCGCCCCATTTTTATATATACAGAAATAATTAGTATCAAGCATGTCCAGGCACTTCTGGGCCCTGCATTAGGGTTTATGATTCTTTGTGAATTGTCTGTTTATTCCCCACTAAACAGTTAACTTCCCTTTTGTAGGTGGAAAGTCTCCTGGTAGTTGATTAGTACCTATGATCTTTCATTTAGGAATTATTGAACTGATCTATATGGTAATGATGTTCTGCTATTTGCATTTAAATTAGATGAATTATTTATCAACTATCAAGCATATCCCTAAAGCATTGAACAGTAGGCTTAATGCTTTATGAGTTTTCTTCTTGTACACACAGCTAATAAAATGTTTGTGGTTCAGCCCAAGGACTGAGAGGTTATGAAATATAAGAATCGTCAGATATATTTTGCACCAGTGTGTGGTCCAGATTTGAGACCTGTCAAGATGAATCATACCTGTTTATAATCTCATTATGTGTATCCTGCTAAGTAATTCCCACTGTTGTGATTCAGCATTGAAGATAAAGAACATTTGCCTATTTACATTTTAGTTGTCTCAGATGGAGGTGTGCAAGGACCTACCAAAAAAAAAAAACACACATGAAGAGAAAGGTTCACATCTGGGAACTTTTCCCTTTTGGAAGCAGAGTTCATTGCACTTCTCTGTGGAAAAACAACAAAAAAAGCTTACTCTGGCCTGTTTCAGATACAAGGTGCTGGACCAGTTGTATGTGGTTTGGAGTAGGGATTCCTGGCTGGCCTCACAACAGAATTGTCTTCTAGGAAACAGAAGAAATGGTGTAACAGTTAATTTTCTGCTGCAGGCTGGAAAAATACGTGGAAGCTAAAGAGGAGCTGGAGGCAGACCTTTATAGCAGATTTGTTTTGGTGTTGAATGAAAAGAAGGCAAAGATAAGAAACTTGCAGAAGTTGTTGAGTGAAGCTAAAGAATCTGCAGTGGATGCCAAATGTGCAAGGTATTTAATTTCCCCGGGTTTCTTGGTGTGGTACCTGGTTCATATTTGAGTTTAGTTTAGTTCAGTTTCCATTTCCTTGGCCCTGACAGTGAGTGACAGTTCTTCCTGGCTGAGTGCTGGGTTATCCAAACCGATCCTGGAAGTCATGGAAGAGGAGCATTCTTTCTGGCATCTTTGCAAGCAGCGGCATATTGCTATGGGTGCTAGAGCCAAAATATCTTTATTTCTTTCTATTTCTTTTGCTGTTTTTAGGGATAGTACAGCTACTACTGAGATGGCTATAAAGAGAGAAAACGACTATGATGCCAGCACTGATGAGGAAAGTGAAAATCCAGCACGGTCCTCGTTGCCATCAGGTAAGACAGAAAGCACTGTCTTTGTGTTATATCACAGACAGGCTTTGTGTGAATAAACCTTAAGGAAGGCAAAATACTACCTGACAGATTGCTCTGTGACAAGCCAGCCAGCAAGCCTTAAAAATACCTTTCCTGAAGCAGAGTACAATACTGGCATTTTCAAATTAGAGAGGGGAGGTTTAAAAGCATGCTGCACAAGTGAAGGCACTGTCATTTCTTGCAAAGTGACAAATTACACACTTTGAGGAACTAATGACAGTCTAACAGTATCTGAACCATCAACAATTCCATTTTAAATTCTAGGAATCATGATGTGTGTGCCATGATTGATAAAGTGTAAAAGGTAGCTCCTGACAGTTCCAATAGTGTTTAAAAAGGGGAAAGAGAGGAGATTTAACAGCTATAAAAAGAGCTGTGTGCATAAATGGAATGAAAATGTATTTATAGCAGAATCCACTTTAATTTGTCAGAGAATTTTTGGCCTTGTGAAGATGCTAATGAAATTTAATCCAATGAATTTTTCCAGGACTAGAGCCTTGTAAAGTGTGTGGGAGGCAGTGATAGCCCATTATACAGGACAAGATATTTAACTGTAAATCAGGATTTTGGCACGTTTGTGATAAACTAGTGGGAATACACAGGGCAAATGCTATCAGAGTTTCAAAACTCCATTGATACTTGTAATATGGTTATATATATGTACAGATATATACACATATGTGTATGAAAATGTATACATAAACTTCCCTTCAGGTCTGCAAAGTTTGCTATGGGTTCTCTTACTGTAGTTTTTTATATCCACCACAGGTAAAGGTAATCTTGACAACAATGTGTTCCTGTAAAACAGCAATTTTCTGTGCACATTGGGAACGGGGAGTGTTCAGGACCCTCTTGCCAGTGGCAAACAGCTGTGTCACTCATGTAGGCCTGTTTGCTGGGGAATTTCTGGCTTTATACAAAGCAGGCAGAGCCTCAGACAAGTGGAGGAAACTGTGATCACAGAAAGAAGGAAATCCTGCTGCTGTTCTTCATGGATGGAGTGTCAGGAATGTTTCTTGGGAGCAGGGCAGTGTTGGTTTTGCTTTGGCTCATTGAGGTTTTGCTCCTGGGTTGATGAGATTCTGTGGGTTACCAAACCCAGGTGTAGTTGTTGTTTTCTCTACTGGCTGTTCAACAAAGTTCCCCCATCTGGAGCAGATTTGGAAATATCACAGAAGGTGTGGAGTGGGATAAAGGGATAAAGCTGTAGTTCCCTTCATGTGCTGGTGCCAGCTGGACACAAAAGTTCTTCACGGCGGAAAAAACCAACCAAACCACACCCCCCAGAAATTACCAGCCTGTGTTTCCCTCAGACCACAGGAGTGGGTGACTCAGCATGATGCCACCACACTGATGCAAGATATTTCTGTCATTTTAGGATACAGAAACACTTATTCTGGTTAAGGACAACCCAGCTGTTACTGATTCCTCTTTCTTCCCCTCTGCACTGAATTTTACTGGTTTTGTTTACTCCAGCTACTGAGCCCTTCCTCCTAGGGATCCTGAAATGATGATATCAGACTGATAAATCATAATTTGATGTCGTGGTTGGAAATAATGGCTTTGTCCTGCAAATCAACTCCTTTTATTAACTGAAAAATGTTTTAGTGGTCCACGTCTCAGGATGTTTTCAAAACATGAGCAAGGATGGGATAAATGCTCCCCCTCTCTGCTGCCTTCCTAGGAGCTTGAAAAGTAGGTGGAGGGTGATAGTTTACTCTTCACAGTGCCTGTAAAGTGACCAGAAAAGAGAATAGTATTCCTCCTCCTAGATATATGACAAAACTTCAGGGAAAGATTTAATTATTGCAAACCATTTTAGAGATGAAGGATAACGTAGCAGGTGGGATGTAGGCAATGGAAGAAATTGTTTCATGATTTATTATTGTTATTTTCAGTTATAGATGCCATTATATATGTCTGCCTCTGGGCAAAACAATGCTGCTGAGCACCAATTTACAGTCGGCTTGCATCCTGTTTTATTTTCTCTTGTCCCTAAATTCTTTAGTTGTATTTCACATTATAATTGGTAGAAGTTAGCTCTCCTTAGGGTAGGGAGAGATGTCATGATCTGCCCTGATGGATCAAATAAAATTTTACGATCTGTGTTTCTTGCTGAGGTGTGGGGAAATATTCCATATTTCCCCAGACATTCGGTGCCCACACTTTTCAGCATATTTGATGACAAGGACGGATTCAGAATTCCTTGTATTTAGCTCTCTGCAGAGCCCACGATAAATAAGAGCAAGCACCTTGCCATCTCCTACTGCCTCACCATGCGAATGTTCTCACCCCCTCCATTGAAGCTCCTGCCTTGGGGATTGTTTGTTATGCCCTCAGGCCTTTGTGGCCCTTTAAATTTAATTAGCTCTCTTGTGTAGTCCAATCCACTGATGGCTTGGTGCTGCTGGTTAATAGGCTTTGATCAAAGTTAATAATAATAAAAAAAGCCTGTTGTAACAGCACCCGGCTGTGCCGTGCAGTTAAAGTTCCGTCTGTGAAGGTTTCTCTTTAAAAGTCTGTTTTTAAGGAGTTTTAGTACTTAGCCATTTTAATTTAGCTTGGGTTTAAATTATTTCTGTTTTTGTCAGACTGTAATTGAAAATGGTTCATCCCAAGGAATAGTCTAATTTCCCTTAATGCTGTAGATACCTTTTTTCTTCCCCTTGAAACTTGATGCTGATTTTTTCCCCCCACAACCTGATGGTTTTGTTTTATGCCTCTCAAATACTTGTGGTGGCCAAACTGGTTTGCCTCTGTGTTACACCAGGTGCCATGGTCAAAATACATTTACAGTACAAGTATTAAGATGTTCCATACCCCTTTAAAAATCCTGTTGTGACTACTGCACTAAGAGGGATATACAATAATACTTGGACATTTTTCTATGAAAATTATCAAAATTGCTTATATCTCTGCATATTCTCTACACACCTTCTTATTGCTCCTGCTTTAGCATATAAAGTGATGCAGCTGAATGTAGTTGCCCCAAAATGAGTCATTATTCAGTGAAATTATATAACTGCCAGAGTCAGGTTTATGCTTTGCTCAAGCTGTTGAAAGTTTGGTGATCAAAAAAATTAGAGCGGCTAATGACCATATTACACCATTATGTGCAACAACATTTATTAGGGTAAAATTTAAAAACGTTGCTATATTACCCACATACTACTAAATGTTACACATGAAAAAACTTTTATTTCCTTGGTGAGTTGTAAAATCTTTTCAAATGCAATTTAATTTTTGTATAAATCATCAAATTAACTGCCTTTATGATATTTAAGTTAAATTGTAAGACCCTTATTTTAGAATAATTTTGAGACCAAGCTGGTGATTCCAAGCTTGATGGACACCCATGAATGCA
>WBMY01005582.1:79668-105562 GCA_013397315.1 Donacobius atricapilla | reverse complement strand
TTTTTTTGAGGGGGAAGTGTCAATATGTTCATGCACAGGAGAATAAATGACATGAAGTTCAAGTTCCTAAGTAAATAAATCAAAATTAAATCCATTGATGAAACAGTGCCTTCATAAATG
Source organism: Donacobius atricapilla (assembly GCA_013397315.1). NCBI lineage: Eukaryota > Metazoa > Chordata > Aves > Passeriformes > Mimidae > Donacobius > Donacobius atricapilla. The sequence goes on along the minus strand of WBMY01005582.1, from coordinate 105,442 downwards.
TTATCTCCTTCCATGAATAATCATTTCCCAAGCCTATTTTGATACCTGTTGGCAGTGAATTTAACTCCTCAGTTGTGAAACTGCAAAATCAGCAGTGCTGGACCTGTGCCACCACAGCCCTGCTCTGCCTCATCCTCTTCTAATCCACAGCTGAAGAACCACTGCTTATCAGGTGAGCAGGAAACTCCTGCCACCATCAGCAAGCTGCCAGGGGCAATCCCCTTTTCAGCTTTTGTTTCTCCTTTGATCCACAGCTCCTGTATTTTTTACCACCGAGGGTAATGATCCTTTTGGGATCTGATGCAATTAAAGGACCTGTCAGGAATTATTTTTATTACACCAAATTATTCTTCAATACTTGTATTATGGACCACAGCAATGACTGAATAAGGTGCACAGTGAAATGCAAGCCTGCCCAAGAAACCTCTGTCGCACAATTTCACTTTGAACTTTATCCTCCCACTGTCCCAGGCTGCTCCCAGCCCCCGTGTCCAGCCTGGCCTTGGACACTGCCAGGGATCCAGGGCAGCCACAGCTGCTCTGGGCACCCTGTGCCAGGGCCTGCCCACCCTGCCAGGGAACAATTCCTGCCCAAAATCCCACCCAGCCCTGCCCTCTGGCAGTTTTAATTCAGACAGGAGGAACCAGCATAAAAATCATGTAGGTATATTTCATGATATATTGAAAACAAGGTAATTGACATGCAGAAAGCAGTGCATTTGCATTCCCTTCTTGAAAACATGTCTGTACTTTTTAGAAGAGGTGACATTTGGTTTAGCACACTTGGCTCTTGGAGAAGGATCCTTTCAACAAGGAGAAGTATTGGTTCTTGTGGAAAAAGGTTCCTAAAAGGGTAGTGATCCTGGACATTGGGATAAAAGCCCTTATTTTCATCTAGGGAATGGGTTGCCTATCAGTGCCAGCCAACAAACCCTGGATACTGCAGGTGCTGGCCCACCAGGGAGCAGCACATTTGAGCAGAGTTTTCTGTCACCTGTGGCTGTTCCACATTCTAGATAACAGCTCTTCTGATGCTGAGTTGAGTATTTTGTAGGCTACCATCTCAAACTCCGCATTTCCTGTGTGTTTTGGGGAGTCAGGCAGTGGGCAGTTCCCTAGTGCTGGGTGCACACACCAGTTTATTTCTTATTTGGAGTGTGGCTCTCCCTGGAAGGGCATTTGCTCTGCCCACCTGTGCAACACTCACTGCCATAATTATCTTAATGACTTCTCAGCTGTATTACAGTGTCTCATCCCAGCAGACAGCCTATCTTGATTAAAAGCTGGGTTATTCAAGATTGCACTAAGCCCTGTGGTTGTTCCCTTGATTTATTGCCTTTCCAGGTTAAAGCACACATCCTTGTTTTTAACTGGAAGTTTTCTCAGCCAGGCTGCACCCTGTGAGTCTGGTGAGTCTTGGCTGGATTTGAGAGTTGGTTTTCCTGTTTAGCTTTGCTTCCTGTAGCCCTTTTATTATGTCTTTAAGCCAGTGGAAAGTTGATAGGAAACAGATTTTACACCTAAGGAAATGTCAAAATTATCATGCTATCTGAAACAGGAATAGAAAAACTGTTCTACTTTAATGCTTTGAAGCACCTCTGATTAAGAAGAAGGAAAATATCTTTGCTTCATCTAAAAGTAATGAATGTGATACTCTTGTAAACTTTTTTTTAACTTATTCCCTCCTCCTCTTCTCTACTAACCTGCTTATTTTACTGGATATTTTTATTATTTATGTCCATCTCAGGTAAAAGGTACTGTGCTAAAATCACCTTCCTATGAGTCCATAAGCTTTTATTCCTAAAGGGGCACATAGATCAATCTTAAAGGCACTGAAAGTGAGGTGATAAAATTGTACTAGAAAAATTTGCTTTGCTCAATGGAAACCCTAAATGATAGCACTAAACTAATGCACAAATTCCGCATAAATCACTTGACATGTTGCCAGACTTCCTGGAAAACAGGAGTTTTATTCTGTCTGTCATTGTATTGGAAGGCTGAGAAGTTCCTTTTCATTTTTAGGATGAAAGGCTCTTCTCAAGGACCCTTTTCCTCAATATCCATGATGCTGCATACATCACGTGCACAAATTTCACGCACAATAGAAATTTGTGAAACTTGGAAAGGGAGAAATGGCTTTAAAATAATCCAGACACAATCAGCAAATGACTTTGGTAGTTATTACTTTGGATTTTGTGCATTTTGCTGTATTCTGCTTGGTTTTGAAGTTTAACCTGAACTCGCTTGGTTTATGTACAGCAGACCAGGTGGCCTCATAAGGGAGCTCTCAGTTATACACCCTGTATACAGGCAGGTCAAACATGAAGTTATATACTCTAAAAGAGAACTTTCCCATATGGGATCTGATAGAGGAGCGATGTTTGCAAAACTGGAGCTGTCAGCAGCATCTTATTAGTTTATGTTTTGGTGGTTTTGTTTGTTTGTTTTGGGTTTTTTTACTTACTGTATAAATAAAAGTAATAAAGTATATAATGCCAAAGCAAAAGAATTATAAACTCTGAGTTTTGCTTTTTTTAATTGGGTGGAGAGATAACCCAGCATATGTGACACAAAAAGAGTGTGTATTTCCTCATACATGCAAATACCTAATTTTTTTTTTTAATCTGATTAATTTTACGCTGCTAGGACACATAAAATATGGCACCTGCTAACCTTCTAGAGAGAGTAAAATTTATGCGGTTCAGAGCTTTGCATTTGCATTTAGGAAAACAGGTGCAAAACCCACTCTGGGCATCCTGAGTATGACCCTCCTCTCTTAGAAACGAAATATTTAACTTTGTTTTAAGAAGGCAGATTTAAATAAAAAGATGCTCACAGATGGATTCATCTTCCTGCAGTTCTCATCTCCATTTCACAAGTCTTTATCTAGCTTTGCTCCTGTTCCTGTGAGTTAATAGGTGTGATTGTGATCACCTGGGACCAATCATTGGCCTCCTCTTTTAAATTCTTCCCAAATATAAACTTTTCCAGAGTAGGTATCCCTTAGTCAAGCTGCAAACCTTTTCTTCCCTTGTAACTTATAGAAATGTCAGTAATAATGCTTGCAACTCATTGCTAATTCTGTCAGTGTGTAAAAAGGCACAATGTCACTCTTCATGCAAACAGAAATTTGGATGCTCTGTGAGCTGTTCAAAACTTATTGTTCTAGAAATCTGGATATCTAAATATAAATTAAAATGAGTGACCATCTTTAGTTGTCTTTTTTAATAGAATATGGGGTAAAATTTAGACTTTGTTGTGTAGATATCAATTGTGTACAAATTCGGGGTAATTAAAGTGAAACAAAAAAGGTACATTACCATGCATCTGTATGTACCAGTATTTTTGAATTACTAAAAATATAATAAAAAATTGGCAATTATTCCATGATAGTTTTTCTTAGCCTTTTTTTAATCAAGCAACTGCCTTAATAATTTGAAAGCCATCATCAAAATAAATTAGTCTTCAGTGTTGATGTTCAGCAGAAAACCAGTTTACTATGCCTATGTCAGATGACTCCCACTTCACTGCCAGGGCATTCCTTTGTTCACTTTGAGAGCAGAGGGTTTTNAAGATTTATAAGTATTTTTTTTTTTTTTTTTCTTTTTTTTTTTAATTAAGTAAGGACATAAAACTTCCTCAGCACAGAAGTGAATAGACAGCTCTGTGGTAACTGTGCTGATAGCTAAAAATCTCAGCTTTCAAGAGTGACCAAAGTTATTTCCATGATTTAATGGGTTAATCCATGAGTAGGTTGGAAAGAAATTGGATGTAACTTGTTCAGACAAGACCAAAATTCTTAAATTTTGTCTCTGTAATGAATCTGTTTGTTTCAGTTGGAAAAATAAAGTCAGCTTGTGGGAGAAGCCCTCAGAGGAGGGCTTTGTCTCAGCTGAGACTCAGTCTTCCAGGTGTGCTCACCTGGCTGCAATGTTGTCTCTGCTTATACAGCCCCCAGATTTCCCTCTGCTGATCCTGCAACTGTCTCCAATTCCATACAGGAAAAGCAGGGTTCATTTGGGATAAGCCATATTGTGAGCTGTTGTCTCATTCAGGGAAAAAAAAAAGCTCTTTAATCTATAGCCAGGTGTTGGATTCTCACAAGGATACTCATTACCTGGGTTCCTGGGAGAGAAGGGTCAGGTCAGGAGTATCTGATTGCCAGCAATTTCCTTAAGATCTTTTCTGGTTAACCTGTCTGTAATCCCCAGGGGTTCTTTCAGGAGGTGATGCTGACATTCTGGCACTCTCCAATGGGTTATTTGAATTTTGTCCCACCATCTCCATGTGGTGTGAATGCACCTCATCTGCTAAAAGGTTCAAAGTAATTAAAAAAAAAAAAGAGAAATTTTAAATACAAGATAAGGCTGTTGTATACTCCCTGCTTCACTGTTTACTTCATTACACCTCAACAAATATTAACTTCTCCAGTTAGGCATGAAATTTGGTCTGCTTTGGGAACAGTATCATTAACTAAATGGCTCACTAGTAGCTCGTTGCTCATGCAGGAAGCATCAAAACATTTTGGGTGCAATCTTTGAATTCTAGCAAGACTTGGAGAATTTTGATGAAAGTGAAGTTTTCTTTTATTGTTTTTGGTGAATTTGGTTTTTGTTTTGTTCAAGAGGTGAGGAGAAGAAAGCAAAAGACAGTCACTTCCATGGAGCTGCCATATGGCCCAGGGGACAGGGAAGGAATGTGTGATAAGATTTGGGACACATCTCCGCAGAGTGAGGCAGTGGCTTCTTGCATCATTGATCAGTGTGTGAGTGAGGGGAATGAGAATGAAGCAGGTGCTAAAATGTGTGTGTTTGTGTTGTAAGCAGCACACAGGGTGTTATCTGACAGAGCCCCTAACATCTACATGGGGTGCAGTAGGCAACCTTGCGGAAATCTCCTGGAAATGCTGATTTTTCCAAAGCAGTTGCATGTTGTGAACCCCTGAATGTCCCTTGGTAGGTAAGACACTTTGTCCTTGGTTATCAGTGACTACTGTTTTCCATACCTGGAAGACTCACAGAGTTTTTTGGTTGGAATTTGCAGGAACACCCCTTTGCTGTGGGAAGGAAAAGATATATAGGTTGTGCAAAATGACAAAGATATTTGGTAGCAAGTAATTTTTTGGGCCAGTCTGTCGAAGTCCCACAAAATCCATGAGACAGAATTGTGTGTAGATCACACAGAATGGTTTGTGTTGGAAGGGACCTTAAGGATCACCCAGTGCTGTCCCAGGCTGCTCTGAGCCCCAGTGTCCAGCCTGGTCCTGTGCACTTCCAGGGATCCGGGCAGCCACAGCTGCTCTGGGCACCCTGTGCCAGGGCCTCAACACCCTTATAGCACCTGTAGTTTTTGCCTGTCTGCTTTTCCTGGTGTGAATTGCTTGTGAAGCAGTTCATTTTCTGTTCAGTCCTCGTGCTAAACAGAGCTGACTAACAAAGCTTTTCCTTTGACTTGAATCACCTCCTCTCCATTTGCTGTGAGACACTGCCTGCTTGCCATCAGTTTCCGTCTGTATCCAGAGGTGAATCCTCATCCTTATTTCAGCACAGCTGCTCGTTTCAATTAGCACTAAGAGCACTGGGTTCATTACCTGACCTTCACAAAGTCTGTCCCTTGCTCAGCCCTGGCTTTACCCAGCACTGTTTGCTGCCTGCCTGAAGACAGAGTTTCCTGATTCCCTCACTTGACAACAACAAATCTGAGTCACAATTTCCAGCCACGTCTCAAGGTGTGCTGAATAAACCTCCCCACAGAACACTGCTGCCTGTTTGTGTGGCTGCTGCCTCCAAAAGGAGCCTTTATGCAGCAGAGTCAAAACATGTTGATGCTCCAATGAAAGCTGCTTGTAAATTGCACCTGATTTTTGTTGAGCAAAAAGGTCCATTCCAGTATTGTCATCTATCTTGATTATTAAAGGAAAAGGAAATTTGGGGATAGACATGAAATGCAGATGGACTTTCAGGTTAAATAGATTTTTCAATCATTTCACTATACTGTCATTCATTTTTCATGTGATGTGCCCTATTTTTATTTCACCTTGCTGTTTTTTTCTGTCCCTCCCATGTTTAAAACTATTTCATTAACCAGTGAACTTTAGGAACATGTACTGCCAAGTTTCTGTAACTTTCAAAGACATTAACAAATCACTAACCAAGCACAAAATACCATCAAGTTACAGAAGAAATTTAAATACACCTCCTCTCTGTGTGCCCAGGAGGGATAAGCTCCTATTGTGCACTTAGCTTAACTTTCATCAAAGTGGAGAACAGAGAACTATTTTCTTTCTGGAACTTGTAGTTTAAACTTCCCAAAAATGATTGAGTCTTATAGCTTTTAGGGAAATGCAAAAAGTGCTTCTGCCCACCAAGGACTTGATAAAGATTTTTGGCATTTGTGACATGAATGCATTTCTCTTTTCTTTGTGATCAGAAATGGATGCGGGCTGTGAATGATGGAAATGTGATCTTCGATTTCCCACTCCCCTCTGCCTAACCTGATTTTTTTTTCTTTTTTGAGAGAGAGAAATGAAAGGTGTTGCACAGCTAGCCATCAGACTGAGCAGCTGACCTCAATTATTGCAGTCTGATGGCATTGACAGGATCACACCAAGGGTAAAATCAGATCTCTGCCATGTGTCCAATGTCTTAGGAGCCTTCCCCCATGAGGCAGGGCAGGAATTAGAACATTCCCAACTGAGGATTTTTGAGGTCTATGAGTGCTTTCAAACCTATCCTTAAGATGTTTGAATCATGAGATTGATGTCAGTCATTTTCAGAAAGCATGAGCAAGGTCAAAACTGTGAATGGCCTTTGGTTTGTGTGCCTGTGTGAGTGAATTATGTCACTTTCTAGGCTACTGAGCTGCTTCCTGGTGCTTTATTCTTTACTCGCTTCCAACACTTGGTTCAGGAGCTGCCAAATGAAAAAAATCTACTCACTTTCTAGGCATATAAACATCAAAAAGCTCTTTCAATGTCTGAGAACCTTCCAGTTAGCTGCATAGCACAGTTGAATTTTGATAATCTGAGGCAATAATAGGCAGAAAATGACATTACGCTGGAAACAGGCATCATTCTCACTGCACCCTGAGAGAAGGAGGGTCTTGTCCACCTCACAAAAACATGGAGTTGTAGATTCATAGATTCACGAAGATTGGGGAAGACCTCAAAGATCATTGAGTCAAATGGTGAAGCCAGCACTGCCATGTCCCTGAACACCATGTCCACACATTTATTGAACACAAGGATGATTCCACTGCTGCCCTAGGCAGCCTGTTCCAGCCCTTGAAAACGCTTTGTGTGAAGAAACTAATCATAACACCCTGGTGCAACTTGAGGCCATTTCCTCTTGTCCTGTGTCTTGTGAGGGGGCAGAAGAGATCAACCCCCATGCTGGGGGGATATGAGAGTTTTGGAGAACCAAGGAGAGGAGATGGTTTATTTAGGATAACTAAGGATGGAAGACATGCAGGCATCCCATTGTAGGCACTTTTAGGTGCACAGGAGGTATTTTATGTGCAGGGAAAGGTCAACTGTGCCACTGAAGTCATAGACACTGAAGAGCTGCACTGAGCATCCAGATAAGCCAACACTTTCCGGAGATACTTATATTTTATGGCTGGAAGACATTAAATAGTTTCCTAAAGCCCCAGCCTCATTAAGGATGTGTTTATAGCCTACTGAGGAGAATTTTTACTGCATGAATGATGGAAAGTTGCCTTAAAATAAATCACTGATGAGTTCCCTCTGGGCAGGAGAGTGTCTGTCAGCCAGTCCCTGTTGAAAGGAATGGGCACAGCAGAAGAGCCTTAGCGGGGCAACGGGGTATACTCCACAGTTCCTGTCTTCTGGTGGGAGACAAGGTGTTAAATTTGTGGAACAGATTAGGGATTTTGCAGCTCTAAGGTGGGAACTATGTCTATTTCACTCTGTGCTGTTCCTTCCTTCTGCAGCAATGAGTAGTAACAGCAAAGGACAGAACAAGTTGCGTTTTCATTTAATTTTTTTTCTCTATTTTTTGAAAAAATGGGACATCAGACAGGAAGAAGTAGCACTGCATGTTGGTGAGATTAGACTATTTCCCACTTCATTCCCCTCACTGTGGCTTGCTAAAATTACTGCAGGAAAGAAGTGACATTACATTGACATTACCTTTATTAACAGCAGCCAGTGTCTCAGTCAGTCATGACCCTTATCCCAGCAGCAGGGAATTAACTCTGCTGTCTATCCTTGTCCTTTGTCTGGGATAGGAAACTAGAGGGGAAAACAGCCCCCCAGTCTTTCCTTGCAGCAGCCTAGTGTCTCAGAGCTGAGCTTCTCCCAGTGGCCCACGCTGCTGCTGTCCCCATTCAGGACAACACTGATGTTTTTAATTCACGGCTGCTTCTGGGAACAAGTCATCCCCTTCTTGCTCATGGGCCTGAGGAGCTTTAAAATCCCTGTCTGGCAGACAGGAGGTGGCTTTATTTTCCTTAGATATCCTTGGATGACTAGATCAACACAATTCTTGTTATCAGCTGGAATAGTTGTTATTAGTGAAAACAATGTTAGAGGAAATAACAGATATTTTTGTACTGATGGTTCCTGAGGGTAAATGGTGTAGGCACAGAGCATTTTCCTTTTTTAAACCACCAAAACACGAGGCTGTGATGTGTGAGCTTGCAGGCTAGCAGCAGTCCAGGGGCCAGCCAGCTGCATGGACTGGGAAGCCATCATAGGATTGGGAAATGTCCTCCTCCCAAAACTGCTCTGGCCACATAGCTCCCTTCAGCTTTTCCAAGGCTGGGAAAGATTTGCTGTATCAAATAGAATTTCATATCCCAGAATAGGTTTGGTATGTTAGCAGTTTAAAAATGGATGTTTTAGTCATGATAGTGCTTTTTTCTGCGACTTCAGGGGAGCGAAAGCAGCAATGGACTTTAGGCTCTTTCATATAATTTAACAGAAAATAACAAAGCTGCTGTGTGCAGGTTTTGCAAGAGAGGGAATGGCCAAGAAGGATTCTAGGTATTTCTCAGGTAATGATATTACTCAGCTGCCTTTTCGGGAAATACAATTTGAAGTGACTGTGTTCATGCCCAGCATGCAATTAGCCTTTTGCTTTGTTTTCTGCATTTCACCAGCAAGCTCTATCCCAGAATAATACTCTGAATTCTCAATTGGTGTAATTCATTATAGTTCCATTAACTTCCAGTGAGGCTGCTCTGGTTTTTTCTGGCCCTGTCCCTGGCCAAAGTGTTCAGTTCTGAATATGTAATAAAAGTGTTACTCATCTGAGCAGCCGCTATTCACATCAGCACTTTGTGCCTAGTCCTGGAGATTTTAATGTGTTTTTTGTTGGTCAACAAAGAGGGTGTTGTGTGCATGGGCAAAGATTAGATGTATCTTTCTCTGCTTTTGAACTCTGCTCTGACGTTTTTCACTCTTCTGCACAGTGTTCTCCTCCACGAGGAGTCAGACCAGACTGGCCTTCCTGGGAGGCAGGATGCCAAAATAACACCCAGTACCAGCAGCCATGGGACTGAGGGAAGCACTGTGGAGCCTTCCCAGCTCCATCTGGAGCGCACAAGGAAGGAAAATATTTTTTTAAATGTCTGATTTGGAATTCTGTGTGATTTCTTTTTTTTTTTTTTTTTCCCATTTTATTTCTTAAGTTAGGCATACTGATATAACAATGATTAATCCATTCCAATAAAAGAAAATTGCGGGTTCTCGAATGTCTTTTTAGACAAGTATTATGATGGTTAGAAACAACATTAGTTAAAGGCAAAAATTCTAGCTTTAAGTAATATCAACATGTTTTTTTTCTAAGGATCAGGCTGTCAAATACAGCCCTACTCCGGATAGCTGGAGTACTTCTGAGATAGAACTTTTAACTTGAGAAGATGTGATACCAAGATTCTCTGTTTTAATTTTTTTTTTCCTGGAAAGAGTAAAAAAATAAAATTATACAATATTTTCTGCTTACAGATCCTTGTTATGGCTTTCTGCCATCCCACACATCACCTGCTTAACCTAGTGACTTTATTCTGCTTTTACTGTTAGTGAGCTTAATTCTTCAGATCTTTGTAGCCTTCAACACCGTTTTTCCTCTTGGTTCTCTAGAAAAAGTCGTAAAATCATTCATACTTTCCAACATCTTCAGCAAATTTCTCTGGAAATAGCCCACTGTCATTCTTTCTTTGACAACATTGTGTTTTTATAGTATTTCATCACTAGAGTTTAGCATGTGTTTTATATCACAGTGATCATCCCTTGATATTTTTCCTGAAGCAAGGTGACAGAGGAAAAACTCTTTTCAGTCTAAACCAGTCTGGTTTGTTGTGGTGGGAAAAGGAGTGTGTGTTTATGCGCCCTTTGTATTTAAATCCCATTTTCTCTAAGCTTTATTTAGTTAGAGGGAGACTGTAGTACTTTTTGTAATCAAACCTTACCATTACAGTTACTGTTGTTTTAGAGAAATGTCATGAAGTGTTTAAAATTTCCACAAGGTCTTAAAAATTTAAATGTATTTTTGATGGTTAAAGGGGCATGAGAATTGCCCAGTGTAATGAAATTACAAAAATACATTAAATATAGAAAAGGATTTTCTTCTTGCATATAGGTATTTTGAGCTTGCATGAAATATTAAGCAATCATAAATTATCCCTATATATAGATGTCTTTTTTTTTTAGAATTGCTGCATGTTGATGGAGGGGTAGAGGAATTGCATCAAGCTTTGCCAGTCCAGGCTGTGTTTCACCCTTCAGTAATCCCTCAGGCAGCTGGTACTCTGCATATCAGCAAAATTTAGTAAGGGAGACTCTTTATCAGAAGGAAATACCATCTTTTCTGGTCTTGGATATTTGAGGTTTGTGTTTCCAAGTGGGTTTAGGGGTTTGGGTGATTGAGCTCCTGTCATTCCCATTTTAATATACAAATTTCCTGGTGCCTCCTGGCCCTGGTGGCTCGCAGGGGGAGGATCTGTGGAGCATGAGCGCAACTCAGGGCGTGATCCTGTTTTCTCTCACTGAGGGCTGCAGCTTTTGCCATATGGAAAGACTATCCCAGAGTTAGTGGGTCCCAGGGGAGCAGGGCCAGTCCTGTAACGAGTCTGGCTGTGACTGTCTCCATCATACACACTGACCTCACCCTGCATCCTGGCGCTGCATCCCTGCTGTCTGACTGACTTGGGGCCAACATGTTTGCCATGGTCTTCTGCCAGTCATCTCCATCACTGCCCTCTAAAACATCCCTGAGGATGTCCCAGCAAGTCCATACCCTGTACACCACGGGTGTTTTCCTGGTGTGGGTTGCATCTCCTGAAGCTGAGGTCCTTCCTGACTATGACCTGCCAGTGCTGGATTTTGCTCATGCCAGACCAGGGGAGCCCTGCAGATGTCCAAGGACCTGGTGATGAGAAACAGCCCAGGTCAGAGTGTAAACAGAGGTCCAGGGTCCTGTGACAAGTGTTACAATCCATTCACAATGAATAATAAATGGAGAGTAAAAATCATGCTGTGGATGTGTCCATGTGAATGTTTAAGAGCATCTAAATGGAAATTGTTACTGGTTAAACCAACTTCTTGATTCTGATTGAGACCTGCTGATTGATAATTTTTTGTTCGTCGTGTATCAACGTCTTGTGCATGACCGGGTTTCATGTTCATTGTTCAGTAAGAGTTGTAATTAATATTAATGTGTTGCTGCTCTCAAAGTACTTACCATACTTTAAAATTCTTTAAATATACCCTCAGAGCCTCTTAGGACAGCCAGAATTACCTGTAGCATTTTCCAAAGCAGAATTATCCCGTGATGTTGACTGAGATTGTGCCAGTGCATCTGCCATAAAAACATTAATGTCATGTCAGACTGAGGCACCTTCCAAGTTCATCATTTCTGAATCCATTACAAAGACCTTAATGGCAGCTGTATATAAAGACGTGCCATAATGACATCCTAAATGCTGTCTTTAAATTCACAGCATGAAAAGCCTTTTAGGAATACGGTATGACAAAAAGAAAAAAAAAAAAAAAGAAAAAAAAAAGGCATAAAAAAGCAGACAGCTAGCAGCAATTTGTAGATAATACTCATGTTATGTCTTTTATTTAGTGGAGGTTTTATATTGGTTTCAAGAGAAATAAATGGGTCCAGAAAGGTAATAGAGTAAATAGAACTTTGTTCCTAGTGAATGACCTGTGAGACTTCAGTTCAGCTTGCTCATTTCACAGCAAATACAGGAAAATGCATAACACAGTTTGGAATTGCATCAGCTGGTTAGATAAAATTAAAAAATGTACAGGAGAAATAAAGGATCTAAACCTTGTTAAATTTGGGGGGAAAAATAATGTCTATACCTACAGAAAGCACAATATAAATATTCCAAAAATCACTTCTTCAGGAAAGGTTACTTGGAAAGGGCACAAACTTCTCATGAAACAGTCTTTGAGAAGGAAGGGGTTTGAAATAATTCTGTCACTTTCTGGACAATGATCTGTTTTTACCAGTCATCACAGCCTCCTCAGTTTGTCTCAAAGTTTGGTAGAGGCAGGGAAAGAAAAGGAGAATGGATATAAAAGCGGTACAAAATCCATCACTGAAGTGTGGAGGATGCTGGGGCAAATCTTGGCTTTCCTGAGGTTGTCATGTTGAACTTCCCATTTTTTCAGTTCATTTATCAGGGCATTGAATACTTTGGGCAGTGGTTTAACCTCTAAAATATTTCAAATAAAAGCTTTTAAAAGCCCAGAACACATTTAATGTCTAAATTTGTTTCCTTAATTAGTTCAACAGTGTTGATATCACCTTTGGTCCTGTCAGAAGCAGTGTTTGGGGCATTAATTAGGCTTTTCACTCTCAGCTGTTCTCCAGCAGCATTGACTGGAGGATTATGGACGCACTTTATAATCTTTCTCATGCTGAAGAATCACACTGGCCATCAGAGTGGCTTGTGGACCATTAGATCACAGATTTTCTTGTGTCTGAGCCTTGCTCAACAGCACTGGCCTGCTCCTTGTGCCTGCCCACCCAGGAATCATTTCCCTTTTACTCATCTCGACTTTTGTCCTTTGACAATGACATTTTGAGTGATTAGGTTCTGTGCTGTCATTAATTCTGTGTTTCTGTGTTTTCACATGTAAGGACTGTTTTAAAGTGGCTGGTTTGTGTTCCAGGGTTAAAGCTGTGTGTTGTTAAGGAGGGGGCATAGGTCTTGTGTCACTGGCTGATTTTAGAGTGGGTTATTTTAAAGCTTTAAATCTGTCTTTTTCTCTAAAAGATATAGTGCCATATATTTATGCTGCTATTTTATCTCTAAAATAGCACCATGTATTTATGTTGCTGTATAAATAAGCAGCAAAATACCTTCTGTTCTGAATGTAGTATTTGTTTAAATGTTTTTGTGCTTCCTAACAAATATATAGTGAAATACAGGCAAGTAAAGTTCCAGTTTAAATAGGTTTTGATTTTAGATTTTTCCACCTGAAATGTTTCCTCAACCTAAAGTAGAAATATCTATAATACAAATAAACTGGAATGTGTAATAAAAATGAAAAAATCTTAGGCTTATAGGTACAACATGATCAAGTTATTGGTAGAGGTTACTAATTTATCCACCACAAAATACCATCATTATGAAAACGTACATTTTCTGGAGTTATGGCATCCCTTGAGTTGTATTGATTTCTTCAAAGGTTGTTTCATGGGGAAAGAAATTAATCTTGTGGCAGAGGAGTCTGAGCTCCAGGGAGTGGGGGGGATATCCCGGGTGCAGCTCACACTTGGTTTTTAAGGCTGCCTTTGGTGCACAGGGAGAAATCTGCCATGATTCCCGTGGGGTTCTTTAGGGAATGAGCTGTGTGTCAGGATGGTGATCTTCCAAACCAGCTTTAATGTGCACGTCCAGGAGACCGGGTAGTGCAAAGACTGTTCAAGCACCAGTGTGACCCAGTGCTTTATCCAAAGAAATGAGAAAATAAATTTAACAAGTGATGGAATCACAGAACCATTTATTTGGTTGGAAACACCCTCCAAGGCCATCAAGTCCAAGCTGAGCCCAATCCCCACCTTATCCCCAGCCCAGAGCTCTCAGTGCCACATCCAGCCCTTCCTTGGACACCTTCAGGGATGGCCACTCCAACCCTCCCTGGGCAGCCCCTGCCAAGCCCTGAGCACCCTTTCCATGGGGGAATTCCTGTTGGTGTCCAGCCTGAGCCTCCCCTGGCCCAGCCTGAGGCCGTTCCCTCTCCTCCTGTCCCTGTTCCCTGGGAGCAGAGCCCGACCCCCCGGCTGTCCCCTCCTGGCAGGGAGTTGTGCAGAGCCACAAGGGCCCCCCTGAGCCTCCTTTTCTCCAGGCTGAGCCCCTTTCCCAGCTCCCTCAGCCTCTCCTGGGGCTCCAACCCCTTCCCCAGCTCCATTCCCTTCTCTGGACGTGCTCCAGCCCTGCAATTCCCTGTCATGAGTGGCCCAGAGCTGGACACAGCCTCGAGGTGATCCCTCAGCAGTGCCAGCACAGGAATGGTCATTGCCCTGCTCCTGCTGTCACACTGTTCCTGATACAGATCAGGTGCCATTGGCCTTCTGGGCACACTGCTGGCTCAGAAAGTCAAAATAAAGCTAAATAAAATCAAAAAGCTTTACTGTCAGCAGATCTTGCAGTCGCCATTGTGTATTTCTCCATCCAAGGCATGTTGAGGGAAGAATTTATCACAGGAATAGCAGCAGCTCTCACTGCATGCACGAGGAGTTTGAGACGTACTGTTGGTATTAATTCAGAAGCCCTTTTTCAGTAGTGGTCATGAACAAATATGATACTTATCTTCACATTCCAGATAGCAGCACTGGTGACTGTTACCGGCAGAGGTTGTGGAATCCCCAAAAGTGTCCCCAAAAGTGTCCAAGGCCAGGTTGGATAGGGCTTAGAGTACCCTGGGATAGTGGAAGTTGTCCCTGCCGGTGGCAGAGGTAGCACTGGATGACCTTTAGATCCCTTCCAACCCAAACCATTCCACAATTCTGTGGCTTTATGACTCCATAAAGGTTAACAAATCACTTGCTGGTTTGAAATTGGTAAATAATGTTGATTATTCACGTTCTCCTTTAGGACTGACTTTCAGACCTTGGGCTCCACATCCACACAGCCAGGGGTTAGGGATAATAATGATTTCTGATGTGTGGGGTAACCTTAGAGGTGTTCATTGGAAGCCTCACCACTGCTGGTACCAGGGCCTGGATCTGCTGGGCAGGCTGAGTGACATCAGCTCAGACACCAGAAAATCTGAGTTGAGCAAAAATTATGGAATTCCTGGCATGAGGTTAATTCTTTGTGAGCCTGGTGAGGAGTTACTGTGGGCTCCACTACCTCACGTTGAATTGAGACATCACAGCCCAGAAATCTTTTCCAATCTTTTCCAAAGCTTTCTGTGGCCTAATGATTTCAGCTCTTCTGTCCCTCTGCTTTATTGCTTTGTTTACTCAACCTGCGTGGTTCTTCATGCCTCCTGAGAGTTATGTCCAGAAGCCTCCTACCTCCACCCTGGGTGGTACAGATGATCCAAATGGGACATCCCGGGAGCCCAGAGGATGACTCCAGCAAACAGTCACACCCGGGACACTGAGCTCATCCAAAACTTTTCAAACCGTGACCTTTTTGGTGCTGATGCCTGAATTTGGAAGTGCTTGTGTGCTGGATGACATTGCATCCAGCCGTGGTGCACAGAAAATTAGCCTTGATACAGAGGTCTGAGAAGATACGAGGGCCAGAGAGGGAGAAAAGGTTCATACAGTAAATCAGGAATTGCAGTGGATTGTTGAAAAGCTGTTGCTGAGCAGCCTAAAACTTGTCCCCAAACAGGCTCTGAACAAGCCTAAAAGCCCCACAGCATCCAAGGCACTAGCTTTGGTGCTGCTTCTGTCAAGCAGGGAAAACAACCTTAATTGTTAGGAGATTTTTAGATGTCCAAATAGAAATTGCAAAATGTTGCCTCAACAGAGTGCCTGCCTGACCCACATCAGGAAAGATCTGAGTACATCCCAAAGCTTTCTCTTTGTGTTCTGAGGGAGTTACTAACTTTCTGAGGGGCTAGAGACACTAAAAATTTGTAGTATTTTCAAGCAAAATCATAACCTTTAGCAATGCTTGTAAGCAGGGACTTTTTTTAGAATTGTGATACTACTGACATATTTTTGGCAGAACACATTTATGTGGATTATTGAAAATTAATATCTCTCATCTGATTATGTGGTTCATTGAAATTTCCCTTCTCAAGGTATTTTTTAAAAGAGGGATTTCTATTACAGATTGTGGGTTTGATGGTTAAAATTAATAAGCTCCCTCAGAGTCTCTTGGATATGTGTAAAATGCATTCTTTTTTACCCTCTCATATTTTTATAAATGGAAGGAGCCTTTTTCATGCTTCCTGACTAAACTTATAATTTGCGTGTCAAATTTACCTTATTTCTTTCACCATGTAGTTTCAAGACAATGTGAGTTGGCAACAGATGAGCACCTGAGTTATCCCCAATAAATAAGCATTGAGAAGGAAACCTTATGGCAAACAGATTTTACCATAACTTGATTAGTTTCCCCACAGGTTTGAAAGGAGGGTGTTTTGTGTGGGATTTTTTGTTTGGTTTGTTTTTATTTTCTTTTAAAAATTTTTTTTAGTACAGTGTTATATTTAAAAGCTTTTAGAAAAGGGTGACATCAGGAAAAGAATAGACTTTGCAAATAGAAAATTCAGTGGTAATGCAGCCTAGAAGGATGAAATGTAAACTTCCTCACTGAGCTGACTACAATTTATAAATTTTCTATAGCTGGATCTAAACTTTTTGCTGGAGTTGTTTTTAAATGTGTCTTCATAAACACTTCCCATGGAGATATTCTTTGTAAAAATAAACTTTAATAACCAGCTGACAGAGAATTTATAGAACCTCAGTCTCAACTGCCTCTTGGCCCCAGGGGATTACAGTACAGTAAACCCAAATTTATACAAAGAATTAAGTATACAGTAGGGCAGGACAAAGGGAATGGGGAATGGCTCTCACTGTTTCCCTAAAATTAATATAGTGACATATTCCTGTTGCTTTCACTGACGCAGATACATGGACTGTAAATACCAGTTTTAATATCTCGGAGTAATCTAAATAGATCCATTTCTCATGAAAAATGCCAGGATCTGTGTACGTGGGATAACCTCAGCATAGGTAGGAATGCTGTTTCCTCAACTCCCCGTCAGGAATGACTTAATCCTGCTTTGCAGATAGTGCCTTTGCATGCCTAGGATGTGTTAATTTCCATACCCATTCATTCAGAAGGCTCTGCTGAGACTGTCAAAGAGATGCTAATTATCATCAGCCACGGTGATCCCTGGGGAATTATGCTGGGATTGAGAAACCATGAAATTGGCGGAGTTCCACCGAAGTCAGGGATTAAAGTGATGAGTTCTTCTCCCTCTCTCCTTTTTCCTTTCTCTGGCAGCTTGGGGGACAGCTCTCACAAGCAGTCCCGGTGCTCTCGAGGTGGTGGTTTTGTGACCACCGGGCCACCTCTCAGCCCATTTTTGTCTCATATTGGTGCTGATTTTATTTAAATCACCAGCTTCATTAAAGAGCAGAACTTGGAAGTTCAGTTGATTAATTCCATGGGGCAACACATGCTGCCTAGAGTTAGGCAGAATTCAACCAAAGACTTCTGCTCTGGTAGAAGGAGGGCTCTGGGAGGAATTTAGGGGAGCTACAATAGTGTTTATATCTGGAAATCCGAACAAATTTTCCTAAGTCTTTACTAATCTGATGAAAAAGCTGAATGTTCATTCAGAAAAGAAATTAAAATTGTCAGAATTCTGTGTTGCTGTTGATGAAATCTCCAGTATAGGAGATAATTTTAAATAAAGGCTTTTCTTCAGGGTAAATGCCTCTGTCCTTTAAAAATATTTCCAGTTCTATACCAATCTGGATTTTTTTTTAATAACTGCTAGTTCTTTATTGTGATCAAGCTAAATACTTTTCATTTAGTGGTACAGGCTGAAAATGTGAATATTCCTTGAATCAATTTAATAATTTGTTATATCTTGACTATATAACAGCAAGGTGAAGAGAAGTAATGTCTGTGATTGAGTTTCCTGTAGGTAAAATCTGATTAATTGCAGCTTTTTTTCCTTGCCTGTGGTCCCTTATCCATTATTTGGACATCGAGGCTGTGTATTCTGTCTATGTGAAGTTAGGTCATTGTAGCCAAACAAATTCCTCAGTTTTGGAAAACTTCTGCTTGCTTTTTGCTTCCTTTGGTCCCTGTTTATATTTTTTTATGGCAGAACTAAGCTTTTGGTGCTGATTTTAGCCCTTTATTGCTGTTCTGAGAGGATCTGGATCCAGTTTTCTTGGTGACGTTGTCACGAATAATTAGACAAGTCAAAGCTGTAGGATTTTCATTAGAGGTGATGGTATACACAAATTAAGATGTACAGAGTTGTTTTTTCACACTGAAACGTGGATATGACAGATTGGAAGGTATTTCTTTTTAAACTATTGACTTCTGTATATCAAAATTAGGTACTGCAAAAGTGTTAGAATCCAACAGGACTGCCTGCCTGTAACTAGGCTGCAGAAATTAATTTCTGTCATTTCAGAGGTCCTGATACTGTATTTCCAATGTCTTGAGGATGAGTCCTGACATTTTTCTGTATTAAAGGCATCTTCTGTTTCCAGGTCCCCAACATTGTGCAGCTGCATTGATTCAATTTCATCCTGGCTCCTCTGAACCAATGACAGCTATTTTTAGTTTTCAGTTATATCCTAGAATAGGCTATTGGAAAACTCCCTCAACCCACCAAGTAATACCAGTCTTCAAAATTACAAAAAAAAGAACCTCCAAAACAACCAAAACCCCTCCAAGTAGCAAGAGTTTTTATTTAAACTCTTTAATCTTCTTGGCACAAATTGAACCACGTACTTGAACCATGATCTCCTTCTTGCTCTCTTATCAATCTTATTTCTTGCAGTTACTCACCTGCTGGAAGTATGTTATCTGTTAGGAATATTTTCCTAATCAATGTTTGGTGTAGGAGGTTTAATTACGGTTTTTCATCCAGAAGTAC
Organism: Donacobius atricapilla; assembly: GCA_013397315.1. Lineage (NCBI taxonomy): Eukaryota > Metazoa > Chordata > Aves > Passeriformes > Mimidae > Donacobius > Donacobius atricapilla. Next base: position 86,370 of record WBMY01005582.1, on the reverse strand, counting down.
TCTGGTCTGTGTTTAAATTGCTACCATTCCTCTCAAAGGTATAACAATCATATTGAATTACATAATATAAAAGTAACAAATTTAATTTCACGAAGAGTCAAGCAACTTCCCTTCCTTAAAACGTTGCTTAAATTTAGACAGAAAATATTTTCAGAATGAAAAGCAAGGCTTGTGCCTAAGACTGTCTCTCATTTTTCCAAAGGATTTTTACATTGAGTAATGAATAATATTTTGCTGATGCTTTCTTTGGCTTTTAGTCAAGTGCTATAAATGAATTCATTAATGGGAATTATTTTTGGGTAGCAGTAGTGGGTGTGTGTTTAAAGTCCAGCAGTGGTGCATGGTACTGTGAAAGTCAAGTGTATTCCGTCTTTTCTTCAGCAATTCTGAGAGTTTTAGTGTAAAAGGAAGAAACAAACACAACAAAAATCCCCAAACCTGTGGTGATCAGCCTTCACCCATGAGCCAGTCTGCTGCTGTTTGTGAGATTGAATTCTGGGCTGCCTCAATAAGAAGCCTTGCTTTTGGTATAATTAAAAGAAATTATTTTTTTAGGAACAGAAAAAAAAAAAGTATTTTTGAAATTCATTTTAAACATAGAAGAATTCTGTGTCGAAACAGCACAAAAATGTGTGAGGGCTGTGATCACTAGTGCATATTAAACAGGTGGAAACACAGAGACACTTCTTTACTATGTTAGGAAAGACATTTCCTAACACAATATTTTCCTTTATTGTGTTAGGAAAATGTAGGTTTTGTATATGAGGTTCACCTCTGGATCTACTTTTTGGCTGAAATAGAGGGTGTTGGAGGAGAACAGCAAAAAGGGAGGATAGGAGTTATGATAGTAAAATTATTCAAATTTGTTGGGTTCCTGGCAGTAAACTGATGTTGAAATATATAAAATATATAAAAATATATAAAATAGTGTTTGTGCAAATGTTGGACACACTGCCCTAGACAGGTAAAGAGTAACTATCATAAACGTATTTTCAGCATTTAACGCTGGAAAAGTATGCATATCTGGTTAAAGTTTAGTATGGTGACTTAAGCTGTCGTTTAACCCTTCTCAGCACTTATTGTAGGAATGTATCTTGTCTGTGCTGGACTTTGGAACTCGTTAATTAGCCTGTGCCTTGGAAATATGTCAGCTAATACCTGTTGCCACCCTGCAAATATCTGCAATTCTGTGATGTAGTGTAGTGCATGCTGGTGAATATTTAATATTATTAAATGTTAAGCATTTGCTTCGCTCTGAGCAGAGGCCTTAGGGAGCCTCTGATTAATTTATCAGTGTTCTTGGCCAGAAACACGTTTCTTTGAGAAATGGTAAAAATGCCACTTGTGGGCTGTGTGTTACCTCCCTGCTTCATTTTCAGTACACGTGAATAACAATTGTGAAAGGAATGGGGAAACAGGGCTCATTATTATTTACTTTCTGTGAAAACCGTTTGTGTTGAATCTCAAATTATGGCATCTTTCATCCACATAAGGATTAAACCACCCTAAAATGCACAGAAATGTAATAAACAGGGAAGTTACCCTAATAGCTTCAACCTCAGTCACCACATTATTATTTAACAAATTTCAGCTGAAATTTATTCGGGTTTGGATATTGTTGTGAAAATTATAGGTAATTAAAGATTTCATTTTGAAAGCAGGCATACCAAATGAAAATACACTGTAGGATGTTGATAGAAGGAATAAAAATATCTCCATAACTTCTGAATGCTTTAATAGGATTTTTTTTTTTTTAGTTTTTTTATGGGGGGGTTTAGCTTAACGAAGGATCTGTTTGTCTTGACATTTGAGTTTTGAGTAGGTAATGGTCAAAGTGGAGAGGGGTTCGTTCTTTAAGTGTAAATAAACTATATTTTATAAATTTACATGGTAATATAAACAGGTAGATAAACCTGGACAGAGCCTGCTTCATTCAGCTTCAGGAAATAAGGCAGTGAAAATCCAGACAGACTGCCCAGTTTGGAGTTGCTGGCTTTTCTCTCCACTGAGTGCAAAGATGTACCAAGAAAAGATCATCTTTCTAGTTTAAATTCAGTCTTTTTGAACTTGCCTTTATGTCACAAACTTCTCCCAGTTCTGGGGCCATCTTGGGACTATGGAGATTTTCGTAAGAAGGAAACAGAAAAGAAATATTTTACGGGTTATCTTGGAACACTTCAAATGTTAGATTTCTTCTGACCTTCGTTGGTTTTCCTCTTGGCAGCTCTGGAACGACGGGATTCCTCTCTCCTGGGCAGCCCAGACATTGTGGACCCAGCTCCGAGGAGAAAACGAAGGCAAAGGACAGCAAAACCTGCAGGGACAGGAGCTAAGGTGGCTGCTTATGAGTCAGAGCAGCCAGCCCAGGAAAAGTAAGCAGATATTAAATGTATTGAAATGTTTTAATATTCACAGGCCTCATTGGGTCTGTGGGACTCCAAACCCAGCTGGGCATGGGCAACCTCTGGTTGAGGAGGTTCCAACCTCATCACCCTGAGATTCTGCCTTTGGGATTCCAGTGGAAATAAGTTACCTCTCAATTCTATCTTTAGTAGATTTTTCTGAAAATGAAGTCTCCAGGCAGAAAAAATAGTTTGCTCTTAAAACACAAAGGGGGTCAGGATTTGTAACACTTAAAAGTATTTTTCTTATGTCCATTTCAACTTCTGGAAATATTTCCATGTGTTCTGGGAGATGCTTATAGCTATGCATAGAGTTACCTCAGAGCTGCAATGGGATTCGTAGTATTTTCTTCATAAACCTATTTTTTTTCTAAATATATGGCGAATTACATTTGAAAAGATATATTTTCCATTTTTATCTATAATATTCCATGGATTGTAAACTCTTTAAACAGCCATGGACACAAGTAGATTACAAAGATATTTCCCATGATTAACAAAGATTTCTGTTTAAACAGCAGGAGAATTATCTCATTTTGACGTAAAAGTTGTGGTTTGATGCCAGCTAGGAATGTTTGAATTTACAATCCTGTTTTATTAGTTAAAAAATTGCATTTTTGGGGATGTTGTAGAACTATGTCAGACCTTGCTTTTTTGTTATTTTATATACTCAGTCCATTTTAATGGAAAATGCCCTTTCCCTGTTGTATTTGGTCAGTTTGATTTTGACAGCCTGCCTGTGTTTCCCTGAAATTCAGGTTAATTTTATTTAATATTGGTTGTTGAAGGAAAACCTATGGAGGCAAAGTACTGCAAATATACAGGGGCCTTGGACTGAGTAGTTACTTGTTTAGGAATATCTGAGTCCTGTGTGTAAGGGGACAAATAAGAAAATAATGATATTTTTGTTTTAATTCTTTGAAATAAGGCAAAATTTAGTAGAAGCAGAGCAGCGTCATGATTTTCATATGTGCAAATATTTTCTACTCACAGGTTGAGTCAGGGCTGAATCTAAAGAGTGGCTCTTCTTATTGGCTGTAACATAATTAGTTATATTTTGAGACTGGCCATATGGAACATCCATTCTATCAGTCTCTATCTCCATTTTTCTTTTTTGCACTTTATGTGGCAGTAGCAATTCTTGGATTGAATAAGAAGACAGGAAATAGCCCTGTTTACCTGAAACATTACAAAAGCTGAAATTAAATAATTTCTACTTTGCTGGTTATTTTTATCAGTGTCATTGAAGTTTCTGAGCTTATCCGAAGTCTTTTGCCAGCTGCTAATCAAGTTTTCAGTCAATTTGCTTAACTAATAATTTTCAGTTCCCTTCAGCCTGTCAAAAGTGGGGAAATGTAGAATTAGCACCGTGATCCAGTTCACAAATATAGGTGTTCTTTTTATGGAGTAATTTGTAATTACTCCAGTAATTTCTGCTGATGGAATGCCAGGTCCTTGGTGTTGCAAAGGGCTTCATCTTAAGCTGACAGCACGCTGGGGTCCTGCCCAAAATGTTTTCCAGTACTGTGTCACTGAGCAAAAAGAAAAAAAACCCCAGAATTATTTAATCCAAGCAAAGGAGTAGCAGGGGGGGAAGTTAACCTTGGAATTCCTTTGCCTCTGGAAGTGCTCCATCACAAACAGGGAGATGGAGGGCATGTTGTGGTGTTCTGAGATCAAGCGTCAGATTTGATCTGATTTTGTGATCGCATCTGCAAATGCACCAACGAATCCCCCCTCATTCCTGGGCTCTCCTGCTCAGACCTGCAGCCAGGGCTGGCTCCTTAATGTAAATATAAATGTAAGTGCTTCAAGGCCAAGTCACACAAAACCCTCTCCCACAGTTCATGCTTTAGTAAATGGAGCTTATTTAGAGTTATTTCCCAAGAGGAAGATTTGGTGACATCACCAGCGCTCGTGTCACGCTCTCCAGGTGAGAGAAAGGTTGCAACAAACCCAACACCACGAGCCTGATGCTGCCCTAAACCTGCTGCATTGTGAGTTGCTTGGTACAAGATCCCAAAAAAAAGAATTAAAAATACCTCTTCAGCGAAGGAAAGCATCCAAGGTTTTCTTTTCCCTTTGCCTTTCGGATTGTTTTTTGAAAACACAGTGTTTTTCAACGAACCAGTGTTATCACATAAGAAAAATTGTGTCTTAACTTTTAAGAAAAGTTATGTCCTAACTTTCATATACTTCTTATACGACTTTACAGTATGCTAAGAAAGTAGCATTTCTCTTAAACTCCAGACCATCTACAGTAAATACTAAGTCATCAAAACCTAAAGGATTCTATTTCTGCAAATATTTTAGATTTATGGATGTTGAGGCTGGTTGTGTGGCACTTTTCTGCTCCTTGGAATGAAAATGTATTTTTGGATATGACCAAAATACTCAGAAGAATGCAAATAAAAATCTGTTTGACACAGAAATTAGAGCAAAACATATGCTGCCTTTCTCATGCTTTGTGCGTGGGTGCAGTGGCAGGAAAAGGAGTTGAATTGTATTTATCCATATAGACATCTAGTATTACTGTGGCAATTCATTCAAGGGCTAAATCAACTTTTTAATGAAACTTGGCAATGTGTTTTGGATAACATTAAGCTTAGTGAAAGTAGCCATGAGAGCAGCAAGGAACTGAACTAGGATTTGTGGAACAAGGTTGCTAAATGAACTGTTTAATTATTTGCTGAAATAAAGATGTACTTTAGGATCAAGTAGAAATTTAGAATAATTAGTGTGTTAGCCAATGGCCAAGAATGAGTTTTATCCCACTCTCTAGCAGGTTGTTCTTAAATTGGAGATATCCAGTGGAAGGAAATGCTTCTTTAGGCAGACAGATGTTACTTTTAGTTAATTACAGCTGACCTATGGATCCTAACGTACCCATTTAAAAATATGTGAAGACAAAAAGTAGATCTTACTTTTCAAAACAATTGATCCAGGAAGTAAAATAAAATTATTCTGATTCCAGCAAACTGTGATGGTCTTGGTGCAGCTCTAACTATAACTTAATATTTGGTAATTTCCTAAGGTGCAAGGAAGAGATAGTATATAAGTCAAGTTAAGATGCAAATTCTTCTTTTCACAATTTGCATTTCATAATTGGAGGAGAAAAAAAATTAATAATAGCACTCTCAATCCCCAGTTAGAAGTTATGCTTTTTGAGGCATTACCCAAATCTCTTCAGGAGCTGCACATGAATGGTACTATTAGCTGTGTGGAATATGCATTCAGTATAGAGACTTAGCTGTATGGCCTGTCAACCTGAATCCTGTAAATAATTGGATGTTTCTGTAATATTTTCACTTTAAAAGTGTTGCAACCTACTTGAGAGCAATAGTACCTCCTGAAGAGGGCAAATTTTTTAATACAGTTTTAAAAATGAGACGTAGTCATTGAACAAAACCTGCGTTCACAAACAACAGTGGAACAGAGATGGAGTCTCTATAATTAAAATAAAATAAATAAGGAAAAAGCTTCCATTTCTAGTGAAACGTACATATTTCCACTTTGATTTATCAAAATTGTTTTTTTTAATGAGTTAAGAAAAACAAAACCTTTTTAATTCTGTCTTTTATTTTTTGCTAACATAGAATCATTTATGGTCCTCATTCACACTTGTGTTTCCTAGGAGAAAGGCTTTGCTGTATAAGGCACAAAATTTCTTTAAGTTATTCTTTATAATTCAAAATATAATCCATTCCTGCTGCTCAAGGGTATTCATAATTTATGTGCCATTTAATGCATGCCCAGTGTGGAGTGGATGTACAATTACAGAAGTGGTTTGGAGAAAGGCATCTTAAATACAGGAAAAAACATTATTATAGATGCAAATATGCTGAATTCTCCTGAGAATAGGACTAGAAAAATAATTCTAAAAAGAGTTTTTACAGAGGAAGTGTTCCATAATTCTGAGAAGTAAGTGTTATAGATACTCTTAATCCAACTGACTGAGAAGTAACAGGTATTATTTTCTTGTCTTTTTTTTTAATGAAGAATTGCTTGTTTGCACCAAGCTCTGTGAATCTGACTTATTAGTTGTTCTGCATGCCAAAAATTTCAGTTTCATAAGTAGCTTAATAGATTTGATGTCATTATTANTCCTCCCCTCTTTTGCCACGACACTGGCAGCAGCAGTGTGGTATTTGTCACACCAGACAGTTTTGTCCTGCCACATCAGAAATATCACAGCAGCTTTGTGTGGCCCAAGGGGAGATTTGATAATTGACCCTCATCACCTGAACAGTCACCTGTGACTGTTGCAGGCTGGGGTGGGCAGGAGAGATGTGCCGTGTGA
>WBMY01005582.1:64171-79591 GCA_013397315.1 Donacobius atricapilla | reverse complement strand
TTTGATGGCAATATTGCAAAAACTGTGCAAGACATGAATCATCGAGGGGGAAAAAAGTGGTTGCAAAAAATCCAGAGTAAGTCTTCATTCAGCTCGAATGAATAAGGCAGAAATAAACGCAACAAGGCACAGCTGTTTTTCTCCTGGTGGTGGTACTTGTGCTGTGTCTTTTTTTAATTGAGCAGTAGATACTTAGGCTTCCACCATCCACGTGGGAAGGGGTGATTTATTTCCATGGGAGGTTGAAGGAGTTGGGCTTTCCTTTCCTTTCCTTTTCTTGAAATTTGACTTTTGCTGGCTTGGTACCTCTTGCTTGAGTGATAAAAATGGAGTGACTGTCAGAATCAGGTCTAAATTTAAATTGAAGGAAAGCAATCCTTTCCCTTTTATTCCCTGTGTTTGGCTTTGCTGAAATTTCAAGTTGCAGGTCAATTTGATGAGATCTTTGCCACCAGTGATTAATTTCTTTCTTTTATTTTACACATAAACACTGCTTTTTCAGAGAGCTCTAAAAGGGTTCAACATATTTTTTAGAAGCTTTCACTTTTTTTAGGAGAAATACCCAAGCAAATCCGAGAAATGTAATCAGATTTCTGACTGTGTGTTTGAAGGTCCCAGGAGTTGTCAGGGGGAGGCTTGTGCCACCTGTGTTGCCATCCCTTGCTCCATCAGAGGCCAAACAGGGAATGTAATTTTTACTTTAAACGTGATTATTACAGCACTCACACTTGCTGTTTGTTCTTGACTTCAGGGCCTGATTAAACTTAGTCATGTGTGTAATTGTGGGTAGAATGAGCTGCTGCATGGTTTTTACTTGTTAGTGATAAATGTGGAAAATTTTTTTGTCCAGTGTTCATGCTCTCCTCCCTTTCTGTACCTTCAAAATGATTTTTTTCGAGTCTTTGCAGGTATATGTAATTTATTTGGAAAGAAATCCTTCAGCATTGTATCCCAGTACTGTAATAAACTGGAATCATCTTTCTTTTGATAAACTTCCACCCCCTTAAAAGCACTCGGAGCCTGTGGTAAGCCCAGGCTCCCTGGGGATCCTCTCTCTGCATTTGTTTAATTCATTGCTTGCGGTTCACATTTTTGAAGCTCTAATGCAAGGTTTATTTAAAGTGTGGTCTGCCACCACCAGTGACTCAGGTAGGAGAAACCACAGATCTGTCCTGGAATCTGGCATTCTCAGAGGGTGACACACCAGACTTTGGGTTTTCTGTCTCACTTAACAACTTTTTCTTCTCATAAAAGCTCAACCAGGCAAAAATTGGGCTCTGCTGAAAATGAATCCAGAACCTTCCACAGGGGGTGTGAGGTTTACACCACAGTTACCCCTTTTAGGGAAAGATGTACTTAAGAGCTCATAATGGCATCTCACTTCTGCATTCTCTTAAGTGCATTTATTTAATACAATAGGATAGAACTTTCCTGGTCTGGCAAACTGTGATCACTGTGATCTTTCAGTCAGTCAGTGCAGTGAATGTGCACAGCAGTGAGAATCTCATTCCTGCCATCATAAATTTATGGAATGCAATGTTTAGAAAGTTTTTGATGATTACTCACTCAGGCTGAAATGTAAACAAGTTAAGAAATCTCTTAGAAGTGGATGGTTGGGTTGTATGATCCTCTAATATGAGTATTAAACCAAAAAAATTTAAAGAGTGGGTTGAAGCATCTTTGTGATTCATGCATGCTCAGCATTATCTTGTGCTTTTGGGTGGTTTCTNTGAGCAGTAGATACTTAGGCTTCCACCATCCACGTGGGAAGGGGTGATTTATTTCCATGGGAGGTTGAAGGAGTTGGGATCCACCATCACCATTTCTCCCGGCTCCCCAGGGAAGGGTGGGATAATGTGAAGGCTGAAGGCCCAAGGCAGGAAAAAAAATGAACATTGTCTGCTGACCTCAGAGGTTGCCATTTTTCCAGGGAAAGTCTCTCAGCTCTCCAGTTTGTAGCACATCTCACAGGTTTTGTCACTGGTAATAGCCCAATAATTGACTGCTGATGGAGGAGTTATTACTCAATAAGACTGACAGGACTCTACCCTCTGCTGTCTCAGGGCATGTTCCTTAGGTCAGGGTTTTATTGCTGTGACAAATCTAGTGAGATATGTGTCTCCAATGATTCATCTATAATGTATTTCACTGAAACATTTCCAGAAAATTTGTATTTCATATTTCAGGCTGTGAGATTACAAGAGAAGAGCTTAAAAATGGAAATGATACCGTCTTCCTCCATTACCTTTATGGTAAACTTTTGATGCTTTTCCCTTGCCTTTACAACAAAAGTTTTAACTGGAGTGGTGTTTTAGCTGAGCTTTATATTTTAAGCCCTCTTAGGTAGGTTGTGGGTTGGAATAGTTTAATTTATCACACTATGCATTAGTTTTGTTAAATACTGAGAACCTTGATGGGGTGTTTTAATGTGGGAAGCCAAAGAATTTCTTCTCAGAGGTAGATTACACCTCTGAGTGTAAGAAGGGGGGGAGATTGTGTGTGGTTGAGGCAATCAGCAGTGCTGGAGCAGTTGTTCACTTTTGAAGTAGACCATGCTCCAACATTTTCAGTCTTTGAGGGTAAAGGGTGGGAAGCTAAGAAAAGGAGATTGTGTTAAAAGCAACTAAGAAGGCAATATTTGAAATTCCACGTGCATCCTGGTGATCAGGGTACAGGAGCAAACATGCACTTTCTGTGTGAACACTTCTGCAAAGGGCTCTTGATGGTGCCCTTAAACCTCAATTTCCCAAAGCAGCTTTTCAGGCAGATTTATTTTTACATTATTTGTAATAGGAAGGAGCAGGTAATATAGGTGCCTGAGATTTTGTTTAGGTGTTGGCAGGAGATTGAGATTAGGCTGATGGAGAGCCCAAGTAACCTGCTTGCCACCTCAGTCCTGGTGTCAAAAATAGCATGGCAGAGAATAAGAGGAAAGCTTGGCTCTTTTAATGACATAAAGCTGCCTCAAATATCTGTTTTTGGTGTTCTTTGGACTGAAAGTGAAGCTAAGTCTTATTTACTGCATTAAATTGGAGTATTCTGTGTAGCACATCTGTTGTGAAGGCCAGTAATCCCTTAAATCATAATGGACCCCAGAAAACTGCTGGAGAAAATCCTGTTCACAGAAATACATTAAAACTCATAATCTAGGAAAGGATTTCACAAACTCTTGCCAATGGTGCTTGCTCTGCTGAGGTGATTGCTCAGTTCAGTGCACTTTTCAAAACTCATTCACTGCATGAAGCTATTAATCTTTCTATTTCTATCCATACTTTTTTCTTTACTTAACTTTTTACCATTTTTCTTCTAGAAATGTCCCACCTCAGCAAAGCAGGGCTAAAAATCTGCCTTTTAGATTTAGCAAGACTTTCCAATTTTTTAATGCTAAAATAAGTGCTTAATCCTCTGCTTAAAATCCACAGAACTAAATGCATGGGAATTATTTTTCCAGTGGTGTTTTTACTCCTCAAGCAGTGATGGCTGTGTCTAGATTGTCTATTTTTCTTCATGTGCCTAATTTTACTGATTACTGTTGATTGTGAAGACCTAGGTCCAGCCAATGAGAAATATTTTTTTCAGATTTGGGTGTCCTTCTAGACTTCTTGTGTGTGATGCATAAGGGTGCTGCTGAAACTGAAAAGGATACAGATATTAGGACATTTTCTATTCCAGAATGATTGAATTCTGGCACAAAAACCAGAGGAAAAGGGGGAAAAGAGCGTGCAATGAATATATTTTAATCCTATTCCTGCCTCAGAACGGCTTGGAGAAGGAGCAGGAAAAGGTCTAGAGCACAGAAAAGGATGAGAGGTAGCACTGGACACGTCTGTGTGCAGAGACACGAGAGGGAATGTGGTGAGAGGCACTGGCGGTGCATTTGTTTTCCTATTTACCATGTTTTGCATATATATTTCCCCAAAAGCAGTAAATCAAGCCCTTGACGACCATGGCAATGAATTTCTGATGATATTTAGAGCATCCTCAGATCTGGTCAGAGTAGATAAATATTCATAAATTTATACACTGTGACGAATACATAAGGTCTGAGCAAATGCACTTTCATGGTCGTGTGAGGGGACTCATCTGTTTCTGTCAGCCTGTGTCAGAATTCCTGTGGCATTAATCAGGACCTGTTTTTGATGAGTTCTGCCATTTCTGGCAGGACACATAGCACATACTCATGCATCAGTCCAAAAACTTTGAGAATCAGAGACAGAGTTGCCCAAATCAGGTCTCCCTTAAAATTATTTTAACTACGTTTCAGTCTCCTTGAGCATAAATAAAAATGTCCTTCTTAGAAGCTTCAGGAGATGCAGAATTACATTAAAATGAGCCTTGTTAACACAGAATATTGCTGACACACTCCCTTGATTGTTTAATAACACTTAAAGTAATTCCTTACTTTATTCATCTGTCAAACCATTCATAACAATTGTCATGTAGCTGTTTCATCACTCAACCTTGAACATACAACCAGCAATTTGAAAGCTAATTACATGCTTGTGTTTTCCTCAGATGGTTTTCTGCATATCAGCTGTTATAAGTGGACAGGGTATAAAACTGAAGGAAAATGGTCCATATTCAAAAATGGCCAGCAACACCATCAGTGTTGTAATGAATCCTAAATAGCAGAAGTGAGGTAAAATTAAAGGCTCTTTTCAAAACTATTTTGATGATTCAAAGTACTGAGGTAAAGTAAGATCTAATAATAGTGTAGTCACTAGCCTCAGTGTTTCATCCTGTACCTTTAGAATGAACACAGTAATAATGACTAAAATTGAGGAAATGGGACAAATGTGCAAGAAAACTCCACTGTTTGGTGAGGGTGAGTTTCATTCTAGGTCTCATGCCAGAAGGAGAAGAGATTTCTCATGTGCTTCTTTAAAAGGTGTTAATTATTCAAGAGCATAGAAATAAATATTTTATATTCCACTTATATAGATCCCCCAAGGAGTATTTGACATCAAAGTAAGAGACCTGTCTGTTAAGTTAAAAAATGATACCTCTTGCCTTCTGTTTATCTAGTCAAGATGAAGAAGGTATTTAACTTGAGAAAATAATTTATGAGAGGGTTGTTGAAAAAGGTGCTAATTGTAAAAAAAGGTTGAAAGAAATTTGTTTTATCTTATAGAAGGTCACAGAGATGTGATTTTCTAAAGATATCACAGAACACAGAGAATGTTCACTGAATTTAGCAGGAGTCTGGAAAAAGATGGTTTTTTTTGCCTTTTTAACATGTTGAGAAGTTCACCACATAGTAATTAAAATTACCAGGTTCTGAACTATGATTTGGCCACAGGTTTAAACTTTTATTAAGACCTAGTTCATATTGTGATCTTCCCCACTCCCCAGATTCCTGAGCAACTTTATAAAATATTTTCACAGAGGTTTCTTTTTTCTTCAGAGAAGAAAATGATTCATTACTTATCACTTCAATGTTCTGCCACAACTGGCTAAACCTTGAAGTTTCACAAGTGTAAAACTAAAATAAAGTGGTGATAAATCCTTTGGTTTCTGCTGGGGATGAGAACCATCCAAAGAGTTATTGCTTTGGTCCCTCTGCAGCCGATCCTTGGGTAACTATTGAACTACCTGAACAAAATTCTACTTTTATTAAGCTATCCTGAAAAAGTATTTTTTTTAATAAAAAACCTCTTCAACTCTTTAGACTAAAACTGAATAGGAAAACATATCGACAAGGAGTAAACCTCCTGGATTTCTGTTTGTCACAAATACAAAATTATTTTTCTGTCAAATGCTGTGTCAGTGTCAAACTGTTCTGGAACACCAGGTCACTAAAGAATATCTTGGCATTAAAGCTCCTCTCTAGTTGCATATCTGTGTAGCTACAGCATTGATTAAAAATGTTAAATGAAAAAAAAGAACCATGAGATTATACACAGTTTTGATGAAACTGCTCAGAACCTGAGCAAGTGTTTCAATTGAAGTAAAAAATCATTTGAAGACACAAAAGAGAAGATCTGCAAATAAAAATAAAACATGTCAGGAGGGATAAGTTGCCTGTTGACTCTTTAAATGATTCAAAATACTTAGTGAGCTCCGAAGTTTTAAAGATGCAAAACCATCAACCTTTTATCAGTGTTAGTGAGAGCCATCCCAGTACAAAATCTGTAAGCAAAATGTTCAAACAAAATCTCCATACTAGTCAGTGATGATGGCAAGAGGAAGAAGCAAGGGGAAGAATGGGAGAGCAAAGTGGTTTTTTTACAGATACATGAATTTTGTGCAACTTCCCTTTGGAAAGTTCCCAAATATGGGAACAATGGGGGTAGTTTGGGACAGCAATCTCTCCCTGTGAGCAGGTGGTGGCTGGCATGGCTAAATGTAGGGAATAAACAGCAGAAGATTTGGGAAAATCATGTCAAGGCATTGGAATAAGCAGGGATGGGATTGTAAGGGCTGGAGGGTTTGGGGTGACATGAAATTCAGTTTTAGAGGGATATGGTGTTGCCCAGGTGAGTCTTTATCCAGTCTTTGGTGTGAGACCTCTCAGTCTTCTGTTTGCCTTCCCACTTTCTGCCCTCCAGCACAACACTTGAGAGGCACAGAACAATGGCCTCCTGCGTGCCTGATACGCATCTACACCTTTTCTGCTCTAACTGACGCCAAATCAACCATCACATCAGGGCAGGAGGAGGAATGCTCACCAGGCTGTTTACTCAGCGTGACTGGGTGCAGGATGCTGCCAGAGATCACAATCCTCTGTTCACAGCTTCTTTCGTGCAATGATTTGCAAGGCTGAGATGTTCCTGATGCTGTTTTAACCTAGCTAGATTTACAGAAAAATGCCTTTTTTGTGTGTGTGTTACCCTGAGGCAGTGTTAGCCAGACACTCCCCTTCTTCATGGTTTTATTCGCGCCACTCCCAGCTCTGCGCCAGCTCCTGTGTCTTGACCTGTTCTCATTTTGCCTAGCTAAAAATATGGATTCATTATTTCTGACTTCTCTGTTGCTGACGTCCATTCGCCAAACCAGCCCACACGTGGGTAGGTCACACTGAATATGGTGACACATGTGTTTTTCAGACACCACTGGAGTTTCATGATGCATCAACTGAAATACATATTTCTCTTCCAAAGAGAAATATGCAAGTGAAAGAAAAAACCTAATTTGAGGGAAATTTGTATTAGTAAGGTCATTACTAAGATGACAGATAATAAACAGGCTTGTATGTTGTTGGACAGGTGAGTATGCATGGCCTATCCAAGTCAAGCTTTTCAAATTACTTGAATCATCTTGAATCTAAGCTGGCTAGTCATATTTTTATTTCACATCTTCACTTTTTTTTTTTTTTTTTAACCAGGCATTCCTGTCTTCAGTAGTCTTTAGTGTTTATTTTTAAGCATTCACTTGATATTTATTTAAAGGCCGTTACCTTGGCATCAGAAAGTTGAGTCTCAGTTAGGGCTTCCAAATCATTAACCTCAAAACCTTTGTCACACCTGAAATTGCTGTTCCTTAGCAGGGAACCCACATTCCAAATGTAATTGAGTTCTCTGCTTTTACATATATTTCTTGGCTGAGTCATGTTGACAAGTGCTTTTCATCCTGAAAACTTTCCAGTTGTTAAGGCTTAGCCAATTTGACATGGAATTCATAAAATGAATCAAAGTGGAGCCCAGTGCTGCCTGCATAAAGGTGCACCTGTGTAGAGGTTTACCTGCCATCACCTGACATCTCCAAATATTATTCTTCCATTGTATGTTCTCACAAAAGTAGGTTATCTCATGTAACACAGTCTCCATTGTCCCCTGGAGCGAAACAGGACTGCTTAAAGTAAGTGAAGAAAAGAGAAATCAGATTGTTTTTCTGAGCAATTTCAGCTAAACATGTAGCTGATGGAAACAGAAACAGGGTCCACAGCTGTAGGGTTGTTTCTTTTCTCTTGAGGCAGCTCATAACCTTGGCAGTAGTATCGTGGAATGGGTTTTGGAATCCAGCGTCTCACTTGCGTGGTGTCTAATTCAGGTAATTCCCTCACCCCAGATTTAGGTCTGGTCCTGCCAGACAGGACCAGACCTAAATCTGGGGTGAGGGAATTACCTTAATTTATAGGTTATTGGCTTCAATGCTGGTTATGTCAAAACAGCATTGAATTACAAAATTCCAAATGAATAGTGGGGATTATTTATAAACTATGGTGAGATCTATAATCTTGAAAGCCTGGTGCTCTTCATACTTAAGATTCTGTAGAAGTTAATTAAGGACAAGAGAGTGACAGGACATAATCAGGGTCCTCAGTCTTTAATAACTTCTTAAAGACATTATTAACATGTCAGTTCCTCATTCTGTTATTGTGGATCTGTTAATGGAAAAGAATTTGCAAGTCTTAGATGAGAAGGCAGATTGTTGTGTTTTGTTTTGTTTTTATGGGGATTATTTTCCAAAGACAGTTTTGCACTCTGTAAAATAATTTTCAGCG
Source organism: Donacobius atricapilla (assembly GCA_013397315.1). NCBI lineage: Eukaryota > Metazoa > Chordata > Aves > Passeriformes > Mimidae > Donacobius > Donacobius atricapilla. The sequence continues at coordinate 71,148 of WBMY01005582.1, read as the reverse complement.
AGCCAAGGAAGTAATCAGTGCTGCAGGACAGTATATTACAGGGATATAATTGAAAAATTAAACTTTTATGATAAATGTGCAAGCAAGACACCTCTGTAGACTTCTGTCTTTTTCTTCTCAGCAGCAGGATAATTGTAATGTATACTGTTTTATTCTGCTTCTGTATTTTATCTTGTTTTCAATGTGGTGCCATATAGATTTTCTCATTTTCTTTCTTTCAGCAAAATTAATTTTCCTGCCAGTAACCAAGCTGTCAGATAAATTATAATAAAATACATTTATTAACCTGAAAAATAAACTAAAGGAGTAATCTATATTAAAGTATACAGTAGCAATTCCATATTCCATCTGTATTTGAAGCTTACAAGAGAATTCCTTGATAATGCCGGCTCTGAAGTGAGTGTTTCTAATTTTAACAGTCCTTGATTTCACAAGAATTTTGCTGTAGATATTATTGCACACAAATTAAATGAAAAAGTGCAAGGCTTCTCCACTGGCCAAGTATTGTAGAAAAAAAATGTAATATGTTGACAATAAATACCTTTTTAATTGGAAAAATAAGACAAGCTCCTGGGTGAACGATGACTGATAGGTGATAAAGCTTTCTTGTGTTTAATTATAGATGAACAGACACCGCAAGGATAGAGCAGATGTGTGAGAAGGGCTTATGCAGCAGCTTCAGTTTTATTAAAAAGCACTTCAGAAGAAAACTTAATTATACACAGGCAGTAGATGGATATAGATAGGGGACAGTAAAATTCTTGGTCTGTTGAGAGATGGCATTAAGCAAAGTGGGAGGAGGGCAGAGGTTTAGAGCTTGATGGTTTCCTGCTCCTTTCCTGGAGCTCAGGTTGTGTATGGCTGCTGGCTGGACCTCTCCATCCCTCTATTCCCACCAGTTCCTGGCACACCTTCCAAAACAAGGCTGTCAGTGCTCCACCTCACTGGGAGGTTTCCTAAGTCACAAAATATGACTATATTTGAGAGGTGTCCATTTTGTGCAACCTTATGCTTTCCGGTGCTGTGAAGAGAGTAGGAATATTAGCCCAGCCTCCTTTCCCCAGCAGAATTCCTTCTTCTTCCAGAGTGTTTCAGGCAGTATAAACTATCCTGTATCAACTGTAGGCTGTCCTCTGGAGCTCTCTGGTGCCAGAGGGCATGATGATGAGCTTTGTCTGGTTAAAAGAGACCAAGGAATGAGGACTGAGCTGAGCTATGGCTTGATCTTCCTCCTGCTTGCCAGATCAACTCAAGCTTGGGTAATTTTGGGGATCAGTGGCAACTTTGGGCTGAGAAAGTCAGGGCTGTTCAGCCTGGAGAAGATAACTTTGTGCACAGACCTCACAGCCTCCAGGACCTGGAGAAGCTGCAGGGAAATTGGAAAGGGGACTTTTCATCTGGAACTGGGCTGACAGAACCAGGGAGAATGGGTTCAGACTGCCAGAGGGCAGGGCTGGGTGGGATTTTGGGCAGGAATTGTTCCCTGGGAGGGTGGGCAGGCCCTGGCACAGGGTGCCCAGAGCAGCTGTGGCTGCCCTGGATCCCTGGCAGTGCCCAAGGCCAGGCTGGACACTGGGGCTGGGAGCAGCCTGGGACAGTGGGAGGTGTCCCTGTACACGGAACACACGTCCCAGCAGGAACTGCATGGGCTTCACAGTCCCTTCCTACCCAGACCAATCTGGGAATCTGTGATTCTGTGAACTGTAGGGAAATAATCCACTCCATCTTTTGTGTCTTTAACTTAGGCCAGTAGAGCCCTCCATCCATCCAACTGCAAATTAAAATGTCTGCTAGAGTACTTCTTAATTCTGAATTAAAAAATATTTTTAAACTGCGAAGTTGTCACTGGAATATTTATGCATTTTCTTTTTTGGCTCATATTATATTAATTAACAGTGTGCACTTCGAAATAGACACTTTTTTCTTGCTTTTCTATTTTAATCCTTATCTCTTCTTCCTCATACCTCCAGCCTGTTGAGTACACCCACTGCTTCCCTCTAAAGCTAATGTTAAGAGAATTTAAATTTCAAATTACTGACAGAAGTGGATTGCTGTTCAAACAAGGCATCTCAATGTTCTCAAACACCTTGATGAATTATGCATTCAGAGGGCATTTGATCAATGAAATCTTTAGTGTGTTTTTATTTATAGTCTCTTTCCCATTGGTGGAGTTGCTTTCTACTTAATCTCCAAACCCCAGTCTGACAATTGCTGTGGTGTTTCAGGTATTTTATACACTTACCTCTGAAATACAAAGAACAGATTAATAAATATTGCATGCATGACATGTGGTCCCTAGACTTATTAGCCAACACAGAAGGTTAACTGCTTGCATTCGGAAGCATTCAGAAGAACACAGATATTTTTGCTGAAAGGCACTGAAGATATCTTAGATTTTATTGTACCCAGTATTCAAGAGCTCTGTACAACTAATAGTGATATTAAATGGTGGAAAGCTGTTTTAAAGGTGTCTTTATAGCTTTAATCAGAAAGAAAGATTTCTTATGCATCCATCTGATGTTTTAGTAATTAAAAAAAATCTCATGCAGCTCATTATCTGAATAAAATATATACTTAACAGAGTTCTAGGCATAAGAGAATGGGTCTGTAGGAAGGGGATCACTTGGATTAGGGAAAAAAATCTTTTTAACAGAAATTTGATCAATATAGTGTGATTAAATGGATGAGTATAGATATTTACTGAATATGAAATAAATATTTTTAGATGTATGGGCTCAGCCTCCACACTTAGTCTCATCAATTGCAAAAATCATTTGGAAGTGGAATACCTTTTTAGCCTTTGAATGGTTTGTTTGTACCCTCATCAGTCAGGCACTACTGCAGAGGGCTCACCTGCCAGAATCCTTCCACAGGGCCTCCAATTTCCTGCTTTTTAATCACCCTGTGTCATTGTGTGTGGCATCCTGAGGATTTCAGTCAGAAACCAGGTGAGCCAAAAAAACACTAATTGTGGCAGACTAAATCCCCTAATATTTCAGAAGGCATCTCTGATGTTAGTCAGCACCTTAAGTACATGGAGCTGCTATATTTTTACTTTTGTGGGCTGAAATTTAAATTTCTTACTGTACATTCCATAGGGCTTACTTTTGGCAGGTGGCTTTGCTGTGTAAGAAAACATCTGACCAAAACTGTTAAGTTTGCAGTTCTTGGATAACCTGCAGGGTTTTTGTAAGGATCTTTGGTTAGAAATCACAGAATATCCTGAGCTGGAAGGGACCCATCAGGATCATCCAGTCCAACCTCTGGCCCTGCACAGACCCCTCAACAATCCCACCTTGTACCTGAGAGCATTGTTGAAACACTCCTGGAGCTCTGGCAGCCTTTGCCCTGTGCAAATTCTAAGCAAAACTGCATCTGTATTTCTTTTACATAGCATGAACATTTTTGTTTGGGAAATAAAAAAGGCATTTTATTTTCCAGGATGAAAGAGCAATGATGGGAAATGGAATTACTGGTCACAGCAGTGATTAGGACTTGCATCAGAAGATAACTTTGTAAAGAAGCAGTCTGCAAAAGCTTATTGGCTTTTGGCATGCATTCAGGTGTATGAGAACAAGGAAAGATGGGAAGCCCTGTGGCTCCCTGTAGGACCCTGAGGACTCAGGGATGGTGCAGGTTTTGTCTCTGAACAATTGTCTCCTGAGAAACCTCCCCTTTTCAGAAGGCTGAACTGGAAAGGAATGTGTCTCCTTTCCAAGGGAAAGGTTTTTATGGCTGAATATTGAAGCACAGGCTGTGTTTTTGGTGTGGATGGGAACAGTTGTGGTGACATCCAGACAAGAAGCTGGGATGGTGCATGGTGAGGACATCAGCATCCGTGTGATGCCCTGCTGAACCCACCAGCTGGAACTAAAATGGGCTTAAATATTTGCATTGCTGCCTTGGGTTAGTGAAAGCAGAATGATACAACAAGCAATGCACAAAAAATGCTGATGACAAGGCAGCATTTTACTTGTGGTGCAGCTGTGAGGAAGTACTGAGTTCTCAAATATGGAATCTTTGAATTTGTGCTTGTTGGTCATCCACTGTAACTCCCATTAAACAAGTGTTGTGAACAGCCTGTTGTTTTGAGAGGAGTTAAATGTGGGTCTTAATGAATTTAAAATATAACACATTTATTTGTGGAGGCAAGGCTTTCATCTTCACTCCCTCAGGTTACGGTGCCCTCCTGGGTAGAATGGTCACCTGATGAATTGACCAGAAGGAAGTGCTGAAAATTGCTTAATAGGAGGAGAAGCAATTTTTCACTAATCTGTTTCAGGCTTGCCAGAGGTGATTTCTCAATTTGAGCTGCGGCTGCTGGAGCTCAGAGGCATGGCGAGTGAAAATGGCCAGGTGGATTTATTCAGCATAAAACCTGCTTGCCAGAAGTCGTCTTCCTGGGAAGGAGGTTCTGGAGGGCAAAAGTACTGTTTAGGCATGTATCTCCCCTCGGCTATCAGTGGAAGGAAGATGTGTAATCATCCATGACTGGCAAATTTAAAAAAAAACCCTCTTCCTTCACCTTCTGAACAAACTGTCGGAATAGGAAGTTTGAATTTCAGAGTGAATATAATGAGGTCAGGGCAGCTGCAGAGCACTAATCATTCTTCAGAAAAAGGCCACTCTGTGCTCTCAGTGTGAAACATTTCCCGGCCTCAGACATGCATTTTATCCCCTTTTTGTCTGGCTTTTGCAAGTGGACGACTTAGTCACCCTGGTATTAACAGTTCTTGTATTCTAGACCTTGCTGTAAGCTTGATTACATAGGCAAATTATTGCAAAATAAGCTATTTGTTTAATCAGTGAATTTAAAGAGCAATGGTATTGCACAAGTCCCTGAATTACACTCTGACTTCACAATTATCCTTTTTATGATCCAGCTCTCCCCAGCTCCAGAGGAGTCAAACCCAGACCCTGTGGATGCTCCCTTAGCACAGGAATCTCCACCTGAGGGATTGTTCTCCTGTTGCTCTTACTGAGTGTTTGAAAAATAGAAAAGTCCTGACTGTCTCAAGATCTTAGAAGAATGTTATTTTATCGAATACATGTCCTGCTCTATTAGCTTTCCAATACTGTTAATTTCTGGGGGATAGTTCAGCCTGATCAGCTTTGAGAAAAATTGTCTATCTAGAGTGAAGAAACTTGATAATTTTTCTTGTTGGGAGCCAAAGTAATCTAATTTCAACTTTGCTTTATTTCAGAGGCTGGGTAACATTAGTAAATTCATCTGTTTTGTGTGTAAACTATGTTTGGCATTCAGCTTTCTGATTCTGTGCTCTTTAATATTTCTGCAGCTTAGCCCACAGGATTGCAGCAGCAGCTAAAAGTGAGAAATGTTATAGGGCAGGATTTGTGGTGCTGCTCAGCCTGTATGCAGCACAGCTGGAAAATAATGTGAGAAGTATTGAAATTATTATGGAAAACATGAAGAGTTCTTATGAGAACTCTAGGCTCCTGAACACAAGAAACTGTGCCGTATGTGAGGCTGTCAGAGAGAGGTTTTTTGGGGAAATATAGTCCTTGGAGGAATTAGTCTTGACAGTTTATCAAAGGCATAAAGCAAGACAAACTGGGAAAAGTAAACAGAGCAACAGAGCTGCCTTTGTTGGGGCAGGTTTGGGATACAATGGCTCGTGTTGTTGCTTCCTGAGTGATCCTGCCCCATCCCTGCCAGCCAAGAGCTTTTTATGTGCCTGATTGCCCCTTTCTTATCACACTGCCCCTCTCTTCAGGTGGGGCAAGAAGGGGGCATGAAATAACAGAGTCCCACCTGGAGCTGAGGCTGCTGCGCTGAAAGCTTTTCCATAAATTGCCCATTTTCTGTGTGTTTGTCTCGCAGACATGCCAGAATTCTGGTCAGGACCAGTAGAGCACAAGGTTCACCAGCCCCTTAAGACTAGGTTTTTAAAGCTGTTTTATTCCTGTGGATGCAGGGAGATGTTTTCTGGGATAGCTGTGCGTGCCTCAGCTCGTGAGTTCCCGAGAGGACGATTTGCTGTGCTCACTCAGCCTGTAAGGCAAGAAATAAACCTGTAACATCTGCAGAGTCGTAAACATCTTCAATAAAAAGTTGTGTAGCTAAGTATCAGGAATGAAGGTTTTCTTCACTCCTGTAGGCCTCATCTCACACAGAAATGACTATAAGGCCTTCTATGCCCTGAGAAATGTGCCTGTGGTAGTTTTCACCCCCTACACACACATTCTGTAATGGTATCCCTTATTAGAAATATTCTGGTTTCAATGTATCGAAATCCTTAAAAAGGCAGCATAGAGCAAATTTAGATAGGGAAAAAAAAGCCAGCATAGGTCACATATCATTTACAGATCATCTGGAACATCTTTGCTCTCTCCAGTAGGAGTTAAGAAATTTTCTTCCAAAATAATTTTGCTGTTGTAAGAATTCTTTCAGGCCATAAAAACCTTGAAAAGCTGCTTGTTCCTATTCTGCCTGCAGGCAAATTACAAAACTTGCTGCTCTGAAGAGGACTTGACACTTTTATACTTTCATGGCTTTGGTAATGGATTGTGCATGGGGGACACAGGGAGGATAAAAGGAAGAGGTGCAGTTTCCATCTTTTCTTCCACATTGTAGAGTTGAAGGCAAAAATCTAACATTCTGAGGGCCTGTAAGGCAGTAAGAAAATTTCAGGGGTTTTTTTATTATTCATTTACTTCATTACAAGCTGCAAGAGGGCCACTGGAATTGTGGCTCGTGCCAAACTGCTTTGCTAGGAGAGCAGGGAGTGCAAGCACTTAAAACCTATGATTTTGTCTTCTCCGTGGAAAGGTGCTTTGTNATCACTTGCTCTTACTTTGGGAGCAATTAATAGTCCTTTGATAACAGACTATTTCCTTTTTTCCGGCTTTTGCATTGCCCTTCCTTTCCTTTTGCTGGTTAAGCGCTCTCAATAGAGTTTCATCTAAAACTGTGGGCAGTAGAAGCCGTGATGTTTTTTATCATTTCCATGTGATAA
>WBMY01005582.1:31299-49188 GCA_013397315.1 Donacobius atricapilla | reverse complement strand
ACTTCCCCTGGTCCTGTAGTGGCATGACGGGTGCTTTGGCTTGTGTGCTGTGCTGCCCAAACAATCTCCAAAGTAAACAACCTGCTGTCTTTTTTGTTTGAGAGACCTGACGCAGGTGTGCTCTCCTCCACCTGCAGATGAGGAAAGTGGAAACACACCTTGCAGGAACTCAGCATCACCATGGAGAATTCAGAAAATGCAGCCTGCCATGCAAAGGCATCGGGTGGTTGGATGGAATGGCTTTTTTATAGTCTTTAGAGCAATAATTTTCTGCTTCGGTCTGAAGTTTGTAGAGGAACTTTAGCTTAGATAAAGAGGAAATATGGTAAAATGCCTCATAGTAAATGGGTGTGTTGGAAAACAATACAGGTATAAGTGAAGATCTGCCATCCCCATTGCTCTGGAGCAATGCTTGCAGAAAATTTATCACAGTATTTCCTGAATCAAAAATCGGTACATTTGAAAAAAACTGGGTTAAGCAGTAAGAGAATCCTGGTAGGTGCTGATTATGCTGATTGCAATGAAAAACAAATATGTAAAAACAGATGTAACCTCCAAATCTCTGCATTCCTCAGAGTTCTGTGGTGGGTGATTTATTGGACCAGATCCAAGAATGTGCCCTTTCAGAAAATAAACCTTACCAACCTATTTAATGCCTGCTTTAACAAATTGTCTGGGTTGATTTTCTTCTTTTGTGTCCCCCACCGCGTGTTCATCATCCCCTCAGGCTTGTGCTCTCTGTCATAAACCCACCAGCCATGGCTGTGAGTCCCCGAAAGCACCGTGCTGGCAGTGAAGGATGCACACTGCCGTGGCATCAAGGTGTTAAAGTGTACAGAAATGTGTTCCCCTCCGTTGTGGAACAGAACATTGGAAATTACACCCATTAAAGTCAAATGTAGGAAATGCTAGGCAGTAGAAACACAAGGCCTTTTTATTCGTTTTGTTTTTCTGAATGATTAATACCCAAGCTGCCTGAACTCACCAAACTTCATTTTATTCAGTATTGAACAATCCCCTGCACCAGGCCTTGCTGGGCAGCCAATAACTCAGTGAGACAGTGTTTATACAGCAAAAATCGGTGTAAAATACACAGGCAAAGCTGCAAACTGTTCTGCGTTTCTGTTTACATTCAATACATAAACAGCAGAGTGGCTTGGGCTGTGTTTTGTGTGTGCAGCACTCACATTGCAGGGCCCAACTCTTGTGTGTACACAGCCTACACATAAATATTTCCCATTATTGTATCCCGTCAGCAGTGCTTTGTCGGAAATCAAGTGCCCATGACCAAGGGCTGTGCACAGAGTGTGTTGATGTGAAGTTTATGTGACAACACTAATAGGGCACGTTTCCCCATCACAGATAAGGATGCTTAATATTTATACATCGCTTTACACTTTAAAAGCATTTTAGAAACATTAATTAGCACCGGCCTATCAAGGGAAAAATAATCTGAGCCACAGGTTCCTGCGGGTGTAGGGAATCTTGCAAAGCAGCAATGCCAAAAGGGACTTTAAAAGTAGTAATTGACAGCAAATTAGGGATGAATTTGGAATACTGATTTGACTGCAATAAAGACCAATTCAATTTTAGTCTAATAAGCAGTGGTCTCCTGTCACTGTGGATGCTGAGGTCTCGTTAGCAGGGAGGTATTGACAGCTGGAGGGATGGAGAGAAGAACACTGTTCTCAGGAAAGGTATTTGGAGCCTGGATTTATGAGGGATGGGTTTAGGTTAAATACATACAGGCTGGCTTCAGACAACAAAGGAAACATTTGATAAGGCTTGAAGAGTGTCAGCATGGAGCAGAGAATGTAATATGAGAAATGGGATTAGGAAAGATGACTCAAAATGAGAAAGAGCTTTTGGACAATATATTAAGAAATTGTCAGTTATATTTATTGGCTTGCAAAATAGTCTTTCCAGAGGAGTAAGTGAAGCAGCATCTCTGGCTGAATTTAACAGTGTGCTGCAGAAATGCTAATAATGAGGAAGAGTTCTGGGGGAAATAGATCAGTTTGAAAAACTCCACAGAGCTTGTTTCTCTTTACAGTCCTTGTAAGCTAAATAAAGACCCCCTCATCTAAATCTGTACTCTGGAAAACCAATGTAAATAGAGAAATTAATTATTTTGTGCATGCAGGAATGGTGGGGCAGCTCTAGATCTGTATATAGATAGATGTACTAACACTGAATTCTGGCAAATTGCTCTTAGTTATCAGGGCATCCTGACTCCTGGTCAAGCACCTTCTTTTCTCAGGAGTTATTTATATGGATAAAAAGCATGTTTTCCATTGGCATCACCTCATTTTCCCTGTGCCTCTTACAATCAGGCTTTAATGTTGTGAGATGAGCTGAGCTGAACATGCTGGAACTTGGGATTTCATTAAGGGTACCAAGGCAACCAGTTCAAGGGATGCTTATTTTGCTGGGTGATGTCCCCGGCCACATTAAGGAGCAGTTTCAGCTGGAGTGACCTGCGCTGATGGAAAAGCTCATCTTTGGGCAGTGGAGCAGGAGCTCTGCAGTGTCCCCAGTGCAGAGTTCATATGCACAGAGGATATGTGCTACAGGACTTTTTCAGTTTCAACTACAGTGTCCCTGTAGGAGAGCACAGCTGAGTGTATTTTGCAAAGATGGCTGCTAATGTCTTTGAATTTGAGCATTCTGTTTAATTATTATTCAGAATTTTTGCCGTATCTGGGGCTGTGACCTGCTGTGGGGTCAGATTTCCAGCTCCTGTGTGTTGTATAAGAAGATTTGGGGTCTGGAATCTCTCTGTGCTGGGCAGAGACTGCAGGAGCTGGGCCTGCTCAGGCTGGAGAAGGGAAGGCTGAGAGGGGATCCCATCAATCCATCCAAACATCTCCAAGGGGTGTCAGAGGATGGGGCCAGGCTCTGCTCAGCAGTGCCAGTGCCAGGATGAGGAGCAATGGCCATCAAATAAAGCCCAGCAAGTTCCACCCCAGCAGGGGGAAGAACTTCTCTCCATGAGGGGCAGAGCCCTGGAACAGCTGCCCAGCGAGGGCCTGCAGTGTCCCTGTCTGGAGACATCCCAACCCCAACCCCAGCTGGACACGTTCCTGTGCCACTGCTCCAGGGGACCCTGCCTGGGCAGGGGGTTGGGATGGGTGAGCTCCAGAGGTCCCTTCCAACCCCAGATATCTTGGTATTTGCAGCTCTTTAGGGTATTACACCCCCTGCCTTTACCTCTTTGAGCGAGCAGGTTCCTGCTACCAGGAGTGTTTCTGTTAGTCGGATTATGATGGTCAAGTCAGGACTATCAGAATGACATTCTGTCCAAAGTAATTTTTCTTTGATTTTTCTTTTCTTCAATGCACAAGATCCTGTTTTGCAAAATTACTGGAAAAAGGTCTTGACATGAAGTGAGTGCTGTAATAAAAGGCTCAGAAGTTTGAGACCTATTAGTGTGAGGGACCCCACAGACCACACACAAGAATAATAAAGTACTAGAGGAGAAGAAAAAGGAAAAGATTTTGTCTTCCCATGGCAGAAAAGTGCAGGGAAAAAACCCAAAACAACACAAAAAACCCACTTAAAAATCCAAAGAAACCAAAGATAAAAAACCCAAGTGTGTTGCTGCTGATTCATATTTTGTTTGGGTATTCTCAGAACAGGTCTTTTTCCATCCCTCCCGCCAGCAATAACAGGGCAGGAACATTGCTTGGTGAGATGCTAGAAGGCACAGCCTTGTCAGAATTACCATGGGGTGCTACTTTACAGCCATGTTTTGGTGTTGCCTAAATTCCTCCTGAGACTTAACTTGGCTGGAAAGCACCCAAAGATTCTTTCCTTTCTGAAGTGCCTTCTATGAAAGCTGTGGCTGGTGGCAGCAGCAAAATTCCATAAATTCATCCATTTCAGCATCACTCCTGCCAACACGGGTGCGAGTTTGTGCCTTTTCTGCTTCCAGGGCCTTTAACAATGCATCAGTGGGATATAGAGTGGAAAATAACAATGAAAACCAAGTGCTTTTTGCAGATCCTCATGTGCATTGTGCCACGTGCATCCCCTTGGCTGATTTATTACCCTCACATTTCGCTCTTGAAGTAGAATTCAGTCATTATCTTCCAGATGAGGGGGGTTCTTTCAGTGTAAAATGTTGTTTCTTCTCTAACGCCTGTGGCTAAATGCACCAGAAATGTAATGGTGGGTTTGACGTAGCTGTGAATCCTTTACAGTGGTTTGACAATCCCTAACAGATCCTGCAGCAGCTTTCTTTCACTTAATTGTAAAATCCATTACAAATACTTTTCATTATCTAGGAAAATATATGCTCTATGGTTGATTTCCAGAGTTTAAGGCTTTAGGGACAGGAGTTAAATTTTCAATACTTTTCCTAACTTTTTCCTAATACCCTAAAGAAAATGCTTTGTCTTATTACTTGGCTAATTTCCCTGAAATGTGGAACTGTGGAATGAGGTTTTGTTTAAACAGCTCCAGACTATGTATTGTGTTAATGCGGAAGATTTTAAGAGGAGTAAACTGTGTTCCAGTAAAAATACAGCAATAAAATTTGCAACCTATGACTCCTCTTTGATCACTTGGATTCTTTGGGATTTGATTCCCAGCATTGCAAATTGGGTCAGTAATTGATAGTTCATTGTGTTGCCATATAATTCATGGGAGTTTTTTTGGTTTTTTTCAGTTTTTTTGCAAAACCACAGCAGAGGCACGACTGCCTCCTGGCCAGAGTGAAAGGACTGATTAGGCAACAGGAACTTGGATCCCTGAACTGCTTCTTCATGCTGGGCTCTCACACTCTTGGCAGAGTCTGAAGTCGGAGGAGTTTGTAATCCTGGCTCAGCTGTTTGTGCACAGACAGAGCAGGGCTGTGATGTGGAAAGCAGCATCAAAGGGGAGGACAGTGGGGAAGGCAGGAGTGGAGGGCTGTCTGTGGGCAGGAATTAATCCATGACATGCATCGGTTAAAAAAACAAATCAAGCCATAAGGAAAAAACCATCATGATGCCTTAATACAGAAAATTAACAAATCCAACCAAAGTACAAGTGCAATCTGTCTTTATTTCAGTGATAATCCCCTCAATTAAAAATAGGCATTGATTACCATGCCATCAGTGCAGTAAGACTCTGTTGGCTGCTGTGAGGAAATAGTTATGTCTTTGGAATAAGGTGGGGTTTCTGGGGGGTGGGATTGGGTTTTTTTTTGTGTGGTGGAAATCTGCCACGGTCTCATTAAAGTATTATTATTCCACAGAGCTGTAGACAAAGAAATAGCTTGTGGTTCAGATCAAATCTGGTAAATCCCAACCTGGAATTACTCATCATTAGCTGTGTTAGTGAGTGTCATTTTCCAAAATCAATTCTGTCATTTTGGATTATTTTCTGTGCACAGTATGTCACAAGTGTTTATCTTGACAGAAAGCAAGATACACTCCTCTCTGTTCTAAAATTAACTGTTTGACTTGAAAAATAGCATGTAAGTATGGATTGCTATGATAAACATATGTGAAGTTATTTTTCCTTGTCTTTTGTTGAGGTAACTGTAGACCTGTTGGAAATTTCCATTATACTTGAAGCCATGGCTGTCCAGATCAGACAACTTGCCTGAATTAATATTCATTAAATACCCTTTGACACCCAAGTATAAAGAGAAAGGCAGGTTTAATCATTTGGTTTTAAGAGATTCTTTTAGTGAGTTTCTGTCAGCAGAGAAATTGAAGCCTATGTGCTCAATGTACAGAAACAACTCTTTTAGAAAAGGATTGTCTGAGGAAATGCTCTTTTTTCACCCTGCTGTTATTGGTTTAATATTTACCCCCTAGACTGTTTTTAATGTATTCACCCAGAAACAGGAGTTCAGCTGTGGGACAGAAACTGGAAAAGCTGGAAATAAACACTGTCCTGTCCCAGGACTCTTTTGTTCCCCTTGCTGACAAAAGCTCTTCAAAAACAAATTTAAATTGGTGCTTAATACCTGTAGATTTTGCCTGGCAAACATACAAACTAAATGTCTATCTTCCATCATGTGTTAGACAAATCCCAAAACCCAGCTGTATATCTGGTGTGTTTTAAAAGGGAAATCTAAAGGGCTACTTTTCTGTGATGGGGATGGCACTTTTAAAAACTCAGGTGAAAAGAGGAGTATAATCTACATTTCAGGCGGAGTGTGTTGCAGTATTCATTCATACTGGGTGTAAGGCTTATGTTGAACAAAGCTTTCTCCTTTGTAAGCCTTTTTTTTTCATGTCTCTTCCCAAAACTCTGTGATTTAAGTTCGAGGGAGACCCGATGACTCTCTGGCAATGTGTGTGGTTTAGTCTCTGAAACAGTCACATCTAAGACAGACCAGAACAGCACTGGTGACAGGAACATTGCACAACAAATTTCAGGAAGGGCAGTGAGGGTTGCTAAGCATTTTATCTGTTGGGAGTAGGAAAAATGCTGTATGTGGATGAGTGTAATTAGGTCATTGGTTTATGTGCCCAAAGCCCTAGTTTCCCAATGTTTCTTAGAATTAACGAGGATGTATATTTAATGTGTGTCTTTGATTTGGCTGAAGAGCATAGCCAGGCAATCTCCTGCTGCCTGTGCATAATTTTATGTATATATTTATGTACAGAGCTTCACAGACATAGATTATTCCAAGGAGGAACTCCTCCTCAATAGCCTCCAATTTCAGATACAGTCCGATTGCCAGGCTCTGGAACACCTTTAATGCTACAGAACGTCTTGAATATTTGTCATTTAAGGGATGAGCTCAGGGGGTCTGTGGGCCACCGTTATTTCCTTGGATTTCTCATGGAGGTGGGATACTCCAGGATGTGATGAGTGCCTGAGCCTAGAGGCTGCAAGGGTGGCCAGGCAGCCACTTAGCAAACTGAATTCAAGGTGTGTTGGAAAAAAAATCTGTTTCCAAATCTCTTGTTTAAGCTGCTTTATTTTCCCTTGGATGGCAGAGTTGCAATCTGGCCTTGCAAAATAGCCATTAACACGTCATGCTTTACTTGCTTTTTGCATAAACAGCAACCTTACCAGGATTCTCTGTGTGATTTTTCTTGGTGGTAGCACCTCTGGGATGGCAGATTACGGGGGAAGAACCTGTGCAGATGCAGCTGGAGAGGGGAATTTGTGCGAGGCACAGCCCTGCAGCCCCCAGGTCAGTGTAGGAGGTGCCTGTGGGGCTGGGGAACTCAGATCCTACTACAGGACCCCACTCTGGGGTGGGGGACCCCAAAGGAGGCTGTGACCCCGTGGGGGAGCCTGTGTTGCATCAGGGTCCTGGCAGGAGCTGCGGAGAGACAGTAGCCCCTGTTGGAGCAGGTTTGGTGGGAATGGTGTGACCTTGAGGGGGACCCACGCTGGAGCAGTTCCTGAAGGACTGATCCCATGGGAAAAGGTCCCACACTGTGTGAACTCCTAAAGCACTGACCCCATGGAACTGACCCACACTGGAGCAGGGAAGGAATGTAAGGAGCCCAACCCCTGAGGAGAAAGGAGCCGTAGAGCCCACCTGTGATGTCCCTGACCTCCCCAGCTGAAGACTGGGCTGACAGGGCAGCTTTGATGGACACTTGGGTGTCCAGCTGGGATCAACACACAGTGTTCTTATTTCCATGTTGAATTTTTCCTTTTTTTTTTTCTTCTTCTTTCTTCTTTCCATTTCCCTGCTCCTCCCCTAGAAGATTCTCTTCATTTCCTAATGCACAAAGGAGCACTTGTGAGCACATCAGCTCAGCAAAGCCTTCAATGACTCTGGAGCTCACTTCTCCATTAAGGGAGTTCATATTGGGAAAGGGCAGCAATACATCATCCGCTGGAGGTTCTGCTGGAGTGTGGTGTACTTAACCTTTTAAAAAACCCACTCCTGCCACCAAAAGCTGCCTGTGCTGTACCTGGCAGGACTCCAGCTTCTCCTAGTTTGGACCCACACTGGGTTCCTGCCAGGGGCTACTGTGCTGCTGTTCCTCTCGGTGCAGCAATTGGAGTTTGCCACCAAGGCATGCCAGAGAGTGCCAGACAGTGAGGGTGGGAGCAATAAACAAAATGCACCAAGAGGCACAGTGGGAGAATGGGTGTTTTTGGCACTGTTTTGGGGCAGGCAGCTCAGGTACACCTGAGCAGTGTGACCACACCAAGCCTGTGCCAGGAACAACTTTGTGAGGCATGGTGTGACACCTGCTCACCCCTCCCCAGCTGCCACCTTCACCCTGCCAGTTACAGCCTCTACAGAAAAGGGATTTTTGTCCAAACTTGCATTGCTCTATGTGGTCCTCAGGAGTCCCATGCCTTCCTCTCCCTCACCCAGCTTTGTAACACTTCCATTTTTGATCATTCTGCAGGTATTTAATCACCATTTAGGCATTTTCAGCAGCACAGTGCGGCCCATCAGCTTCAAGCTGTGTGAAGGCCAGTCAACCCTGGTGAGGCAGGACAGTGTCTGTGAGGGAATTTGAATCATCTGGGCTTTTTGCTTTGAAGAGAAGTGTCTTCGGGTTCATTATTCCCTTTATTGATTTAATTCTAGCTGCTCGCCTCATATCGATCTGGACTGGTCACCAGAGGCAGTTTCACCGGAGTTTTTGTCTTTTCAGGCTACTGTTGGAAGGAAAAAACCCATTCCTTTGAATTAAGCATCATCTGCTAGAAAGGTTTTCTAGGAATGCCTGGTTTTATCACACTCCTGTTGCCTAATTTGCGATTGCTGACACGTAATAGACACACAGAAGTGCTCAAGATGAATGACTCGATGTGATAAAGCAGTAACTTCCCTTCCCCTGCCCCCGAGGCTTCATTCCTTTTTTTTTGATCCAAACTTCAAAAGGATTGTCCTGGATGTTTATGCTATCCCATTTTTCATCCCCCTCTGCAAAAGGAGGATGGCTGGTTTTATCCCCTCTCATTTTTGAAAGCAGCAATAGAGAAATCTTACAAGAGGTATTTCCTTTCATAATTTTCTGCTGTTTAAAGCCTTGGGGAGAACTGTGTGCTTTTGATAAGCCCCTAGTTCACTTCCAAACCTTTTGAATCTGCTGATTTTTGTAATGCTGGGATCACGTCTAGGATGCTTACAGGAAGAGAAACACCTCACTACATAAATTCTGCCTGGGAGCATGAGCATTGCTTACTGCTCTGTTTTTTGTACAGCTTTAGTAATCAAATAAGAGGGTTTTTTTTCTTTATATCTTGTCTTCCAGCTCTTTCTCCTGCCTTTTGAGCTCTTGCTGTTAACAAGAGTCAGTGAAATGTGCCTGTCTGGTCATCAAACTGTTGTGAGGGAAGGGCAGGAGTAGTTTAGGTTTGAACAGCCTCCTTTTCTGTAGGTACAGAAATCAGAAACAACACCACTGAAATTTCCCTCACCTTCACCCCACCAAGGGCCTTGAGGCCCTTGTCATATTTTTTCATCAGTAATACCAAACTTATTCTTCACATTTATAATTTTATTGGTGGTTTATAGAGTGTTGTGGTGTTCTGCAGTTAAATGGTCTGTTTCCTTGCATTCCCATCAGAAAACATCTTATTCTTTTCCTTCTAGAACAGGGAAAGCGTAGGCTCCAAAGAATTATGTTAATCTTGAAACTCAACAGTTTGACAGCACCAAACCCTCACTGTAATGGCTCCTGTTGGTTCCCTCCAGGTTTAGAATGAGCTTCTGTTACTCTTGCCTGAATATTTTTATTGCAATTAACAATATCGAGGATGAAAATGTAGAAAGAGTTGGAAACCTGTCTGGTAAATTATTTTAAAAGTGATGTTGGTTATTTAACAAGAAGTTAAGCTAAGCTCAATCTAAAAACCTGTGATTCAGACTGAATTTTGACTTTTTTCCCCTCTAATGGTACCAGAATGTCTTTAGTCTACCAGATTTATTGGGAAACTTTTCAAGCAACCGTTTTTATTTATAATAGGGCTTTAAAATAAATTTTCAAAAGGCTCTTGGAAATTTTTTGCATCACACTGTACAATCTGAACTGCCCATTCTGAGCATGAGATGTTATCCCAGGCTGTGATCTGCTATTTTAGATGGGAATTTCTGTGTCTTGGTCTTTCACCTTCCTTTCCTCTCTCTCCTTTGCAAAGATACCCATTTCAGAATAAGGATTCAAAATGCTCAATCTGTCATAATCTTAATTAACAGCAGTGTCTTCTCTGTGCTTTTGGGCTATGAACCTACTATTGATTCTAATTTCTTTTTTCTCTGGAAAGAAAACAATTGAGACATCAGATGAGGAAGTGCACTTGAAAAATATGCATTACCCTTCCCCTTTTTCCCTGTGTCACAGGGTGGATAAAATCACGTAGGTTTTTACTAAGTGGACCTGTGCCTCAAGATCCAGGTGCAGCTGCGTTTTCAGTGCTATTTCTGGGTTGTTTTACCCGGGCAGCAGAACCTGTTTCATATGTGAACCATGATTATTCTCCTCTGATTGACACCTGCCTTCTCCTAATAAAGTCCCTGTTACCCACCTGCATGGTGTTCCCTTTTCTCCTAATGCTTTTAATGTAAGATGAAAAATTCCTTTACAGCACTGTGCTGACTCTCAACAAACAGGCAAACTATCTAAATTTTTCAGTGGTGGTGCAGCACTGGAACCATTTTCAAGGCTCTCTGTGGATAAAAACTGTATCGTGTTTGTGGTTTGAACCAGAGCAGTACAAGAAAATTTTCTGGACATACTTTACTGTATTAATATGTCAGAACTGAAGGTAAAGATCTGGCTTGGGCTGGAGTTGAGACAGCTGTGTAAAGAAAATTACTGTGCACTGGTATCTAATCAATTTTGTCACATTTTCATTGTATTCTATGCTTTCTGCTGTGGTTTTGCTGTTCCTATACATTATGTGTGGGGTATCTTCAAGACTCTGGTGAGCTTCCATGGCCTTGAGAGTACATAGGGTCATGGTGTGAAAGAGAAATGCACTGAAAGTTGCTGAACACCAAATGCAACCCGGGGAGCCTCCAAGCTGCCAAGGGCTGGAGGCTGGGCGAGCACCTGGACAAGAGGTGCTGGGCAGTGTTGGGTTGACTTGAGGACAGCTGTTCTTGCCTTGTGGACAGCTGGTGGGTCATCCCTTCATTTCCCTTTTTTAGTCAGTCTGACACAGCCTCTTTCCTCCTCACAGGAGGGTGCTGATTTCACCTCAACACAACCCAAAATCGCTGAGTGTTTTTTCCAGCCACCACCACGTGTGAAATGGAACCTGCAGGTGGCCAGTGCAGGTGCTGAGCAGGCTGAAAGGGCAGAGTGGCTGTGGGACACCAGTGTCACACCTTCCTGTGCAGGTTAATGCTCCTGATGAGCCTCATAATTCATCCCCAAATGCCTAAGTTTTATCCGAGACACATTCTTAATTTCCTGATTCAGTGTCTCTGAAGCTCTGGAGCCTGAGAAGATGCATCTGGTAGAGGGGACATGAAGTGCATGGGCTCTCTGAAGCTGTGCCTTGATCTGTGGAAAGGTGGAAATCAGAAATTTCTGTTTAAAATTTGACATTTTTAATTCATGTCTCACAGCTCCATCAGTTGCCTTGGTTCCTTTCCCAAAAGGACACGGGTGGCTCGCTGATTCAGAGACTGGTGGCCCTTCTGGGCTCCTCCCCTTTCCACCTTTGGGGGTGGATTGCCATCCCAGATGGGGTGTCATTGGTTTCTGTGATTTTGACCATTTACAGGAATAAAAGGCAAAGCAGCTCATTAAGAAGAAAACCCCTCATTTTATAGTAATTTTCACAAAAGAAACACAAAAGGCCAGTCCCATCCTTTTGTGTAGCTGAGGTTTTGTTGTTTATTTGGAGTTGGTGCAACCTTGCTTAAAAATCTCGATCTCCAGACTCTTTTGCAGAATTCACCCAACAAGTGAGTAACAATTGTGTGTTTGGTCTGAATATGCTGTGTCCTCTTCTTTTNTTTTTTTCCCTCCTGTGTGTTTGAACAGGTTTCAGCTCTCACAGGTGTCACTGTAGGCGATTGTTTGATCTTAATTATGAAAGCTTTGATCTCATTTCAGAAAAGTATGAATGAATTCAGTTCCGTGGCTGGGGAGGGTCAGGAGGAACACAGGGGGAGGTTGAACTGGAGTTAAGAGGCAGCAGAGAGGAAAGCACAGTTCTGAGTTCTAAAAACAATTTTATATTCAATAGAAACCTATTGGGGAGCAGGAGGGGGAAGCTTGCTATACTTCATCTGCTCTACCTTAGCTTGTAAATTGAATCCTGCTCCCAGATTTATGAAGAACTCACTGCTGTTCCTATATTTCTAAGTGCATTTTGTCATTAGAAAACACCTACATGCTCTACTGATCTAAAGTGGTTTTCTGCAATAAGCTGATTAAAGTGAATGATCCAAAACCTGCTGAGCAGATCTGTTTATAATAGGTAATCTGGGCAGTAACAAGCTCCTGATGGTGCCCAGGTGTATGTGTACAAATTGTTCAGGAGGGAGAAAGAAAGTGCTTAATTCAGTCATAGGAGTTTTTAAAATATCATTCCTTGGGTTGAGTCCATGGATTCTCCTAAATCAAAGTACCCCAGTCTGGTATTGAGAGGGAAATTTTCCTCAGATAGATGCTGAACTAGTTAAGATTAATTTAAATGTTGTTAACTTGTGGAGAGAGGAGTTTCATTCTTCAGCAGTCAGTGCAGAGGGTG
Organism: Donacobius atricapilla; assembly: GCA_013397315.1. Taxonomy (NCBI): domain Eukaryota; kingdom Metazoa; phylum Chordata; class Aves; order Passeriformes; family Mimidae; genus Donacobius; species Donacobius atricapilla. Next base: position 36,555 of record WBMY01005582.1, on the reverse strand, counting down.
GGCCCCACAGGGCTGGAAGCTGAGCCTGTGGTTCAGGAGGCTCTGCAAGCTCAGACTTAACTTGAAACTAACTCCTATTTTTCTCCAGTTAAATAGTCTTTTTTTATTTGTTTTAGCGTGGCTTTCAGCTGTAGCTGCCATGTGCGGTCACCAGATTTTGGGGTGGAAAATCCCATCCCTCCACACTCCACATTGACCCCATCAGGGCTGAAGACGGAGGAACATCAGGGCACACTCCCTGCACAAGAAATCAAACCAGGGGTTTTTATTTGCCCTTGGAGGTCTTTGCGATCGCCCTGAAGGATAGGAAAGGGTTAGGGAGACCCAGCAGCCTCAGGATCTGACAGCCTGGAGCAGGATTACGACACAGTTTAGTCAGTTCTGGTGTTATAAAAATGTATGTGTGATAAATAGTGCTTAACGACTATGAGAAATATCTCCCAGCATTTGCCAATAGATTTGCATTGCACTGGATTTATGAAAGGCCTTGACAAAATTCCTAAACAAACTAAGTTTTTCCTTTACTCTGTACTTTTGTAGCTGTGATTAAGAGGTTTGTGTTTTTTCCCCAGTGAAGGCAGTGCTGGTGTGTTCCTCGAAGTGCATGTGGTCTAGTTTATTTAAGCAGGAAGGAGTTTAAGTGGAAATGAGCCACAGAAATGTGTGCCACTTGTCTAAAACAAACATGGTTTAGGCTTTTTCCTTGTAAGTGACATCTATTATTACATTTCTAAGTAGATCTTTGTTAGTAAGCATCTGTAAGCGTGTTTGATCAGATGGAAAGATCCAAGGCTGTATTTATATTGCTAAACCAGAATGTTCTCTTGACATAATGACCTGCACCAATGCCAGCTGAAGTTAATTGGGAATTTGCAACTCAAAGAATGTAAGTCCCTAAAAAAGTTTCTGTTTTGTAGAGCTACAGAAATGCAGTAGATGAATAGAAATATTGAGAACTGATCTAGACCAGTTATTGGAAATTATATCTGATATTAGAAGTAATGTAATTAAGAGATAAATATGAGCATCTTATCAATATAGAAGATTTGTTTGCTCTTGCTGCAATCAGTGTGGATATTTGAGGGATTCCAAGTTCACTTTCCTGCCCCTGGAGGATTCCAATGATATGTGAACTAAAAAAGCCCACACAACTTGTACAAACATAAACCAAAATCATCCCACATTTGATGGTTTTTAGTCCCAGAGAATGAAGAATGTTGCTTTTAGGAGCTGAGGATAATATTTAGAATCATCCTGGGTTTTGAAGTTTTGCTTTAAATTGTGTTTTATTGAGGGAAATCCAGGCTTGCCCTACAGTGGAGACGTGGTGATGGATGGAGGTGCAGTTGCAGATTGGCCTCCAGCCAGAGGTAGAAGCTTATTAAGGAATATTTGATTCCCTGGTTGAACATTAACTTTGTAGTTGCTGCATTGAAAATAACTTCATTATCTGTGAAACTGAACAAGATGATTGTTATTATTGTTGTTGTTGTCATTGTCTGTCTGGTGACCTCAACCAAGATTAGACTTGCTCAGCATGCTGAGCTTAGGGAAATGCCAGGCATGGATGTCTCAGGAATTGTTCTAGTCAGCTATTTCCTGAGTATTTTTCTCTGGTTTCTATGGATTTGTCTTGAGGCCAGGTATGGATTGGGCTCTGATCATCTCTGACACCACCACTCTCTTCAGATGACTGAAATCAACACAAAAATGTCTCAGTTTCTTCACTAACTTAGGAAAAAGTCCCTCAACTCTAATTTCAAGTCATGAACTTGAAAGTACCCAGCAAGTTCTTCAAGACTTGATGGGATCTACATTTTGCAGGATTATTTAGAAGTATATGGGCCTGCTTTCATATCATTTCTAGGCATAAATGCCAGCAAAAACTGTATCTGGAAGCTGAATACTCCTGCTACCGCCAAAATGTAAACCATTTTATTTTCTTTTTCCATTTTACATTGAATTAAAAAGAAAAATGCCTCTATAATTTACCTTGTATTATAGTCGCTCTAGCATATCTCTAAGGGGGGATGCTATCATATTTTTAATCACATGTAACTCCCATTTAGCCTACCCACATTTTTAATATTCCATTGTAAAGAGCTCTGTCTGCGCAGAGTGTTCTCAATGCATCACCTCATGTGAGAGGCTTTCCCACCCTCCTCCATGACACCATTTCTTTTTCTTTTTATGGTTAACTTTCTTCTTTTTGCCCAGTAACCACGGACAGTCAGGATTTCTCCCAGGAGCACTGAGAGCACCACAGGGCTTTGGTTATTCAAGGCCAAGATTTTAGCTGTAGCCATGAGCTTTAGTGAAGGTTTGAGGGGCCTCAAAAATTTGAGGTCCCTGTGTTAATGCTGTAATAATTCTGTATCTACAAGCTGCTGCTGACGCCTATTTTTATGATAGTGAAGGAAGTGTATATCAGATTTTATCCTTTGTTATTATCTACTCATGGTATTAAGCCTTCATTAAGATTCATATCCAAATGAAGCAGAGAACCATTAAACCAAGCTGGGGAAAGATGTGCTGAGAAATTCAGATGGAGAGACCTGAGATCCCCTCTCTGAGTAAAATATCAGCTCACGGTTGGAACCAATTATTTTAATTACTAAAAAATGAGGGAAATAATGCAGTAGTTCAAGGGCACAATCCTGGATTTCTCAAATTCTTTGGGAAACCTTTCTATCCACGTTGGTTTGCAAGGGTTTTTCTCTTTCCAAATGCCATGAGAGTTGCTCAAGATAACCACAGTGTGCTGGGCTGGCTCTGGAGGCAAAGCAAAGTGCAAGGACACTTCATCTTTCTGGAAAATAGAGGGGTTTTTGGTGCAGCTTCTGTGGAGCCATGGCTCTGAGTGGCTCTGAGTTCCTGGGCTGTTGGGTAAGGACAGCCTTGCTGTCTTCTGCTCCTCACGACTCCTGCTCAGCTCTGGAAAGAAGTATCAAGTCATGCAACCACTTTCTTCCAGATCTGGGGCCAGAATCTCAGCTGGTGTAAGTCAGCAGAGCTCCACTGACATTATTAGTGCTCCAGTGATTCACACCAGCTGTGGGTCTGGTCTTCTGTCTTAATTTATGAACTAAATGTCAGGAAATATGAAATGATCTCTTATAGTCAGCAGTTCTCCAGATGTGTTAATGGAGTTTAAGTTTACCAAAAGGCAAGACTTCAAAAAGAGATCCAACAGAAGAATAAACTTTCAGGAAGAATGCCTTACTTACAGGCTTCTTGGCAAGAGAGAGCTGTGCAACTCACTGCAATTTAAAGAAATTAACTCAGTTATGCATCAGGATATGGTAATACAGCCTCTCTGAGAAATCCAAAATAATTTCAACAGCACAAAGGAGGCTGTTGGCGTTCAGTGAGCAGCTGCCATGTGAGTGGGAATCACCAAGTCTTAAAATTAAGTTTCTGATGAGCTTTGTGTGAAGAGCCTAATGCTTCCACTTTGCAAGTGGGGTTTATTCAGAGGCACAGTGCTGCAGCTTTTGGAGATTAAATGAGGACCATGTTGTTACAAGGACACAGAAGCTTAATAGTTCTCACTGTGCAATGTGAAAACTCAACAGTGGCTTGGCTTAAAGATGTGATCTCATGGATGGTGTTGAAAACTGTTACTTTAGCCAATGAGGATGGAATGGTTATTGATACTGCTTAAGCCCTGTCAGGCTTCCTTGTCCAAATCAGAAAACTCTGGAACAGCTGAAACCTCACAGCCAACAAATGTGGGGTCTCAGAGGTCTTTTAATTCTTTTATGCCTGAATAATATATGAGCATATGCTCAAAAAACCCCACCCAAAACCACCCATACCTGAAATATCCTGTGGTAGCACAAAGGCCTCTATAGCCTAATTTATTTGCTAATGAGACCTTTCAGAATTAATTTAAATGATCGGTGTGTGGATCCACACTGTGTGGTTCACATATGTTGTTCTCACCGGAGATAAACCCGGAAAGGTAGAAGAACAGTAGACCTTCAGTGATTGAACCTGATAACCCTTTGTTTGGGCTTGGTGCCTGTATTTTGTTTTTAAATAAGTTGATTTCTAGCCACCAGAGCAGTGTGGGATGCTCTGAGGTCAGTGGTGAAGGGTCCAATTCCTGTAGGTGTGTTTCACAGCAAAACCCAGTGACTTTTAGGGAGGCAAATATCTGTTTAGGTGTCACTGCATGCCAGAAGGAATATAAAAGATGCTTGGCACAATTCATTCAGGCCTGAAGAAGAGCATTTTTGAAGAGTTGTCAGAGAAAGCTCGTTCAGAGAAAGTAATTGCCATAATCTGAATATAGCAATATATTGAATTTGGAGGGGTTGGCAGAACTGGAGTGGCAGAAAGAGTGATGAGGAAACCCTTCTGCATGCGGGAGAGCTCTTAGGAAGTGGCAGCATCTAAGACTCAGCATTTACTGGCATTTTTGCTGATTGCCCTGGAGCACAACAGGGATGAAATGAAACTCATTCCCCAGATCCAGGAAATACAGAAAGTTCAGAGCTCTGAGTCTCCAAGGGCCTGAGGAACTCGAAGTGCAGTCATGCAGTGCCTTTGTGTCTTAGAGAGCTCATTCCTTTTTGAAACTGGTGTTTTATAGACACTTCTGCTCCCTAGAGATTCCTTAGTAGAAGTTATGGAGAAATTTGGTTCTGAAAATTGCTGAATTTGACCAACAGTATTGACTTTACCACATGAAGCAGTTGAAGGAAAATGCTGGAATCAGTCTGAAAATTAAGATTTCATTGCGTGCCTCATTTCACTGAGTCCTCACACGGCAGCACTGGAGGGTAGAACTCTCCACCACTTCTGTTTAGTTCTTCCCATCATGGGTAATATATGAATTTTTTCACCTTTTTGTCATTATTGCAGGGTTGTAATAAACCCGGGTGTGAACCCTCAACCCTTGCGAAGCTCCAGCCAGCCCCAAATCCTGCAGTACAGCACACCAAGTCTGATCCCTGCCTCCCATACCCATTCCCTGCAGCCAGGTCCTGAGCCAAGGTCAGCAAATCACATCTTATTTTCAAGGCAGAGACTAATGCTGGAATTCCAGTGACTGATTCTCGTCACACACACCCCTGAGATTGATAAATCTCCTCTAAACTCACAGAAAAAAGGTTTCTATGCAGGATTCAGTTGGGGGTGTTTTTGTGTGGATTCAGCCTATATAAGAGTAATTCCTACAGGGATCAGAAGCTGTTGCAAATGCCCCTTCTTTTTTTTTTTTGTTTTGTTTTGTTTTGGGTTTTTTTTTGT
>WBMY01005582.1:20091-31281 GCA_013397315.1 Donacobius atricapilla | reverse complement strand
TTTTTTTTTGTTTTTTTTTTTTTTTTTTTGGAAACACTGGACACATCACCTTCCCAAGATACAAGGGTAGAGCTGTTTTTACTCGAATCATGTCTTGGAGAGAGAGCAGAAATAGGGAATGTGTGTCATAGCATGATTTCTGCATCTGTGCAGCTCTTCCTACTTCTCCATGTGGAAATTGTGGGTGAAATGGTCGTTCTCAGGGTGTTTTAAAAACTTCTAACAGAGCAGCTGAAGCAGTGACATTCGTAAACTGAATTTCCTCTGCTTGCTTTGCCACTGCCACCCCAGCAAGTGATTAGGTGATGCTGTTCATCACACACACACACACACACACACACACACTTTGATCAGAAGGCATGAACTAACTTTATTTGAAAGTCTGACTCCAATATTTAGTATTTCTACAGAGGCCGGGGATTGGGGGGGAAGGTTGACACCTCTCCCCATCCCACTGGTCAAGACAACTGTCCATCAGCTGTCCGTATCTCTAAGAACAGGAATGTAAACTACCTTGAATTTATGATAAACATTTGCCGGTGTTTACAGACCAGAGCATGAGAAAAAACCCAAACCATGAAACTGTGAACAGAAGAGAAGCTGAAAACATCAGGGTGACATCTAGGTCTCACAGAAACCACTCTCTTCTTAGATGTAACCTGGAGAAAACCAGAATACATTGGAAGTACTTGTATCTGTTTCTGAATTTGTCTCACATCCCTCTGCTTTTTGTTTCCAGGCCTGGCCTGGCCTCGCCGGCGACGTTGGGGCAGCATTGCCCGGATTGGGATCTGGAAACCCTGGAAAACTCCTGTGAGCCAGAGGACCTCTTCAAGGACATGTAGCCACATGTGGGCTGGGGAGAGGGGACACTGGTGCTTCCAGCAGGGATAAGTTATAAACTAAGGGTGTTTTTTTACAGAGAAAAGCCAAAATCTTTGCTCTGGGGCTCTAAACCCTCCTGTGCTGTGCTTCTCATGTTCTGGCCAACCCTTGGCCTGCTACACCTCATTTGTGGGCGTCCAAAAGTTGAGTTTAGCCTCTGTGTAGATCTTTTATCGCCTGTATGTGGGAAGGGAGAGCACTGTGAATGCGTTTTTGCATCCTCACAGCCTCTGATTGTGTTCAGGATTGACCATTTCCCAAACACCAGGCTTAAAGTGATTCCAAACTACCACTGTACTCAACCTTCCCCAGCTCAGCCCAGGCATGGTCTGGATAAATCAGCTTTATTTGAGGTGCAGGTGTGTCTTTAGAATGGTCTGTTCTGAGTCAAAGCATACGAAGCCATGCCCTTTGACTTCGGGGGCTCTCTGTGGCACTATGCATTATAAGGTATTTTTGCTTTTGGGAGCAAAGTGCTACTAAAGTTGATATTGACTCTATTTTAACTTTCTGTAGAAACCTACAGTGTTTAAAATTGTGATTTTTGATACTTCAGCTTTTTCCTCAAGGTGATGTCTAAAAAAAACCAAAAAATAAAATGCATTTGAAAAATAAATCAGATTTATCTTTATTTGTTGGACATTATAACTAAAGGCAGTAGTTTCCAAAGTGTGTTAATGCCTAAGCTTGTCTTGCCCCAAACTGATGCGTTCATTTAGATTTAAGGCTTCACCAAAAAGACAAAGTTAACATGCATTTACGTTCAGTGGTCAAAGTGAAGAGCTAAACCTGGATCTCAGATTTCTGCTTTGCAGCTTCCAGAGCCTGAATCCATTCTTGTTTAAGACAGAAGGATCCAGTTCTTTCTGCAGAAGGAATCCTACTGAGGTCAGTCATTGACATCTTCTGTGCTCTACAGGTTGCAAAGATCTTTGGTAAAATATTTGATATTTTTGAAGTGGCTCTGATTCTGACAGAAGTTCATCCTATATTCAATTAAAAGCATCCCTGTCAGTATTTGCAGGCTTCATACAAGAACATGGGGATCTGGGAATATTATATTTAGGCATTCCTCTCTTAAAAACCATGGTCACAGTGTTTTAAATTCTCAAAGGGCTTTGGGACAGTGTTATAAATCACACAGCAGAAATAAGAATGGCCAAAATATTTTGCTTGCTAAAAAGGCTTTGTGCCTGGGAAGTGACAAGGCCACAAAAGATCCATTCATGCACCCATTCATAGGCACAGCCTGATTTAAAATCTTCCAGTGCTGATCTGACAATGCTTTCAGCAAAAGCTTGTATATTTTCAGTTTTTAGATGTAACCTGAAAAAAGAATTAAAAACAGGTTTCAGTTTTAAAGTGAAAACGTTCCATGATTTAACCTGGAGTGCCAGAGCTTGGCTTGATTGTGCCTGCAGCAGGAAATGGAGGTGAATGGAGCTGAACGTCCCACAAAACTCCCCACTTTCAGGAAACTTTGGTTTCTAATAGTAAGATGTTGTTGTGCAAGTAGGAAATGTTACACACCATTGGCATGTGTAATAAAGTCTGTCAGAGTGGGGGTTTTTTTGGATTTTTTTTTTAGTTGGTCGGTTGGTTGGTTTTTTTTTTTTTGGTTTGGTTTGGGTTTTGGGTTTTGGCTTTTGTTTTTTGGCTTTTTTTAGAGGTCTTCAGAGTCAGGCCAGGAGCTGAGAAGAAAGTTACGTGGTGGAGCATACACACCTTTGTCTGTGTGAGCTCAGTTGTGCTGTCTGGGGAGGGAAGCCCTGGTGCAGAGCCAGTTTCCACCCAGCTGAGGCAGTTTGCACACACACACAGGCACCTCCTCTCCCCTGGAAGCCTCCTGACAATGTGTCAGTGTCCTCAGCTGTGTGGGAAGCAATGGTGAATTCCTCCTTTCTGAAGATTTATTTGAAAAACTATATTTTTTTAAATAAGTTTCCGTTTTCCAGTTGACTTCAAATGGGAAAAACCCACTAGTCCCAAAATCAATTGAGATCTGTGTGGGTCATTCATTGTATGAGAGCAGAGGTAAAAACTTCAGGAAATCAATGAAACTTCTTCAGGAAGTGCATTTTTCTGTGAGAGAAATGGGGATATCTGCTTTATCTTTAAACTCATCCCTCCCAGTGCATGGAGATAGTCACAATTGGTTTATCTCCAATTGACCAAGACAGATGAAATATATTTCAGATTAACTCATTTGTTCTTTTGGAAGAGAACTCTGTGGTAATGCCTCATAATATTATTTTTAAAAACCTACTAAATTAATGTACTACTTGGTGTTGCTTGGTTGTCTCTGAGAGAAGCCAAGGTTTTTGCCATCCCTCCACAAACAGCTCTGGATTTAATCCTCACTCCAGTCACCCTCCTCTTTAGCAGATCTACCAAACTTAGACTTGTTTTGTTTTGTGAACAGGGTTCTCTAACTCAGAGTTTATAAGACTATGGTTTCCAGGCATGCCAGTGAAGCTGCCACTGAGATGTCACATCACTCAGTTGCTTCTCCCCTACCCAAAATGACAGGAGACAAAATAGAGAAAAATGCCCAGAAATTGGTTTTTTCAGGCAGGAACTTAACTAAAGTTAGGAATGACAGATCAAATTCCAAAAATTCTTTATTAACATTTCTCCTTGATTTTGATCTACAAATGATTTCCCAGGTAATATTTTTTTTCCACCAGTTTAAACTGTATTTTTGGGGGAAGATAAAACATGCAGTTGTTTTACAGAAGAAAAAAACATGTTTTCATTAAAGGTTTGGACTCATCTAGAGTTTAACACCTTTAATGTAACTACTTGAACAGAATGTATGTTGTCATGCAAAATCATTTGTTATTTAAGGTCTGAGTTCATCCAGCAAAATTTGAAAAGCGCAGCTCAAAAATACTTCTCTTCAAGACAGGAAGAAAGTTCTGGACCAAAAAAACCCAAAAACCCCTCCATCAGTTCTTGAGGAAGTGCTGCCTAAAGTGTTGCCTTTGGCATGATAATGTTAGTTTGATTTTGAGATAATGTTTTGACAATCTGTATCACTACTTTAACAGCCTTTTCACTATTGTTCCCCAAAGCAGACACTCGTGTGTGTGTCTGTGTGTGCATCAGATTCTCCCTCTCTTTGTGCCTGTGATGTATAAATGACTGCATGTATAAATGTGATTCTCTAGAAATATTTAGTGTGGTGTAGCTGGCTCTGACAGCCCCTGCAGTTTGATCCATCGGCCTGGAGGTGCTTGACAAGAGAAAAAGTCTTTACACATGGAGATTCAGGTGCTGATAAATGTTTAAGGCAAAGCTTCTTTCTTGTTTTTCATATTTTTCTGGGAAAAATAAAATATGGGAATGGTGAAGTCAAAACGGAAGGAAAATAAGGCAATAAAAGCATGTCCAGGCTGACGGCGATACATTTGAACTTCTTTTGAGTAATCCTCATTGAGAAAAATGTCCTACTAAATATTTTCCTGTTTTAATTTTATTCTAATTTCCCTCGCAAAGTCTGCCTTCTCATAAAATCTTTCTCCTAAATTTCCTTTTGGTGATCTGTCATCCTCCATCTCATCTTTTTTTCTCTTATAATGTTGGTCAACATCTGCATTTTCATCCTTTTCTGACCATTAAATGATTTCCCTGCTGTTATAATTACACTCCAGAATCATTTTAATGCATAAAAGTCATCAGGATTAATCTACAACTGTTAGGAAAATGCAACTATATTTTTAAAGACAAGCACTTTTAAGAAGGAAAACACTGAGCTGGAAGAAGATTGCCTCTGGATATCCTCAGGAATGAGTCCTGGGGTCAACCTCATTGCATATTTTCACCCGTGACATTGGAATAAAAAGAAGGAATTGCAGTGAAACCTTTTGAAGATATGGATATGGGAAGCCTGGCACCATCTGGTCTGGAATTTCAAGCTGACCCACTGGGCAGAGGTGACAACAGTAACCAGAAATCACTTTTGTTTTCTTTTTTTCTTCCTGAATTCTAATATCATCCCAGGTGATGTTTGTGCAAGCCCTGGATTAAAAGGCTGACCATTCTACTTCAAGGTTCCTACTTGGGAAGGAAGGAAAGCTCAGTTCTGGGGTTTTTTTCTGGCCCTATTTGCCTTGTACAGAAATATTTAACCAAGGAAAATTTTGCCATCATTCCCGCAGCCTCACATAGTCACTGGACAGGTGATTTTGGAAAGGGATGGGAAAATCATCTCTGTAAAGGTTTTCTTGTGAGTCTCAGCTTTTTGGGAATCAAACCAAACTTGCTGGAATACTCTTCCTGGGCAGGAAATAAACACATGAAACCACTTTCATACTGAAGTTGAAAAATGCTGTCCTTATTATTTTCCTCTCACACACAGAGCTGTTGTTCATTTGAGAGAGTCTGAGAGGAATATTTGATGGTAAAATTCATGTCCAGAGGTAGACATCCACTCTGTGAAGGGCACGGAGCTATGCATTTAAATATCTGTTTTTATGCAGCTATTACTGTAGAACTCATTTAATAATCATCAGTACAGCATGTAGCACCCATGTTGCTCTGAGTATATGATATAATAGCGCATTGTCCTTCTTTTCCAGCTTAATTAATTATGACTTTGAAGACCTGCATCTCATTTCTAGTGCATGGTTCTGATTCCTATTGGTAGAGAGACCAGGGTTAAGCCCCGGGTTTAGTCAGTTTAATCACCTACCTCAATACCCTCATGTAGCCCTTTCTTTCTGAGATGTTGCCAGACCCTCTTTGGCTTCGAAGGTAGTTGAAAGATGATGTTACAACTCAATTTTAACCGAAAGCCAGAGTTCTAGGCAGAAAAGGCTGGAGAGTAAGTCCTCCAGACTTACATCCATGTAAAAATAGCGAAAGGTAATAAAATATATTTACAGGACTATTCACAAGCCTGCTCACCTCAAGTTTATAAAGACACTGTGATAGCGTTTTATGCACCAAAGAAATGAGATAGAGGAGCGCAGGAGTTCTTGCATTAAATATTCATTTAAAATGTATCAAAATGTGCAATGCTGTGCTCAAGGTTTTGCATTCTTGCTATATTAGGAAAGCTGGTATTGACAATACTCTCCAACAGCATTTCCACACAGTGAGCACACGGTTAATTTCCCTTACTGGGGAGGGGAGAAAATTATCTTCACCCTTCCTGGTACCTGGCAGGCCCTGGTCAGGCAGAAACCATCACCTCATATCCCTGAGGATGCATGCGCCTTTACCCTCCTGTTATCCATGAATTATTCACATGGGAGTGGAGAAAGCTCAGCAGCCAGCAGCACTGACCTTCTGCTTGGGTCAGGCCATCCCCAACTCCTCTGCCCAGGACATTGCAGTGGGGTGATTCTAAACCCAGGAAAAGCAAAAGCTAAAATTCACCATGGAATGGATCCTTTCTACTTGTGAATTGAAGGCATACCTGCGCTCCATTTTTTTCAGCCTGTCTTAGCTCAGCTTTGATTCAGCTGGTGATGTTCAAGGCTTGCCTGGCTAACCACATTTATTTCACAGACTGTGGCAGGTCTGTGGGAAAAGAACAGCCCATAGTTGGGTCCTGAGCAGCTCCTCGTGCTGGAGGAGACACAACCCTGCATCCTGCTCCCTGTGTCTGCCTTGTTTCAGCCTCATGACTCCATGCTTCCCACCACAGAGCCAAAACCCAGAGAGATGGGAAATGATATCAGCTGTCTACGAGCTGCACTCATAAATATCTACAAAAAACAAGAGCGTCTTCCCAAGAACAAAAGAGCAGTTGAGACATTTTAACCCAAATCTCTGCAGTAAATTAATCAGAGCTGATTTAGGGCAAGAAATATTTTTTGCTGCAGAGGCATGGAGGAAGTGAAATAATTTCTGCCTAGCACTTGGCTTCTTGCAGCTTGTCTTGTTCCTGCTCATGCAATCTTTGGAAAGATTGAACAGGGCTCCTCATGACATCTCCCAGGAATGTTGTGTCTTCCATTTTGACTTCAGCTGAACTCCACAGCCAAACTGGATGATGATTTATTGCAACTGCTCCATAGTAAGCTGCTATGAGCCCAGAATAAGCTGTTGTTTTGCAATGTTGGGGTTTTTTCTCCTTCTTAAACCTTGATTTAGCTTTCAGTTTTGTGTGGAAGAACAAGCTGGCACTTTCCTCCAAGTGGAGCTGCTGCAAGGGCCTTTTCTGTTGCTGTCACCAATTTCAGTGGATGGTTCAGCTGCCGTCAGGTATTTTCATCTTTCAGGAGGTGTATTTACTCAGTTAAATCTAACCAGAGGTGTACATGGACCTGTGTTCCTCCTGAGTAGCACGGGTCCTCACCATGAAAACTTCAGACTTGCTCAGAACTCCTGCAGGAGGGAAAGCTCTTAAGTCAATATCCCCAAATTAGAGAGCCCAAACCAAAGTTTGATGCACAAAAACCACTGGCAAGGTCTCAAAACAATGAGATGTGTGAGGATGTTTTTATCACTCCAGTTCAGGACCCTAAAATGAGAGATTTAACTTAAACAGCAAAAGATGCACAAGCCAAAAAAAAAAAGATATATATACATGCACACACACACATACACACACACACACACACACACATATATATATATATATACAGTCTCTGGTTTCACAAAAAATATATGTAGGTTCCACGCCACAATATGTTCTTCATATCCTTTCCCTTTTCCTCAGTACATAAGTGATTTGGAGGGAAATTTTAAAAAATCAGGCTGAAACAGAGGTGGGCACATTCTGGCCAGCCTTTTACTGTTTTGTAGTAATTTCTGTTTTCCAGCTCAGAGGAAAATTCTCAGATTGATGTTCACACCTCGCAGGGCCCAAGTCCGTCTGTTCTCCTATTGCTTGCGACTGTGGCACCCTCACCCTGCCCCTCTCCAGGACTAAGTTGCCAAATAAGTTCCTCCACACCCAGCCCTGGAATTACAATTTGAATAGAAAACTGTCTCTTAATTAAATCCCTTTGAGGCCCTCGAAAATGTCTCTATAAATTCTACTGACAGGGGTGTTTTTTCTTTATTTGCCTGGCTAGATTTTTGCTGTAGCCCTTTTGTAATGAATTGCTTTCCATTGTAGAACAAAATTACTTGAGAGAGTTTTGCTGGGGAATGAGATGAATGAATCAAGTCCTCACCATGCTGCAGTCAACCCCAAACCCTGTGTAGACTTCAGGGGAGCAAGGATGTGAGCTGTGTGCTTTCTTAAGAAAAATGGCACTTTTAAAGTGCATAAAACTGGCCAGGGTGGCAGATTAGGGTGGTTGGGTGATGACCACCCCTAAACAGTAGCCACTGTTGTCATGGCTGGAGGGCTGCAAAGTGGTTCACCTCAAGTTTATAAAGACACTGAGAGAGCTTTTATACAGCAAAGAAATAAGGAGACAGAGATGCACAGGAGGTCTTACATTAAATAGTAATTAAAATATATATCAAAATGTGAAATACTGTGCTCAAGGTTTTGCATTCTTGCTACATTAGGAAGGCAAATAATGGGGTTGGCTGAAGACCTGCACATCATCCCACCAAAAACCCCCTCTGCTCCAAGGCATTTGATGGATCATCTTGTGACCTTCCAAAATCACAATCAGAAATGCTGGGCCCTGTTTTGGTATCCCCAAATGTCTGCCATCCACAGAGGGTGTGTGAGAGGGCTGTGGCGTGAACAGAACGGGTTTGGAAGGCAGCAAAAGGAAGCGGGAATGCTTGAGGGAGTGACAACAAAGCTTCAAGCAGAGCTGAAGGGGAAAAAACAAACAAGCTGAGCAAACCAAAACAAACATCAGGAAGCAGCTCTTGGAGCTCACTGCCAGCAGACAGGGTGGGTGTTGAGAGGCAGCGCAGCTCCCACAGGGAGTGGGCCAAGTGCTCTGGAAAAGGGCCGCCAAGTGATGGCCTGGGAGGTCCCCATGGCTGACAGTGTCTGGAGACTGGGAGAGCACAGGGGGAGAAGTATTTATATTCATTTTCGTATTTATTGCTTTTTTACTGTTGTGGGCGGATGTGAGCTGGCAGTGGCTGTCCCTGTGGGTTCAGATCACGGACAGGTGTCTGTGTGCCCTGCCTGGGGAGTAAAGCAGCTGCAAGAGAACTGGGAAATTCCTAAACACCCTGGTGTTGTAATGGTCCTGGGGAATGCTGCTGGGTGGATTTATGGGAAGGTGGGTGGTTATCTCCTCCCTGCACTTCTCTCACCTGTGTAGCCCTCTCTGGGCTGTAGAGCAGCACTGAATGTGGTCCCTGTGTCCTTCCATTGAGGTCAGAGTTGAGTCTGGACATTCACCAAATCATCTCCTTTTCAGCCCCCAGAGATTAAAGTACTGCTCTGACAAGGTATTTGACATTACAAACTGAGATGTGTTCCAGCCAGAGCCAGAAAGTTTCATATTCAGATACTTAAATGTGACATTTTCAGGAGACCATACAACCCCTTTTTAAATAACCTGTGTGTGTGTGTTTTCCACCTTTGCTGTACGAGTCAGCGCTTGGGCAGCTGCTGTGTGAACAGGTTTCAGCCCAAAAAGAGTGATGTTAGGCATAGGTGCAGGTTCAGAGAGCATCCTTAGGCTTCTTGTTGTTGGTCAGCAGAAGGAAAATGTGGTTTTTATTCCAAGAGCTGCAACCTTACAGCTGGACAAGGTCTAACTTGTGTTACAGCCTCTTGTCTACCAATGTGTCTTGCAAAACATGTTGGTCTCCACTTATTTTTACACATTTGTATCACATTGTCTGGTGCAAAAAACATTTCTTGTGTTTCAGCCTGAGAAGACACATTTCACTAATTGAATTTGGTTTGTGTGGCCAAGTGCTTTTGGACTGAAGTGCAGTGTTCTTGAGACTTTGTTATTATGGCTGTTGATTTAATCATAGATGGGTAATAACAAGCCTGATCCCAGGGAATCAGCCCTAGTAGCTGCCTGCTCCCTCTCAGAATCACAGAATCCAAGGATCCTTGAGGCAAGAAAACCCCTCTCAGACACTGAGTCCCAGCTGTGTCAAATCCCCCCACCTTGTTCCCAGCCCAGAGCACTGAGTGCCACATCCAGGCCTTCCTTGGACACCTCCAGGGATGGGCACTCCAAACCTCCCCGGGCAGCCCCTGCCAAGGCCTGAGCACCCTTTCCATGGGGGAATTCCTGCTGCTGTCCAGCCTGAGCCTCCCCTGGCCCAGCCTGAGGCCGTTCCCTCTCCTCCTGTCCCTGTTCCCTGGGAGCAGAGCCCGACCCCCCGGCTGTCCCCTCCTGGCAGGGAGTTGTGCAGAGCCACAAGGGCCCCCCTGAGCCTCCTTTTCTCCAGGCTGAGCCCCTTCCCAGCTCCTTCAGCTGCTCCTTGTGCTCCAAACCCTTCCCCAGCTCTGTTCCCTTCTCTAGACACGCTCCAGCCCCGCAATTCCCTGTCGTGAGTGGCCCGGAGCTGCCTCCAGGACTCCCCTCAGCAGTGCCAGCACAGAGGGCAGTCCCTGCCCTGCTCCTGCTGCCACACCATTCCTGACACTGCCCTCCTCCCGTGCCCTCCACGTTGTCCCCTCAGTGGGGAAGGTGTTTGCAGCGCAGTTGTTTTCTGAGCTGTCTCTATTGACATACCAAAGCCAGCAGCTCAGGGAGGAGGATTGGTCACGGTGCCTTGCTCTCCTGTTCATATCTCACACGAGTTCATTAAAATCATGAACATGTTCAGAAATTAAAATAAATATAATTCCAGCTTATCCAGAGTAAAAGTAGCTTAGTCATGCCGAGATCGGGGCTGTCTACATCTGTTAATTACACCCTGACAGGCCTCAGCTTGAGACTCATGAGACATCACAGGGTTTTCTGAGATCTCTTGATAGAAACCTTTTTCCCCAAAGTGCAGGAGCAAGGGCCAGAAGGATTTTTGTTTATTCTTTAGCACTGTGTTGGGTCTGTCATTCAGTGGGTGAGTTACACCTAACCAGGGCATTGGTTTCTCTGCCAGACAAGTCACAGAACCTCGTGCAACCCGAAGTCCTAACTTTGAGGGGAGTTT
Organism: Donacobius atricapilla; assembly: GCA_013397315.1. Lineage (NCBI taxonomy): Eukaryota > Metazoa > Chordata > Aves > Passeriformes > Mimidae > Donacobius > Donacobius atricapilla. Next base: position 20,400 of record WBMY01005582.1, on the reverse strand, counting down.
TCATTGCAGAAACTCTGGGAAATACTATAATTTACTGGTTAAGCATTTTTGCTATTTTGATTTTAAAAATTCTGTAGTGAGTCCAACAAGTAAGTGTTAAACCTTCTGTAAGAGACACATATGGGAGAGGAGCTGCAAAGCACAAGCCAATGCTGGATACCTAAAGCCCAGAGAGAGAACAGATGTTTTACCACCTGCACACTCTTTCCTACCAGAAAATAATTCAGATTTAGATGCTCCACACTGGGTGAATTTTTATTTTTTTAAAAAACTGACTTAAAGTTTAAGCGGGGGGGGGGGGGGGGGGAA
>WBMY01005582.1:1832-20071 GCA_013397315.1 Donacobius atricapilla | reverse complement strand
GGGGGCGGGGAAGACATTAGTATTACACTCTAGGTTTGCACAGTGCTTACAGGAAAATGGTAAAATGTTAAAATGAAGTTTGGGTCTCCTGGGGTTAATAATGCATGGTTAGTATAGGGTTGTTATGAAAAGAACATAGTTACAGTGAGAGCATATGGCCAAATAAAAGAAGGAATCCAGCCCTTCGGAGATGCTGTTCTCATGGAGTGGGAAAAGCAAAGCTGACTGGGGCATAGAAATGCTGTAAGCTGGTTGTTTTCCTCCCAGAATATTAGGATTCTTCTTCAGTTGTTTTGGTTTTCGGTGAGGTGCATTATTTCAGTCTGAGGGGAGAGGTTTTAGGGAGACACCTGAGAGATGTGCTAGCAGTGTAACACAAAATCCCCGATCACTAAAGGGGTGGGGAGCAATTTAGACTGGGGTGAAATCCAACGAGTGTACCTGCTCTGGGAGGCAGGAGGTGATGGAGATTGTTCCAGGGGGATTCTTCATTCTTCTCTGTGTGCTGGTGGACCAGAGTTCAGGAGAGTGGCAGGAAAGCCAGACACAAAGAGATTGAATGAAGGATTGTGTTGAGTTTACTGGGGCATGATCTGAAGGTGTTGATCTGAGCGAACGAGCAAAATTAATTTTAAATTACCACAGACTCACAAAATAATCTGGGTAGGAATGGACCTTAAAGGTCACCTGGTCCAGGTCCTTGGTGTGGTCAGGGACACCTTCCTGCTAGGCTAAGGACAGCCCATCCCTGCCTCACAGAGCACAGACGTGAGGAATACTCCCACTCCCAAACAACCAGAGGAGAGTTTACTTTACAGAGATAAACAGGAGGAGGCAGCTGTTAGAAGAATTCCATTGACCACTGACCTGAAAACATGCAGCTTTCCATAAAAATGCTGGCAAGCTAAATAGGAGCGAATATTTAGATTCCGTGAAAATACTTCCTGCAGCACTGAGAATATTAATTAATTTTGGGGGATGATGCAAGGGGGATGTGTGGGATGGGGAAAGGCCTGGATTTCTAGGCTGAATCACCACATGTTCCACTATTACTGTGTGGATAACTTTAATCTCTCAAATGAGCCCAGAGCAGGTGCCCTGACTACTGCTCACTGTTCAAGGACTTCCTAAAGACAAATTCTATCTCTGGCTTCACAAAACAAGCCCACACAGAGTAGGAAGCTCGAAGGTCCTATTTCAATGCCTTCAATAATTTAATGTCTTAGTGGCTTTGCAGTAGTCTGGAAATACTAAAAAATGCATGTAAGAAAACCAAACATGGAACTAATCCTGATTTTGTTGATTTTTTGGGGGAGCGGGGGCTAGGGCTTTTTCTGCTTGATTTAGATCAGTTTTGATATATATTTAAGACAATTGTGTGGGAGGGTGTGTAAGTGGTTGCCCTGTTAGTCAATTCTGGTTTTCACTGGCAGAGACCAGAAATTAATTTAGTGATGCCTGCAGTTAATATGTGGAAATTTAAATCTCTGATAAAATAGAGCTGATCTGTACCTTTCCAGCTAATAAAAATAATGTCTTTTTTTAAAAATCTTGATCCTACCCAAACACCTTCTCAGCAACAGGTACCTGAATTCAAACCAACTATTTATTTGGGTCAATAGGTAAATGGCAGATATCTTGGGCATTGGAGAAAATGCTGCCCTACAATCAAACAGGGAAATTGTTTTTATTTCCCTTTCAACTGCTGGATTCATTATTAATGGGAAAGAATATCTTTCTGAGCTGTGTTTATAACTGTAGCTGCCCACAGAACATGAATTAGTTGACTCGAACTGGATAGAACTTTTTTCTATGAAACACAGAGATGTGGTGACTTCGTACATGTTAGAAGCTCAAATGTAATTTTTGCCAAGTCATTTACAAAAAATTTACTTAAAAAAAAAAAAAAGGTAAAAATCTCAGAAAGCCAGAAGTCCAGGAAAATCTGGAAGCAGGAAAAAAATGGAAGTCCAACCATTACTTCAGATTATTTTGGGGATTTCCATTTAGGCAGGATTTTTGTTCCACATTTCCTTTAATTTAGGAATCTAAATCCAAAGCAAAGTCATTTTTCAGAAATGAGAACATATTGCTTAATCCCAAAGTAATTTTTGAATTCACTGTGGACGCCAAAATTTGGATCAGCCTGAAATGAAGCGGGGTTTTTTATTGTTGTTTGATTGATTGATTGTTTTTGTTTGTTTTTTGTTTGTTTTTTAATTTGTCCTTTATTTTATTCGTTGCAAACCATCAGTTAAAACACAAGAGTCTCTTCTCTCTTCAGCTCTGGTGGCAGGTGGGAAGTGCCACTGGAGATGCTGGGATTTACCCATAAGGAGCAGTGAGGAGAAGTTGATTTTTCCCCATCCTCCCCAGCCACCCTGACTCTCCTGCCCTCAGGGACTTCTGAATGTATTCAGGAAAGCTGAAACACAAAAACTGCTGCAGAGGTGAGTTCATCTTTGAGGAAGAGTTTCCTTAAAAGTGACATCTTTTACCACCAACTTAAAAACGTTTTTTCAGAGTAAAATTTAAATTTATTGTTTTTATATTTGAAACAGATTTGTTTTCAGGTTTGTTTTTTTTTTTTTTTTTGATTTTGGGTTGGTTTTTTTTAGTTTTTGTTGTTGTTGATTTTCAAATATCCTGAAGTATAACTTGCATTGACTAACACCAACTGATGGCCATGCCGTGCTTGTTGCACCAAGACAGATATAGAACTTTTGCTGGCACTACTCAGACATTTTCCAACGGAGAAAAAATACATAATCATGGAAATTTTTTTTTTTAAAAATTAATTCCAATGCTACTATATAATCCAGAGGCATTTTTGTTACCGTGTTAGTTAGTTGGGTTTGCTTGGAGTTTCTTGGTTGTGTTTTTTTGTGGTTTGTTTTTGGGGTTTTTTTGGTTTCTTTTTGGTTTGGTTTTTTTTCCTTAAAAATTCAGTCCCAAACTGGCTTGATGAATACTACAGTTGCTTTCAAAACATGGAACAAATGGATTCTACAAACATCGGCCAACAGCTACACTCTAGTATTTGTTTTAAATGCAAGAGAGACAAGTGTGAGCTGAGAAATTAAAGCCCATAAATCTACCCTGTTCACATTGCCAGTTTATTTAAGTGATACATTGTTATGTTAGTTGAAGTGATCATAGGAGAGTGCTAATAGCAAGTGATTAGTTACCCAGGCATATTTATTTAAGAAATATAATGGATTAAAAGTCTTCTGGTCAGAGTAGATACTCCATCATCTTTAAAGTAAAATAATTCCTGCAATTTATGACTGCTTTTGTCATAATTCAGGCTTTAAACCCATGAATCATGACTGAATTGCTGTTGACTGGGTTGTAGGCAGAGAAATTTCTAACGATGATAAAAAGAAAGTGGAAATTTATGATTGCTGAACTTATTTTCCTCTGCAGGTTTGAAAAGAGAGCATTGCAATGTTCTTTCCTAATGTGTCCCCCCCGCTGCCTCTGACATTTTCAAATTTAAAATGACTCTTCAGCACCTGAAAGTGCTATGGCATTTTATGTAATAAAACCATTTGCTTTGCATTTTTGTGGTTACTCAGTGGAAAATGATACACATTAAAGAAGCAGCAGTAACATTTCTGTGACCACTGTACATTAAACTCTTTTTTTGTTGCACTGACATTCTACATAAGGGTTGTGAATGTAATTCTTGACCATAGAGTTGTGTGTGAGGCTAATTATAATAACAGAGCATAAAAGGGAAGAGAACAGAAATTGCAGTTACTGTGTGCTGATGTTTCAGCACCCAAGCCTGCAGAAATGGGGTCACTAAAGGATTGTTTTGGTCATCAGGATCTGAACTATTTCCGTCATGTTTCTCATGGCAGCCTTTTTGACTTCTTTGCCAGGACATGCTGTGGAAATGGCATCTCTGCAAGATGTACTTCTCACCAGACATGGAGCTCCATCAAGCTCCAAATGCTTCTCTTTGAAAAGTGAAAATCATGGACTCATGGATTGGTTTGGGTTACACAGGATCTTATGGGCAGGGNCTCCTTCCTGTGCTGGGCCCCAGGTGGGCTCCCAGGTAGGCGAAGAGGAGCAGAAACCCTCCCTGCCCTGCTGCCCACACTGGTTTGGTGGAGACTAGGATTTGTTGGGCCTTCTGGGCTGTGAGCACACACTGTTGGCTCAAATCCAGCTTTTCACCCACAAGAGCCCCCAAGACCTTCTCTGCAGAGCTGTTCTTGATTTCTTTCCCCAGTCTGTGTTCATGTCTGGGATTGCCCCAGCCAAGGGCAGCACCAGCCCCCGGGCTGGTTAAACCCCCTGAGATCCCTATGGGCCACTCCTGGGGATGTCCAGGTCCCTCTGGATGCCATCCTGTCCCTCAGGGGTGTCCCTGCACCCTCAGCCTGGTGTCACCTGTAAACTGCTGGGGGTGTGCTCCATTCATCTCCTTTGGTGAAGGTGCTGAGTTGCCAAGAGCCCTGAGGACTCCCCTGGACACAAACCTTTGGTGAAGCCACGCTGGCTGTCTCAAACCACTTCCTTCTCTTGCATATACCTTACCATTGCTTCCAGAGGGATATTTCTGTCTCTTTCCCAGGCACAGTGAGGTGAGGCTCACTGCTCTGTAGTTCCCAGTGTCTTCCTTTCCCCCCTTTTCGAAAACAGGAGTGATATTTCCCATTTTCCAGTCACTGGAGGCTTTACCTGAGTGCTGTGACTTTCCAGATATGATGGAAGGTGGTTTAGCAACACCAGTCAGCTCCCTCAGGGCACTGGGATGCATCTCATCAGGCCACAGAGATGTTGTCACTGTCCAGTTTCATCAAGTGATGCCCAAATTCTCTCTGCTAGCAGTGGTAGGGGCTTTGCTCTCTCCTTGGCCGTTCTTTCTCGCCTGTGCACTCACAGAATCTTGTCTTGTTACTTGTCACATCCCTTGCCAAGTCCTGTTCTACCTTTGCCTTGGCTCTCCTGACCCCATCCCTACACGCCAGAGCCATACCTCTGTTTTCTTCCCCATGTCCCTGCTCCCACTGGCTCTGCGTTTCATTCTCATTCTTCAGTGTGAGGAGTTTAGAGAAATGAAATTACAGTTGTTCTGGTCTTGATTTCTTTGTTGGAGTGGTGAAGTCTGTTTGTTAGCATATCTACCTCTATTTTTTTACAAGGTACTGCATATTTACCGCTTATGTTTTGTCCCTGGAGATGGATCACTCTTTCAGTGCCGCTGTGGGTGTAGGTTAGGGGTGGGTAACTGGAAAGGCTTTTAAGAACGAATGATAAGATTGATTGGACAATGCCTCGAGCCAGGAAATGGCTGCAAAATTAAAATATCTACTCTTTTTTCATTTGTCTGGCTGCTGATAGAGTGTCTGTTGGTCTAAAAAAGGGGCTGGGTGTACAAGTTTTAATCTGAATAGGTCATTGTATAAGTCCCTCTCTGTAAGAGCTTTCATTTGCTATCTGGGACCCAATAATGGAACTGCTCTGTGTGTGGGAGCACTTCTGGAAGTCGGGAGTATGAAAAACATTCTTGTCTGCCTTGCTGCACAGTGGTGTAAATGTTAATATATGGGCAATATGTGAGCAGAAGGTCTCTAATATCAAATCTTTGTGAAGGACATGTGGTCTGTGGTGGAACTAAAGCTCCTTTATGCTGAATACCAGTGGGAGCTGTGGTCACAGCTTCTCAGTTTTGATCTCACCTGTGTCGAGCCTTTGCTGGAGTCAGTGGAAGCTTCTTGTATCTCTCCAGATGACAATGCACGCCCCAAAGTGAAGATTTCAGTCCAGAACTGACCATTTTCCTGAGTCAGTTATCAGCTAAATGCCCACAAAACTGCACTCCTGTTATTTTCCTCCCATTAACCTCCACTCAAAAAACACCTCACCTGTATGCACAAAAGTGTGTTTGTACAGTTACCTACATCTACCTTAACCACAAGAAACTTATTTGGATTATCAAGGAATTATTAAATAGGGCTGTATTCCTCTGTGCTTAAAATAATACCTGTTTTTCATGTCCCAGGGACAAAAACACCAACCAAACAACAAAAACAAACAAAAAATCAGATTCTGACTGTATTGTAGAAGCAGCAGAGGTACCTCCTGCTCATTTTGACAGGTTATTGTACACAAGCTATTAACACACTGATTTGTGGCTCGATAGGATGAATGCCCAGGTGGTCTCTGGCCTCCCCAAGGAGCTCCAGCTCCCTCCCTTCAGGCAAAAATAACCACTTAGATTAATGCTGCCTTATCTCAGCCTCCTTCAAAGCCAGCCCGAGTCAGAGCAGGGCTCAGCTTTCAGCTGGCAAACCCAGAGCTGTGAACTAAGCCCCTGGACTGGATGTTAATGCCGTTTGTTGGTTTTTTTTTTTCTTCTGAGGGTAATGTCACGGTGTGTGGTGAACGCCTGCGTGGGCATGGGTGCATGAACTCACACAAACCCCCCGTCCTATCTGAGCCTGTTAAATTAATTGTGACATTAAATGAGGAGCTTATTACCAGCTTCTGGGGAGGCTTAAACCTCTGGCCTTGGAAACATGCGTTTCAGAAAGATAGCATTTTTCTATTTTAAATGCTTCCAGGTTTCCTTTTATAGAAGCCTGAGCAGAGTCAACATATTCCTTTTGTCTGACCTTTTTACTGAACACACCAGAGCATAAAGCTCTTCAAAGTCAGTGGAAGATTCCTGAGAAAGTTCAGAACACTTTGGATTAAGACCTAGATATATGTTCAAAAAAGAAACAAGAGATAAAAATACCTCCAATATTTTCGTCTTTTTAAGAATTAGGCTGTTCTATTACTAAACTCTAATACTAAAGTCTAATACTATAAAGCCTAATAATAAAATCTAATAATAACCACTACAATTGCAATGAAAACAATGAAAATGTGGTAAAAGTGTAAGTTCTAAATATGTGGTTACATATACACATCTCACAAGGAAAAAATTGCAAATTAGATCATAGGAATCCCTTTGGCTTCTTGGGAAATGAGAAAATTTGAACTTAAGACTTTGATAGCTCCTTAGCAGTAGTTGAGGGAGCACCCTCCTATGAACCAATGAATACCGAAGAATACAAGAAATAACTTTTTTTTTTTTCTTGATTTAAAAATTTGCTGTTGCTTTTCTGCATGAATCCTTAATTCTTATGCAAAAATTATATCAAAGTGTTTAAGGAAGGTATTTCTATCCCTGTTACGAAGGTTGACTTTCAGTCCTGAAAGTCAGTAAGTATCTTTGTAGCTTTTCAGCACCCAAGGATCACCTATAGTTGGGTAGTTAATATACTCCAACAGCAGGGCAGGAGCTCCAATGGATGACACCTATATATCCCACAGGCATTTTAATTGTGACTCAAACCATAGTGAACAGCTTATTATTACTTTATATCTTGGGGGGAATTTTTAAGCTATCTCCTGAATTTATCTTTATTATCTGTGCAACAGTTTAAAGATTTCCTCAACGTTCATACCTAAGAAAAGAGCTTTACTGTGCTTAGCTTTCTTTGCTCAGGCACAATTGACCCCGTGCCTGTGTCAAAACAAAAAGTTTTAGTACAAGGCAATGAAAGTGCAAATCTCTTCTTCCTCTGTTTGCCCTGCTCAACCCTCCCCTCTCTTCAGTTTCACAGTTGCTTAATTCAATTAGGAGGAACAAGGATTGTGGAGCAGATACCAGCAGGAGCATTAGCACCCATGAGTCAGTGCTCCTCGTGCTGATGGAAGCGATTATGACTCCAGAGGCAGGTTCAGTGCTGCTGAGTGCCCCTTGGAAAAAATCAGCCACTGGGAGCACTGGGGATTTGGGGAACGACCCTGTGGAAGCAGATGTTGACAAGACCTCAGATCCTGCTCTCCATCAGTGCATGGAGATACTGCGAGGGTTGGTGTGTGGGGGTTCTCAAACACTGCTCAAAAGCCAGGATTTTCTCAGCTTTTGAGTTGAATAGAAGGAGTGTTTGCCCAAGAGAAGGAGAGGCCCTGGCAGTAAGCAGGGGTGTTGCACATTCAAGAAAGATGTGTACGGACAGAAGGGGCTGGGCAAACTCTGCAAGGAGAAGCAAAGCTCAATGGGACATTTCTCCAGCTGCTGCTGACAAGGGCAGCAGGTTTTCCAGGGACTGACAGGGCTCCAGGACCTTTACTGGCCCCAAAGCACCTCTCTGGAGGATCTGCTAATGCAGTTCTGCATCCCTACAGCCCTCTCAGGCAAGCAGCATCCCACTGCCTGCCCAGGGAAAAATCACAACCACATCCACGAGCAAATCCAAGTCTTCAGGCCCAGAACCATTCCCAGGGACCTCATCAGTGACAGAGCCCTCGGGTTCAGACCCATATTCACAATCTGGAACTGGCTTTTTCTCTCCAGCTTTCAAATACTGAAGGGTATAAAAATGCCCTCACCTGTTATCCACCCAGCATTTTGCACCAAGCTTTTATTCTTTTTTATTTCTTCCACACCTGGGTTGCATATTAAGGGTATTATTGCAGAGTGTGGCTGCCGTGACATAATTAGTGTTTGCTAATAAGGCACTAGACCTGCAGTACAAAGTGGTGCAGTGAAAATCCTCAGAGAGATGCTGAAAGCAGCAGAATGGGCTGGAATATGTTAGGAAGTTTTAACAGGCATTAATCCTGGTGGATACTCGGGGGCAGAAACAATCCAAGCCTCTGTGAATTGGAGTGAAATGATTGCAGGGGAGCAGAGGTTACACTGCGTGGAGGGTTTTGCTAGAAACCATTCAGACTTTCAGAGCATGGAAAGCAAAATTGCAACAAAATGAGCAAAACCTGAGAGGAATTTTTCCAGCCCCTCTTTGTGAGGCTTTAAGTCTGTGAGGACTTATCAAATGATTCCACAAGTGGGAAATTATCTCCTTCCGTTTTTTACTAAAAAACACATAAACATCTCTGTGAAACTGAGCATCTTAAGGTACTCAATAGAAAAATTATACAGACCTTGCTCTGAAAACAAAGGTCTCAATCCTCATGTGACAGCACGAGAATAACTAACACAGCTAAACATGGAGGAAAAGGGCTGGGCACGAAAAACCATGGCAAATTCAAGTGTTGCAAAGTCGAAAGTTANAAAAAAAAAAAAAAAGTGGAGCTAGCAAAGATGGATGGATAAAAAGTGAAAGGGCCAATGGGAGTGTGCAGGTATGAGTGGATATCTGGTTGCATCACAGATGATAAACACAGTGGTGCACACTTTAAAAAAAAGGAAGGGGGGGAAAGTAAAAATCCTCTCTCGTGCCCTTTTCCCATTTTCATCCCACATGCTTCCGCTGAGCCACTTGGGGCTGTGTAAAAGAGCCCACTGTTCAGCAGCAACTGGGGAGCCAGGGGCAGCTCCTGGGCCTGGAAAAAGCCACATTTCACTTCTATTTCCTCCCCTTCTCGCGCCCAGATGCTTTGCAAAACAAACAAACTACATATCTACATATCATAGCCAAAACTGCATATCAGACTACATCCACTGAAAGCCTCACTGTCTGGGGCTGTGGGGTTCAGCAAACCTTGGCTGGGCTGTCCTTGAGCCTGCTGCTTGATTTATGTTTTCAGATGGAAACTATATGAAGCTCTTAGTTATGCCTGGTTTTCAGCCAAAAAATCAGTTTGACCTAAATTGGGCTTTATAGAAACCTAAATTTCAAGGTGAAGTGTCACATAATCCACAGTAAAACCTGGGTCTATTTTTTTTTTTTTAATAAAGAAAGCGTACATTTTCTTAGGCTGAACTGTGACGTTTTCACTAATTTTTAGACTTTCTCTGTGGCTGCTAGGAGAGGAGTAGTTGGAAGGCCCAAACTGGCTTTCCTGTCTTGTCTTTTTTTGTGTGTGTGTCGCATCAGTGGAGTCTGATGCCAAGGCAACAAAGAGGGAATGAAATGAGACCAAAAATCGTCTGTTTTCAGTAACAAGCACTATCTCTAAAGGAAAGGATCCAACTTTACACATGTGTAGGAAGCTAAGAAATCCTAACGGAGGCAAAGAAACCATTGTGAGGCTCAGAGCGTCTAAAAAAAAAAAAAAAAAGAAAAAGGGGGTGGTGGGGAGATAAGAAGTTGAGACAAAGAATATTCAGCAGTCAGTCGTGCCTTTAAGCAAATACATTGTGCATCAGGTTCCGCGCCGTGCAGCCGATATAACAGAGCAGGCGATGTTCATTAGCGGCAGCAGACGCGCGTTAATTACTGTAATTTGTAGGATGGGAAGTGCCACCTAGTGGCAAGGAGCGCGCCGCCGCGGGAGCGCATCCTGCATCCCGCAACCCGCGCTGCCAGGGGTGCCCCAAATCTGCCAAAAACTCCCGACTAACGCAGCCTATTAATGGTTTATCGAGCGCCAGTGGGAATCACGGCTCTGGGCAAACACAAGAGGCCTCCTAGTCTAATTTAGCTCGGACAATAGGTCCCAGAGACCCAAGATGGATATCCCCGGTGCAGATGCATTCCTTTTAATTCTGTTTGGTTTACCAAATAGGAATTCCTCTAGGAAACCTCAACAAAGAAGTGGATTAATGAGAACCCTAGCAGAGAGTGTTTGCTGTATAAGCAATTCCAAGCCTAAGTAAAGCAAGGGGCAAAGTCTGATCAGCGTTTAGTACCAAACTCAAATAAATTCTGACAGAAGTGGGTGAAAAATGCACCAGCTGCAGGTCAGCAAGAAATGCTAACAATCCTCAAATGCTCGCCTGCCTACTTCCATTAAAAAGCAAATAGGGAGAAAAACAAACACTTATTTTCCCCCTGCCTTTTGTTGTTCTGTGGAGTTTGTTTTGACACTCATCCTCCCTCAGCTGTAGTGTCCCCTGGTTTCTCTTGTTTTCATGGCATCTTGCTGTTCCTCAACCCCCTTTTCCTCTGCTTGGGCAGCTCCCTTTGCCAGGTCCATTCCTTATCTCTGCTGTCCCAAAGGCTCCTCAAGTTCCCTGTTTTGCTTTCATGCACAGAAGGAGGAAGACTCTCCTGTCCTAAGCTGCTTCCCTGGAGCGTGGCAGGGAGATCCTCTCTCTTCTTGGACTGCCCTGCATCTGCAAAACTTTAAAACTTGCTGAATGGGACAGAGGCAGGTTATTGTGTTTCAAAAAGCTTTGTTTTAGCAGCTTGGTCATAACCATCTTCAAACGGTGAAGTTGTTTGTTCCATTGGACACAAAAAAGTGACATATACTGAGGCCCTGCTGGTGGTGAAGCTGTGAAGCAGAGGATGCTGCTGGGTACCATTTCTACTGGTTTCAGTAGAAATATTTCAACCCCACAGCATCCCCTATCCTTAGTGCACCTGAACTAGGGGAAGAAAAAGATAAGAAGGTGATCAAAAAGTGCCTTCCTGTAATATGCTGAGAAAGGATGTAGTCGAGGCCAAAGGCAAGAAAAAGAGATACATCACCTCCCCCCTGCCCATCTGAGCAGACCTGGAGCGCCTCTCACCCTTCAGAATCAAACACCAGGCAGGTAGTGTTATCTATATTTATGGTTTCTTGGCTCACAGGACTATTGGGAAGGACCAGATGCCATTACAAAATTTTCACACGGCAGCAGCTTTTGGAGAGACTCAGGGAGACCTCGTACCCGCAGCGTGAGAGCCCCTTATCTGCTCATCACCCACCCCATTTGCAGATTCACCACCCCAAAATGATATCAGCAGCTGCTCTCTGAGCACTTTCGGGCATGGAAAAGTCCAAAGCTTCGGGACCATAGTGCTGAAGGGTTGTGCTCAGCCAAGTAATGGGAGAACTACTCCGTTGCACTCACAGCAGGAGTAGGTCCACTCGTGTTAGTATGGAAAAATTTCACAAATTTTATGGTATTTCTGTCTGATTTTATACTAAAAAGGGCATATTTTAGCTCCTGCAGCCAATGCAATGAATGTAACATTTTTCCCAATTCTTCCTCATCCTGGGAGACCCTACTTGCCACAACAGAGAAAAACTTTCACTGAATGTCTGGGTATCAGAAACACTCCTTTTTACCCTTCCTTTAGCAGATGGAGGATAAAAATGGTATGTGTCTCAGCAAAACTAGGTGAGAAACCCTCAATGGCAATGAAGACCAAGTTATAGCAGAGATCTGGGAATGGTGTAGTGAAAACATGGTTGTTTGAAGCTCTTGGTTTACATCACAAATTAGTTCTCACTCATTGACAGTCCTGGTTTTCCCAAAACACTGACCCCATCTTCCTCACAAACAGTAAAATTATTTGGCAAATATTTTTTTTCTTTTCTGTCTCTGATTATTTTTATTCAGTGTTTAGATCTTCAGGACAAAGTTACTTCCCACCACGATTCATGTCCATCAGACAGCATGTTCTGTGAAACTCAAACAAGCTTCAAGAATGTTACATTTCCTTAGTTGAGGCCTCAAAAAAACTAAAAAGATCATTAAAAAACAGGGAATATTCAACAATGTCAGGTAGTTTCCAGCAGGGAGGGACGGAATTTTTTTCTCTGCTTTCATACCCATTCTTTCCCCACTGAACAAAAAACTACCATTTCCTTCGTAGGAAGTGATAAGCTTTTTTAGGGGCAAATGCTTACAGCTACCCCAAGAGTCTTATAAATTGTGCCAAGACATATTTGCAGNGTTCATTTGTTTTAAATGGCATTATGAAAAGTATTATCTTGGACATGAGAGACAATCAAAGTTGTGAGATGCCAGGACAGGATCCGACCTGTCAACCCAAATTTACACTCTTTTACTCAAGGAGGGCTATGACTCTTCCTGCAGACATGGATGTTTTCATCTTTCCTTGCCTGCTACCAGCTACCAAGATTTCCATCTTTCTTTTTCAAGCAACAAAAAAGAGTCCTCTGAGAAGAAAAGCTGAGATTTTTCTGCATGGCGAGGGGACAAGGAAAAAGCCTAAACTCCCTCTTTCCTTCACTTTTTAGGGTATTCCTGATCTATTGAATTTCTTTGCTTCCCCTTCACATACAGCCAAGGAGAAGAAACGGTTGACTGACACTTGTGGAGTCGGCAGGATCTTTCCAGTGACTTCAGTAGGTTTTGGATTAATCACATTGTGAATGTTTGTTATTGCCTTAGCCAAGGATGAGAAGGTCCAGGAAAAAGAGATTAGTTAAGAAAATCTCTCTTAATCCATTTCAAGAGTTTGCCCTATCAGTGAGGAACCAGACACAGTGAGTTTATTCTTTGCACAATGGTGGTACCTTCGTATCATGAAGAAAAAATAAAACAAAACAAAACAAAGAGTATGAAAGACTCATTTCTTTTGGTAACAGTAAGAGAACAAACCCACATTTGATTATTCAGGATTACTTCTGCACTCGAGCTTATGATGCAGCCACAGAGTTATCAAAACAAAAATAATGCAAGCCCAGGATGGAGTTTATCAGAGGAAGCCCAGGACAGCACGGATTAGCACAACACTTGACTATGGCTCAGGCCACCCTGTGCTGATAAGTTTGTTCATTTCTTTCCCCCTTTCCTGCCTTGTGCTGCCTTTGGTCCTCACAAGGATCAGCCCTGAGAAGGACCTTGGTGGTGACCTGCCCACTCTGACCACTCCTCCCCAAAATCACAAAGCAGCCATTCTTTGAGGAGCCAGAGACCTGGCTGTGGGAAGCAGGCTGCTCTTTCAGCCTGACCTGGAGACACAGCCTGACACTTACACCAGCCAGAACCAAACACCACCAGCTTCCTGACACAGCTTTTGGAGGGATTAACAGTGGAAACATAAAACATCCCAGTCTGGCCCCTTGTCCTTGAAGTCAAGGCAGAAACACTGAGTCAGAACAGAAGGCAGCATCAGAACACAGGAGGAAAACATCATTGCCTCTGCCATCATCATCCAGTGCTGCTGAAAGCCTGGACCTTCTCCTGATAAATCCTGTCCTGGAAACCAACTATCTCACAGCAGATAGTGCCGTGTCTGCATCATTACATTTAATGCGGAAATAATACCTAACCATCAGCTGCGGCTTGTTCTGCTACCAAATGAAACACTCTATTCATGGTTTTTCGTAGCTGAGTTCTCTCCCCTCTGCTGAAGAAATATGGAGTAAAAATAGGTGGAGAAGGGTTTTGCCACAAAAGAAACATTGACATAAGCCATCAAGTGTTTTGTTTGAGAAAGTGGTTGTGTACACTATGGTTACCGCTGCTGCAAAGCCTGACTCCTTTGGAGAGTTTTAATTTGCCTCTGAAAACATATTTCACTTGAAGCGTCGTAGGAAAGAGAAGTACTGAGGAAAAAAAACTTTTCTTAATCGTGGAATCTGAGAACTTGCAAAAAGTCTATTGTTTTGGGAGATTTTGTGGTTTCTGAAAACACACTGGGGTTTAGATAACTGAATCACTGCAGAATAAGGAAGCAGCCTACATATCTGTAGCTTTGAGAGGAAAATTGGGCCAATGGACCCATTTTCAGCACAGCTGCCATGGCACAACCCTTTGCAAGTAGATTTGAGTGGGGAGTTGGACCTTCAGAGCCAGTGACCAGGTGGAATAACTTTGAAAGGATCTTTGATTTTGCTTAAACTGACCTTAGTACTGCTGACATGTAAATTACATTAATTATTTCCTTTACTTTTATGTAAGGTTTTTTTCACACACAGCAGCTCAGGAGGAAAAAAACCATAGAAGACACAAAGGAAAACGTGATTGTGAAGCCACAAAAGATGGCTTAAGAGAACCTATGCCAGACAAATTGGTTTTTCCTTGAGAGACTGCGTTTGAGATCCACAATATTCTTTCAAGTGACGGGAAGCTTTTTTTTTTTTTCCACAGATGTTTAGTTTGATATTTGCACATTGGCTGTAGCCATGGTCTAATTAATTTCAGAAATTTGAAAACAATGGTTTCTCATAAAGAACCATTTAGGGCCTGTGTTTCACATTTAAAATGATAATCACTGTTGAGTCAGTAACATAAAACCTGTGCTTAAGAAGTGTGTAATGAAAATAGTATTTTTCTTCATCTCTGGACTACGATGTAGCTGGGAGGATTATTTTTTTCTCGAGTGATATTGCTTTGGGATGGAGACAAAGCTTAAACATTTTCCTCTTTGTTGGGTTTTCTCACACAAATCCGAACATCTGAAAACAATGATCTGTCATGGGAGACTTTGGCAGCCCGAGTAAAGGTTTACTGTTTCTACTTTGCCTAAACTATTTACAAAGAAAAATATCTGACATTCACAGTAAATCAGACAATGTTTCAGGCCCCTGACATAACCCACGGAGGCAGTTTGCGTGGTCTCCAAGAGGAGGAAAGGAGATCCCCTTTCTGGACAGTTTTTTGGTCCAGTGCAGAAAGCTTGACTCCCAGGGAAGGTGGGGAGGGTTAAATAAGTGGGATGAAAACACCGAGGGGTTGCAGCTGTCTGTTTTCCCATCTTGATCCGCTCCTCACTTTCCCCAGTCACCCTGAAAAGCCCCGAGGGTCCCCGGTGTAACACACCCTCCTTCCTCCGGGGTTTTCTCTCCCTGGCGGGCTAGGGATGCCCAGGAGAAATACCTCATCCCTCCCTTTCCCAGCCCCACAGGAGCCCCGCGACCACCTCTGTCCCGTGCCTTTGCCTGGCCGGCCCCAANTGCCAGCAGAGAGCAGACCCGAGGCTGGCTAGCCCCGGGCTATAACTACTGGGCGCGTCTTGTTGGGCTTGCAGGGCAGAGAGCCGCGCTGCCACCGTGCCTACTCCCTGCTCAGATTTCTGGTCAGTCTCAGGATCTCCCCATCCACCCCCTGGAGAGGTGGTCAGTGCTTCAGCAGCGTGGGTGCCCCAGTGGGGGCAGAAACCCGCAGCTTCCCCTCGTGGACTTGTGCTGTTGCAGCCACAGCTGCAAGAGGATGCTCCACAGCAGATCAAAGATATCCACACGACAGGGCAGCAGTCACCCTCTTCTGTTCCCATCCTTTGCCAGGAGCAGTTGTTCGGTCTCCAGTGGCTAAGAGTCAAGGAGTGTTGAAGAAGCAAGGTCAGGACTGCAGAAGTGGCTCCTGCTCTGTGAAATGTCACCCCTCCTGCCTGAAGCCAGGGCAGGGAACAGTAGTAACAGGTGACGTTGGGAAGCTGGGGCTACTGGAGGCTAGAGGGGCAGCTTGACTGTGATGCCTGGTCATTTAGTAATTCCTCGTTTATCCTGGAGGGCCGCCTGGACAAAAGGAGACACCCAGTGCCATGGGGGATGTCCTGCTCTCCTTTCCAGAGGCTGAGACGGCAGTAGGATGGTCTCCCACCTCTTCTCCTAGAAAAGGGACTGGGCCAGAGAGATTCCTACCTTACGCATATGTCTTCAGAGGGTTTGTCTGCAGCCTGGGAAGGCTGAGACTGTATGGGGAGAGGGAACAGTGCCCTCNCTGGCCCGTGCCCAAACCCCTCCATCCCACCGCGGGAAGGGCCGGGGGGGAGCGCGAAGCCCCCGCCCGCCTCCTCTCCTTGCGGCGCCGCCGCCGGAGGGTGAGGAAGGGGAGGCTCCGCGCCTCCAGCCCCGGGGCCCCGAGGCTCCGCGGGGGCTCCGGGAGCTCCGCGCCGGGCGNTTTGCCAGGAGCAGTTGTTCGGTCTCCAGTGGCTAAGAGTCAAGGAGTGTTGAAGAAGCAAGGTCAGGACTGCAGAAGTGGCTCCTGCTCTGTGAAATGTCACCCCTCCTGCCTGAAGCCAGGGCAGGGAACAGTAGTAACAGGTGACGTTGGGAAGCTGGGGCTACTGGAGGCTAGAGGGGCAGCTTGACTGTGATGCCTGGTCATTTAGTAATTCCTCGTTTATCCTGGAGGGCCGCCTGGACAAAAGGAGACACCCAGTGCCATGGGGGATGTCCTGCTCTCCTTTCCAGAGGCTGAGACGGCAGTAGGATGGTCTCCCACCTCTTCTCCTAGAAAAGGGACTGGGCCAGAGAGATTCCTACCTTACGCATATGTCTTCAGAGGGTTTGTCTGCAGCCTGGGAAGGCTGAGACTGTATGGGGAGAGGGAACAGTGCCCTCATCGTGTGTCTCACCCAATCCCCTTATGTCTGCAAGGGGCAGAAGAGGCTTGTTTGAACCAGTGTTGGAGAGATTCAGTGTCAGTGTCCTTCTTTCACCACGACATTGTGCAGAGGAAGTGTGCACTGCCTCAGCAGTGATACTGCACACGACAAGGCAGGCAAGGCTACCAAAAACAGGAACTGCAAAGCTGCTGCGTGAATTTGCATCAAACACCCTCAAAAACGTGCCCACAACTGTTTATAGTGCCTGTTTGAAAACAGAGTCTCGTGTTTGCGTCAGCTCTTCTGACGCACGAGGTTCAAGGATTGATAAACCTCATCCCAGTGTGGGACAGGTCTGGTGTGTTTAGGTGTGGCGGTGCCCAGGACGCCTGTGCACCGTGCAGGGACTGACCCAGGCACGAGGAACTGGGGGGACTGGTGCTGCTGGGAGGTGGCAGTGGTGGGAGAGAAGCCCCTCTTCAACATCCCAAGTAAGCAATTATGTATTTACTCCGTGTAAAGGAGGAAAAACAAGGTCTGCAAGTTGAGATAAGGATTTCACCCAGCGCCCCAGCTCCGTTCACCCAGGCCGCAGCTCATACGAAGCTGATCTGCTTTAAGCCTCCAGGTCTCCATTTCTCTCTACTTGGCTGTCATCTCTTCCACCTCCCACCCTTCCAACTTGGCTGTCATTGGAAATAAGGGCTTTGGGCTTGTCTGAAATCCTCTGTCAGTATAACTCTGGGGACACGGCAGCTGGAACAGTAACAGTGAGAGGAGCCGAAGGAAAACTCCTTCTGCCTCTTCCAAGCAGTCATACCTGGGGCTGCCAAAAACGTGCCCAGAGCAGTGCAATCAGACACACCTATTTCTCTAGGCTTTTCTTTTCTGGCTCCAGCTTTACACCTTCCTGGAGGAGGGGGACTTCTGGCATTTGCTTCTCTGAGAGGGAGCAAGCCAGAGGAACTGCTTTTGCCAGCATTTTGTGCCTGATGAGGGTGTCTTAAATGTCTCCCACATATTGAGATAGGTACATTTTGGGATGGGGGCTGCCTGGAGAACACACCAGACCCTTTATTAACTGGTGAACATCCCTCATAAAAGGGTGGTTTACAGTTCTGCTTATGACTTCATCTCTGAGAGGTTTGAACAGCAAATGCAGAGTTTAATCTTAAAAAAAGAAAAAAAAAAGGAAAATAAAAAGAAAAAAAAAAGTGGCTGGAGATGCATGGGTGGAGAAGTTTGGCTCGGGCGGCTGCTGATGTGAGGCTGCCTGTGAATTGGCATCAGCAGGGGAAGTTTGGAACC
>WBMY01005581.1:652300-762846 GCA_013397315.1 Donacobius atricapilla | reverse complement strand
TTCTCCAGGGGCACCGCGACACTTTATAAAAAAACAAAGATATGAAATAACAAAATAACTTCTTGTCTGCCCTGATAGGGAAAGTATCCTAAATGTATGCCTCATAATTGAAATCTTTCACTTGATCCATGTTGTGTGTCTACTTATTAACCTTTTTAACTAACTTTTCTAATAATAGGACAAAATATCAAAGGAAAATCAGTCTTACCTAACCATTTAATGGTTTTTATTTTCAAAGGGGTAATAGGTGTTCTAAGGGAAACAAATCCCGTTTAGTATCCTTCTGCCATTGATAGTCACGAAACGTTTATTTATTTGATTATTCCCTGAGTTTTAGAGCACACTGAAATGATGACAGCTGATCTAGAGAGTGGTTAGGTTTGTTAGAAATCATATAAATGGATAGACTAGAGATCCTCTTTGTCTATGCTAAAGGCCAGTGTCAGGATCTTCAAGACTCTCATTCCAAATTGTTGTTACAAATGATGATAATCAAATATTCTTCTTAAGGGTGTGCACATGTAATCACTTTTTAAAAATAATTAAAAATAAAAGCTATGGCAGAGAATTACGCAGCCTAATTACAATATTCTAGAAAATCTTTGCCTTTCATTGCTTTTGGTTGCACACCTTTCCTGTTTATTTTGTTTCCCTTTAAGTTTCAAGGTCACCAGCAGTGCCTACTCTGGTCTACTTTTGCTCTCCTTCTTCTGGGGACAACAGTAGCACCAAAACACAGTTTGAGAGGGAACAACAGCTTGTAAGAGACAACCCACAGGCCTCAGGGGTGGGCCTGATGGAGTCACAGACCTCTTGACAAACTATCTAATGGAAGTCTCCTTTGTATTAAGTTTATTTCAGGCTGTGTATTTCCTGTATGGGACTAACAACCTGTAGTGCTTGGTTTGCAGAAGGGATTCACTCACTCTTTTACTTTTTTGGGCATAATTTCATTGTTCTGCAGCTGCAGAAAATCACAGATTAGTAACAGCATCATGTGTGGCATTTGTGGAAGACACATGAGCCATGGGAAGCTATGAAACAAGGAAATTATGCCTAGATAAAGGACAAAGACTATGCAGTTTTCCATTTTTGTGGCTGGCTGTTGGATCCCACATTGTCTCAGCACTCCCCATTCAGTGTTGGATTTTCTTTTTTTAAAAGATGTCATTTAATGATTTGCCTGACAATATTTTACAGAAGAAATACGCAAAACACACTTTTATTCTTGGAGGGAGAAAGGGAAAAGCGATTTACTTACATGCTTACACTGAATCGTTAGCTCAAGATGTTTTCTGACTGTATGATCTACATCTCTAGTAAACTGATCCATTTTATTTCCTATTTCTTTTTTTCTTTTATTATTGAGCAACTTTTGTATTTTCACTGTAGCTTTATATGGTAAAGTCCCTTCAGGTGGGAATACCTCATTCCTCCTCCTTTTGCTTTCATGCATGATATACCTTACATGGACTCACAATGAAACTTTCTCAACTCTTTTAAGCTTCCCTGTTAGGGAGAGATGCAATTCCACTCATGAGTGACTTTATTGTATTACAGTACTTTAAATTTCTCATATTAAGTCTAGTAACAGACAACGTGAACAGGCCAATCCAGCAATATTTTTCTGTAGACCAACAACAGGATCCTATGAACTCCCTTATGGTGTGGGAGATCAATGAAGATTAAAAATGGTACCATTTGTATGAATGTTTTGCTTTCCAAAAACCCCTAAGCCATTTGGAAATGACTGCTGTGTGAGGCATGCAAGAACTCTATCATGGAGGATGGTGAAAGCTCTGTTCCGTGGAGTTAGCACAACTGTAGCTAAAGTGGAATGGAGAAATTTTACAAACAAGATATAAAGTATTATCTATGAAAGAATAGATAGGCAGATTACTCAATATAATTTGATTGAAAACACATTTTAAAACAGATTTCTGGCTATAAATCCCAAAAATCTTTTAAAAAGTGATGTGACAATCTATTTTGAATCTAAGGCTAGCAATCACTCAGGTCAAAGGGGAAACCTGACAGGTTTCAGTAGAGGCTGGAACCTGGAGCTTAGTCTGCAAAAGGAAAAATTCCTCACCTGACTTGTGTGTATTGTGGGTTATATAAAAGTAATGAAGAAATCAGCTGCCATACCATTTCAGTGGCAATGTCACAGAAACACTGCCAATTACTGAGTCACTGACCCAAGTCAGAACCAAGGTATTACTGGGGAATAAGATAATAATAAATACTAGAAGTGATGAAGGAAGATGAGAAGCTTCGAGCCAACAAGTCACTCTCTTTTTAGGGAATCTGGAAAACATATTGCTCAGTCTGGCAATGAGCAGGCAATTAGCACCACTCATAGCTCGGTTAAAGTGGGGGCTTAGCAAGCTTAGTTGTCATCTGCACTGGCAGAGCCTAAAAGATTACTCAGATGGATGTGGGCTAGGTGAATACATCAGCCAGACTGAAACCTTCTAGCCAGTATAAATGGAAAACAAAGGTTCAGTCTCAGATCTGTGTTGATGAACAGTGAAACCTTGACTCCAGTGACCACTTCTGTTTGTGCTGCTACACAAACCTATTGGTTTCATTTTTTTTTTTTCAAGTTTTTTGTGTGCTGCCTCCAGAGAGCAGATGTAGCAGACATTTTCCAAGAATAAGACTAGAAGGTCTGCCAAAAATGAGAGAAGCAGTCTGTGGATGGCCTTGCAGAGAAATATTGGTGAGGAGGGCTGCAGTCAAGCACTGACACCCAGAGAGGGACGGGGCACAGAATGGGGGAAGAGCATGAGGGAAGGATGCACCCTCTCCTGACTCTCTCTCTCTGAAGGTTTTGAGGACCCTCACACCTCATGTGCTTTCCACAGAGATGTAATACACATATATGGATGCAAAACGATTTCTGATACCAAGAGAAGGCTATGGGACTTCTTTAATAGAGATGAATCTCTGAATTCTCAGGGAATGTGGGACATGACTTGCACAGCTGTAGTAACTCTTACAACTAATGAGCATCTGGAGATTTTGTTTTACGTTTCAGAAAGAATAATTTAATTAAACAATTGAAAAGGCCTTTACATAACAGGATTTTTCCTCTGCTAAAATAATTTAACTGCTCATTTTTTTATCAGAGGAATAGAAGTAAATGCATAATTGCTAATTGTTTTGATGAGAATAGTAGACTGAATTATTGGGAGAAAAAGAGGAGGGAAATATGCAGGGCTGAAATATGTATTCTTAATAAAAATACAAGATTCTTCTTAAGGATTAAAAATTAAAGTATGAAAGCACATATTCACCAGAATGAAGCCATGTATAAAGCCAATCACAGAAATGAGAATCAAGGACTGGGCGATGCAGTTGGAAATGTTCATCTCAGACAGAGAAATAGATAGAGTAATACAGAAGTAATATGTACTTTTGGATTAAGAAAGGATGATATGCTGCAAAAGAGAAATCTGTATTACCAGAAATACATCTGAAGAAGTTGAGAGAGTAAAACAGAGCAGCATTTGCCTATGGCCACTCATCTGAATGACTACATTCCCTAAAAAAAAAAGTTTTCCCTTTTCTCCATTTAATTTACTGCGTGTTCACGGCCTTGATTATGACCTGTTCAGGAATACCTCTGATTTATTTGATACCCATGCATTTTTCTTGATGAAAGACTAAAGAATTAGGCCATGGGCCAAAATCTTAGCTCTGCTGAAGCCAGTGGCAAAAATAGTTAGCTTCTGGATAATCTACTAACTGTCTCAACCACATCTATGCTACAGGTCCTAATCCTTTTCCAAACTGCTTTAAAAAGGACTTTACTCAGACTGAAGTAGTTGGAAAAATATTATCCTGTATATAATAGTAAATCTGTCATTTTTCTGCTTACTTCTCAACTGTAAGTGCCTGCACACACTTATTCTTTAACCAGAGGTATAAAACATATCAATATTCCTGTTTCTTGTGAACTGGTAGGTTACGCCATCTGCCAAATTACTTAAATATATTAAAGACATCTCCTTGAAAAGAAAATAATCCAATTTTAGCACATATATATATATCTTCAGTAATATGAATAAAGAAAAATAATATACATGATTACAGCAGTGAGAGTTCAGTCTGCAGCCAAATGAGGTGCTGGCACAATTTTCTTGTAAAATCTGAAGCACTTGGTATATGTTACTGAGATTTATGAATGACAGGCACGACCAAAGTCTGTCACGTACTCCTCTTCCATTATAGCCACCAAATTGCTGTGTGTTGGAGCATCAAAGCCCTTCAAACGTATGCTTTTCTTTGCTGTTCTTAGGTTAGGCTCTGTGTGGATTCAACTCTGATGATAAGCCCTTGAAACTGTACAGGCATTTTGATCACAGAAAAGCAAAATGCTGTCTATAAATCTAAACTGCAGTGAACTAGATCCTCCATGATGTTCGTGAACTAGGTAAGTGTTTCAAAGGCTGTCTAACTCTACTTCAACATCAATTGCTAAACTCCATCTAAGAAGTTTTTACATAGGAAAAGAGAGCAAATATTTTAAACTCTTCTCCTTTTTTTCTTTTTTTCCATTTTTTTCCTCACAAAGGAATGCCAGAATGCCCATTTTTTAATAATAATGAATGACTAGTCCCAATTGATGCTCTCCTTTCAATCAAGGCCACAGGCTAAAAACCTAAAAGACAATGGTAGAGAGAGCCTCCTGGGATCTTGGACTGCTGCATTATTCCATCTCTGATATGCAAACCTAAGACATAACAAGAGTTAAAAAGGCTGTGTCAGGAATATCAACTCTGACATTTCTCTTTGTCACTAATTTTGTACAGTTATGTTACTGAACTCCACATAAGCAGTTCATTTATACCTTGGAAAAGGAGGGAAGGAAAAACAAACATCCTGAGTAACAATAATGTAGGACGCAGCAAATTCTGTATCAACAATTCTGCTATAGTATAAGGGCATAGATGTGTTTCAATGTTTTATAGGAAGCTTGCATGAGTCTTTAGAAACTAGGCATGATCCTGTACATGTATAGGTAGATTTCTCTAGCTCCAGCTTTTCTCTGATGGCCATTTTTGCAGTATGTAAGTGCCTTACAACAAATCATACTGTATTCATACAAACACAGAATAATTTGCTTTGTCCTTTGCAGGATTTCCTTGCATGTGCATGTATCTGCACACATATTGGAACATATACACAATATATACATATAACAGCATATATTTTGTATAATTTCTACCAAGAGATTTTATTAAGATTAATAATCCAACATCCTTATTCTGTCAGTTTTTATGCAAATTTAATAAGAAAAAAAGCTCTATACATTGGTATTTTGACCACTGTTGTATCTGTGTCTGATGATTAATAACATTTAAGAAAATAGTTTCAAGTTCTAGTTTAGTTTAATTTAATTTTTTATTTAAACTTAGTCTCTAAATGATTATTGGAAAAACACATGTTTATTTTCCAATATTTGTCAAACACTGCATTAAACACTGTGTGAACAGAAAGGTGCAGAACAGAAATTGCCAGGTGAGACCCAGTACAAGAGCCACCCTGTCACACCTTTGACCCCGTGCATGCATCTGGCAACACACAGATGCTTGGAGACATGGAAAATGTCCTAGCCCAGCTTCCATCTGCTGTAAAAAACACCCAGGCACAAAGGGAAGCCCAGCTAAGCCTGGTGAAATTGCTGCAGTGCCCTCTGGATGCCAGAGACAACGTGCAAAAGGCAGCAAAAAAGCTGCCCATATGCCCTTTGTTTTCACACTATCATAGCTAAGCTGTGAGGCCTTATTTAACGGGACTGACAGCATAACCTACATGGAACAGCTTTTTCCACCAGTTCTGAGCATTGATTGTATTTTATTTATTCGGTGCTTGAGCTATCAAAGGGAAAAAGTGCCCGTGGCAAGCTAGGTTGCAGTAACAATCTGTGCATTTTAAACTCTCTGCATCTACTTAGCTACTATAACTACTCCCAACTGCGTGATTAAATACAAATGATGTTTCCATATATTAACTGCAACCTTCTTTCCAATATGTGGTGAACATGATACTTAAAACATAGGATTCTCAAATGGAAAAACATTTACGGGAGTAATTTCCCAAACGTGTATGATTACCACTTGCAAGGATGTACACACTAGTTAAAATCCACAGTATGATGAGAAATCACTTCCAATCTACTGAGAATGGAAACAGAATTAAAATCCTGCTTCTGTACAAAGAAATCTCTCATATAAATCATCTTACCTGTTTTGCACATTAGTATAGTGCTCAAATATGTACTTTCTGCATCCAATTTATGTACAAAAATTACCTATTTTACTATATTAATATGTACTACTGTTCTAGACAGTGAATTTAACATTTGAAATTACACTAATTTCTGCTGTATTAAAAAACCAACCAAACAAAACCCGCAACAGTGCCCCCCAACCAAATCAAATCACAAGCCATGAAAAGAAAACATTAATCAATGAACTGCTGATCCTTAGTGGAGTGATACTGTTAATGTATTTTGAACAGAAAAATATGTAAGCCACTGAGGTAAATTAAAAATGAGATAAAATTAAGAATGGTAGATCACTCCAAATCAACCAGTTCCCTCTTCTAAGAGCACTTGTTTAACAAGCAAGGGAAATTTGATAGCTCTATTTAATCAGAACTTTCATAACTCAGTTGATAGGGCACGTAAAAATTGTTAGTAAAACAAAACAAGCAACAAAAATCTATTGCTCAGAAGACAAAGAAAGAAAGAGGAAGAGGAAACATGAAGTGCAGAACTAATTCAAGTTCTGAGCTCTAAAACTGATTCCTGAGTGACTGTAGGTGTTGCTTGGAACTACTGACTCTTACTTTTTACTTTAGATTTACTTTACTCTTTACTTTAGATTTCTTACTTTTGACTGTAGTTCATATATTAAACTTTTTTTGTGTGTGTGTTTTATACATAGTCTGTTTAACCAAAGAATGAGCAATGTAAGAGAGACACTGGCGTGAGAATGGCAAACATACTTCCAGAATGTAGAAAGAGGTGTCTCCAGTAGGGCAAGAACTGCTGGCTTTGCATGCGACATCGGGATTAGCTAAATCTGATGTCATGTGTACTTCACAACCCCATTCAAAAAGACAGGCTCACAGAGGAGCAGGTGCAGAGAGGACTCTGTGGGTGACGGGAGGAACAGTGTTCAGATGAAAACTGCTGGTGGTCTGAAGGGGGACCAGCATGTCATCAGCTTCTGCAGCCTGTTCTGATAACTGGGAATTGCTGAAGACTGTTGCTGAAATCTCCCTCAACATGGTTTAGGAAGATTATCCTTGAGTGCCTGTGCTCCACTCATGAGAAGCAAAAAACTGAGGCTATGTCCCCATATTTGTTCCTTTGGGGGGTCATCTTTTATGTCATGGTTAATTCACTAACAGGAAGAGACAGTGTAGCAGTTTCTAAGATCTTATTAAAGAATAAAATAATAATAATAATATAATTTTAAAATTTCCCCCCTCAATATCACTGAAATACAGAAAAAATAAGCTGGTGCTTGAAATTCCTTCCCAATATTTATGGCACAGAGAAGAGAAGATAGCACTGATTTCTGCTTTCAGGCTGCACTTATGAAGCAGACCTGTAGAGAATTTTAACTTTTCTCTCTTCTGACAGATACTACTGATCTCACCTCCTGCTGGTACTTCTTTTAGTCCGCAGTGAACAAGTGTCTATCAATGCATCCCATGCAAATGCAACTGCTTGCATGTGACTCATCAGCTGGGAGGATTGTTTGGTCAAAACAAATAATGCATTACTCCTAAAGGAACAAGGGTTAGAGGTATTATCTAACTTTTGCAAAGGATGAAGCAGGAGGGGATTACTTATCCTTCCTCCTTTTCCTTCCCTTCTATGGAGAAGAATCTTACTTCTCCATATAAAGTGTGTCCTAAAAGAGGCTAGACCAGTACAAGCCCTCAAAAGAAAATGACCAGTGAAAAATAATAAGTCCATAGTGGTGGAATAGTCTTTAAGAAGTGTGAGCATAGTAAGAGGTTTTTATGTTTCAAAGTAACTGCTGTTACAAAAGGTGAGGGGAGCTTTTTATTAATAATAAAAATATTCCTTGAGCAAACCTGAAACAAAATGGACTCATAAAGAAATAAACCCTGATATAACTGGTATCTAGTGTAGTTTTATCTATTGAAATCTAAGTAGACTAAGTTTTACATTACCTCATATTCTTTCTTCACAGGTGTGCATGATTCTGAGATGTAGACTACATTGAACATGTCCAAGTCTGCAATTTCTGTTTATTTTTGTTTATTGATTTTTTTTCCCTTTCTTTCCTGGCTGGACAACAAATATTACNACTGCTGATCCTTAGTGGAGTGATACTGTTAATGTATTTTGAACAGAAAAATATGTAAGCCACTGAGGTAAATTAAAAATGAGATAAAATTAAGAATGGTAGATCACTCCAAATCAACCAGTTCCCTCTTCTAAGAGCACTTGTTTAACAAGCAAGGGAAATTTGATAGCTCTATTTAATCAGAACTTTCATAACTCAGTTGATAGGGCACGTAAAAATTGTTAGTAAAACAAAACAAGCAACAAAAATCTATTGCTCAGAAGACAAAGAAAGAAAGAGGAAGAGGAAACATGAAGTGCAGAACTAATTCAAGTTCTGAGCTCTAAAACTGATTCCTGAGTGACTGTAGGTGTTGCTTGGAACTACTGACTCTTACTTTTTACTTTAGATTTACTTTACTCTTTACTTTAGATTTCTTACTTTTGACTGTAGTTCATATATTAAACTTTTTTTGTGTGTGTGTTTTATACATAGTCTGTTTAACCAAAGAATGAGCAATGTAAGAGAGACACTGGCGTGAGAATGGCAAACATACTTCCAGAATGTAGAAAGAGGTGTCTCCAGTAGGGCAAGAACTGCTGGCTTTGCATGCGACATCGGGATTAGCTAAATCTGATGTCATGTGTACTTCACAACCCCATTCAAAAAGACAGGCTCACAGAGGAGCAGGTGCAGAGAGGACTCTGTGGGTGACGGGAGGAACAGTGTTCAGATGAAAACTGCTGGTGGTCTGAAGGGGGACCAGCATGTCATCAGCTTCTGCAGCCTGTTCTGATAACTGGGAATTGCTGAAGACTGTTGCTGAAATCTCCCTCAACATGGTTTAGGAAGATTATCCTTGAGTGCCTGTGCTCCACTCATGAGAAGCAAAAAACTGAGGCTATGTCCCCATATTTGTTCCTTTGGGGGGTCATCTTTTATGTCATGGTTAATTCACTAACAGGAAGAGACAGTGTAGCAGTTTCTAAGATCTTATTAAAGAATAAAATAATAATAATAATATAATTTTAAAATTTCCCCCCTCAATATCACTGAAATACAGAAAAAATAAGCTGGTGCTTGAAATTCCTTCCCAATATTTATGGCACAGAGAAGAGAAGATAGCACTGATTTCTGCTTTCAGGCTGCACTTATGAAGCAGACCTGTAGAGAATTTTAACTTTTCTCTCTTCTGACAGATACTACTGATCTCACCTCCTGCTGGTACTTCTTTTAGTCCGCAGTGAACAAGTGTCTATCAATGCATCCCATGCAAATGCAACTGCTTGCATGTGACTCATCAGCTGGGAGGATTGTTTGGTCAAAACAAATAATGCATTACTCCTAAAGGAACAAGGGTTAGAGGTATTATCTAACTTTTGCAAAGGATGAAGCAGGAGGGGATTACTTATCCTTCCTCCTTTTCCTTCCCTTCTATGGAGAAGAATCTTACTTCTCCATATAAAGTGTGTCCTAAAAGAGGCTAGACCAGTACAAGCCCTCAAAAGAAAATGACCAGTGAAAAATAATAAGTCCATAGTGGTGGAATAGTCTTTAAGAAGTGTGAGCATAGTAAGAGGTTTTTATGTTTCAAAGTAACTGCTGTTACAAAAGGTGAGGGGAGCTTTTTATTAATAAAAATATTCCTTGAGCAAACCTGAAACAAAATGGACTCATAAAGAAATAAACCCTGATATAACTGGTATCTAGTGTAGTTTTATCTATTGAAATCTAAGTAGACTAAGTTTTACATTACCTCATATTCTTTCTTCACAGGTGTGCATGATTCTGAGATGTAGACTACATTGAACATGTCCAAGTCTGCAATTTCTGTTTATTTTTGTTTATTGATTTTTTTTCCCTTTCTTTCCTGGCTGGACAACAAATATTACACCTAACATTTCAAGTTTAAAGAGTACAAGCTGTTCTTATTATGATTGCTGCATTTAGAAAAAGCATTAATCTGACAGATTTGTGTAAGAAACGAGTTTTGTAGTTAAGTGTTTTGTGTTTCTTTATCTTTGTGCTTACAATATCAGTAATATGTTTTGCTTGAGTTGCAATAATATAGCCTTTTTGGATTCAGTCGTTAATGAAAACAGAGTATTATACCATGAAAGGCAACCTATTGAAGGCAAAGTGCTAATAAGTTGCAGATTGTTCAACATGACCTAAACCCTTTTTTTATTGAAAATGAGATCTACAAAGGTACTTTATAACATGTTTCATAAGGTCTTAATTTTGCCCAGCACTAACAGGGTCATTAAATCTACTTAAAATCTGGATTATAAGAAAACAATGATATTTGTCTTCTCTTTTACCTTTTTCTGAAAGTAAAAATGCACACCTTGCACACTGCCTTAAGATGTTTTCTAAAGAAACAACAAAAAAAAATTGCTAAAACCTCATCTCTAGGGGAACACTTACAGAGAAAAAGGCAGGACCAGGGGTACAGAGGATGAGCTGTGGAACTGACTTCCATTTTTACCATTAATTATGGTAAGAGGCCTAATTGGCACTCTTCTAATGCAGATACATGGTTGGCTATGGAGCAGCTACAAAACCTTACGCCCTCCATTCCCTGCCTAGATACAAAAGCAGTTGCATTTCACAGTTTCACTCATGTCCCAAGTGAGTCTATGGCGAGCAGTAAACCTGCCGTCACTTCTGCTCACCAGGGTTTCTGCTGCTGTGCCATTGTGACTTTGCAGGGCCACCCTGACAACTCTCAATTCACTTCTTAGGCTCACCTGTTGGTGCTGGTCCCACGTCTGACCCAATAATTCTTCAATATCACTTTAGTTGTTTAAGAGCTCGTACAGTTGAGTGTTGGGGTGCCTCAGCTTAGAGATGTCACAAGAAAACAAATCAGTCTGTTTCATCAGAAATTTCTGCACAGAATCACCACCTGACCCAGTTTAAGGCTGTACCTTTTCAGGGAATGCTCACCTGCTCAGACAGCACCCTACTAAGGGTCTTCCAATACCTCATAACAAATCAAAGGCTGGGTATTGTTCCCTAGCTTTACAGTCTGGTAGGATCAACCACGTCAATCACATTTACCTGCAAGAAGGAAAATTAAGTTGGAATCTGTGAGGGCAGTAAATGACTTTTAGAAAGCTCTGAGGGTATCTTCCTCAATGTTCACATCTTTTCTCCTGTCATCTTTTCAGCTTCACTTCTTTTCTGTGAGGACCAACTGGCAGATCAAATGAGCTAAGAGAAGAGGACAATGTTTTATTTGGACCCACCCTTGTCAGCAGCTCTCTTTCTGATCTCAAGCACATCTCTCAGGGCACCAACACCTGAGCAGGGGTGGGTGCAACCCCCAGTATTCTCAGGGCATGTTTTACCCTTTGGAATTTGTGCCAGTCGTGTGGTACCGACACTCACCTACATAAGACCTTGGGAGAACCAGGCATTGTTGAGAGAAATCAAAATTCTGAGCAAGATATGATAGTCCATCTGTCCTTTTTCTTTAATATTCATACCTCCATCAGGATAATTCATTCAAGATTTGGTGATTATGCACTCAGGGAGAGCTGGAAACTGTGGACTCAGATCTTCTCCACAAGGATCCTTGTGTAGTCTCTGGCTATTTATGTACCCTCATTCTACTAATTAATTAACATCCCACATGTTTTTTAACATACTTTTATAAACATAACATAAAAAATGATTTTTTTAAACCCATTTTAAGGTTACCTGAAGTATATATTCAGATTGTAAAGGAAGATGCAGGGAAATCATCAGTGGGTATTGTCTTCACATAGTACAACAGAATCATTACTCCAGTTCCCCACTTGTAAAGCTACCAGTAGCACAATATGGGGCTGTTTGTTCATGTTTTCCTCATCCCAACAAGCAGGAGAAAAGGTGGAAACTGCCTCTTGCAGCTTTCTTGGACCTGTTTCCATTCACAGTGAGCACCAATGAGGTATTCTGAACTCCTGCTGCCAATAGGTTTCCTCTCCCCTTTCCTGATGTGTTTTGGTCTCTCTGGCACTGGGATCTCATTTATACAACAGCAGGAGCTCATTGAGAAAAAGAGAGGGGTTATTTGAGACCTGTCATATATTTTGGGATGGTTATACTCCTGGTTGTTGTCTTAGTGGGATAAAAGTGGCCAAAGCCTATGTCCTGAAAGGGTCAGGATGACATGGAGGTGTCCCAGAAATACATTGTCATGGAGCATTTTGTCATCACACAGACTCCTGTGGCAAAACCAGTAGTTACCTTCTCCTCAGCCTGAGACTGGCACCTGCTCAGCCAAGAACAGCTGACACTAAGCTTGGTCAGCACAATTCCATCCCCACTAGTGCACAAGAACAGCTGTGTGCATGGTGGTTTGCTCACTCCAGGAAAGATGTGCAGCAGAGCAGGGATTTAAGGCAGCTCTATTGACTGTCAGGCCTCTGCTCTAACCTCTAGAGCACACTCCATAAATGTTTGAATATTTAATAAAATCTTCTGGGTGTCTGCTTCCTGCAACACTAACTGTTTTAAAGTATTCATGGGTTATTTGTTTATGACTATTAAGTCTATTAAACACTCTGCATTATTTTTAGTTAAATTTTGTTTTTTTCCCCTTTTGCTTTAATAATTGATATTGTTTTGGATACATAAATATGTCCTAAGAGTATTTGTCATTTCCTAATGTTTACAGTGGGGATATTTTTTTCTGTAAAACTGTGGGATTTTTCTTCCATGTAGAGTATATTTTTCTGTTGCATGCACATTTCAGAAACAGTCACAGACATTGCATCTGGCAAAAGCATGTGAATTTGCAGAAATTGCAGTTAATGCTGTTTGGAAAACCTTATGCTTTAATTTCTCACTCATCATGTGGTTACAGAGAACAGAGACAATAAAATATATAAAATTGTATTGTATAAAATATTACAGAATTATGTTAAGTGATGGATAAAAAATTTCTGGCATGCTCCTGTCTATGTAAAGAACTTCTGAATTAGGACTTTATGTTTGACATATTGAGAATAGAGAGGATGGTGCAAAGGAGAAAAAAGAATAAAGAGGAACATAAGAATCTCTTAGATAAGAGGCCTATTGCATCAAACTCAGAAATTAAACTGGTTGTAATAAACTGCTTACTTTATGTAAAGAGTGAGTGGGAATTCTGAGATGCTCTCTAAATTTTGCAGATAGAAATAGTCAGGAAAGTCAAGAAAGAGCTGAAACACTCCTACTCTAAATTGTTAATAAGTTCTGGATGTCATTTTCTATGCCTTAGCTTCAAGAAAAAGAATAAAACAGATAAAAAGAAACTGAATCTGCTCTAGAATGAAAATTTTTATTAAAAAAAAGGTCCTAAAGTCACTGGAATCATCTTTGCATGGAACTGGTGAAAATAGTGTGGATTCACTGAGGAAATGCTTCTTATAGGCAATGGCCATTAGATATGGTCATCGATGCAAAATCTTGCATTACTTGTCCCCCTTCCCCCTGGAAAAGGAAAAAGCACCATCTACTTCTTATGTTTCTCCTGAAAACGATTCTTGAGTCCCTTGTGCTTGAACTGCTCCTGGATACAAAAACATGATGAGAAACAAAAATGCACCAGGTCACACCTACCAACTGATGAGCAAGTAATGCCTGCTATTAGCATGCAGGTTAGTTTAAACGCCATGGAAAAGACCGCAGACAATGCACCATCTTGGGGGAAAATCTTCCTTCTCCTATGCTTCCATCTTTTTGCATTTGAATTGAAATTTTCTGACTGTGGTTAATGACCCATATATTCAATGATTTGTGCCGCAAGGTCATTATTTCCCTGGGTAGGCTCACCAGGCTGCAGTGGTATGCGCAGTCCATTAGTGCCATTGGCTTTTGGAGAAATGTTATGTTGCTGCCCGTGGGAAAGGGGACAATTACAGGACAGTCTTGCTCGGGAAAAGTGCAAGGAAGAAAAAAGAGAAAAAAAATGCTGGCTCCCAAAAGACCAGAAAGGGTGGGAAGCTTTTGGTTTGCATTCCTGTGATGTTGACCCTGTGTGGCAGGCAAATGTGAGTCTGCTGAGATGCCTGGGACTAGATCCCAAGGGAGGATTCTACTTGTTTTGGATGAGACCCTTCACTCCACCTGACACTAGTGTCATCTTGCTCTGCCCTTGCTTCTCTGGCAGAGGAGGGAGAAAGGAACAGCTGGTGACAGTGGAGAATCTACTATTAGACCCTCAGATAACTTCTTGTGATGGCACAGTACCTGGCCTTTGCGCACAAAGGGACAAGAATACACAAGGTGTCACTGCAAATTAACACTTATCTATGACGTGTTCTAAAACAGAAACAGGAGAAAATGCATGGATATGGAAGAACACTTGGAATATGCAACATACAAATTGGATGTGTGCAATGTGCAGTGACTATGAAAAGGCCAAGAGAGAAAAAAATCATAACTGCATTAAAAAATAAAGGTAAATTAGACCACCATTTGATTTAATTGAGCAATATTAAGCAAGGGAATGAAAATTGCATGTACTTTTACACATCAATACAGAAAAATCAGCCAAGAGATAAATTTTCTGGAGACAGTAGATGGCTGCTCCCTGGAACAAAAAAAACCTCAGAAGTCACAAGAAAGGAGGGCCTTTTGGATATAATGTGGAGTGATGTACAGGACAGAATAGAAACTACAGTACTGAACTTCAAGAAGAGAATTGTGTAAACAGTAGAGTAACTGGTCAAAAATGAACAAATAAAAAATGAAAAAAAACTAATAAAAGCAGCATTCCAAAACAAAAGAAGCCTAGGAGCAACCTGGAGGCCGTTGAAAAATTAACTGCTAGATGCCAGGTAAAAAGTGTACTACCATTCAGAAAGAAAACAAAGTAATCCAGAAAATCCTTCAAGCCTTAACTGGAAAGTTGTGCAGGTCATCTCATGGAAAAGTATGGAAAAAAACAAACCAAAAACCAACAACAACAAAAAAAGAGATCCGGCCTTGAAAAGAAGAACAGTGAAACCCATAGAGCAAGCTGAAAGTAAATAAAAAGACAAGAATAACTAAAAAGAAAGCAAAGAGTGTGACAAAGAGCTCCTCAAAGGCGGACATGGCAGGAAGAAAGCCCAGGAGATTAGTGAGATCCTGTGGCCATCAAAGTGCAGAGAGGGGACAGTGGCCAGGACAAGGTAACTCCCATGTGCTGATGGGCCTGGTGGGGTGTGGCAGCTATGGCTCCATGCTCTGCCTCCAGTTCTGCTCACCAGCCGCCTGTGCCACTGCTGGCTGCATTCAGCAAGGATGTGGGAAAGCAGATGCACAGTAAAACTGCAAGCCTGTCTTGAGTAGACAATAGATCACTGTCTGTAAAAACCCTAGGAAAACCTCACAAAACTCAATGAGTTGGAGAAAAAGGGGGCAGATGAGCTCCCCTACCAAGAAATGCAGGATAATGCATCTCAGGAATTGTAATCTAAACCATGTTTGTGTGACAATGAAACCTGAGCTGTAACTGAACTTCAACTCCCAATAAGAGATCTTGGAGTCATCACTGGCTGACTTTTTAAATCTTTGTCTCAAATGACAGTGAAATATGCAACAAGAAGTAATACTGGGTACTATCGAGCCAACACATCAGAAAGGCATTACCAGTGAGAACAAGACAGAGTTTTTGCCACTGTATTAAGATAGAATATGTAATACCTCAAGCGCTGTGTGTGCAGTCCCAGCTTTGTGATTCAGGAAGGACTTAGTGGAGTTAGAGGCGATATGGGAGAGAAGCAATAAAAAGGATCCAGGGGATTAAGTCATTGGCTTCCAAAAGGATACAAAGTTTTGGGACCCATCCTTTTAAAAAGGAAGAATAAACATGACTCCATCAGGAGGGTGCTGTGTAAGATGGATGCAAAGGTGTTATTGACTGAGCTCTTGAAGCTGATGAAGCAAAAAAGCTGATTGCTTCTACTGAATGCATATGAACTCTTGTAACTTGTTCTGACAGTGAGGGGGAAGGCAAGCAGTACCAGCAGCCTGAGAAAGGGAAAAGTTTGGGGGTCAATGGTCTATAAAGAGATTCCAGGAGAACTAGACAGGAAAATACCTCTAACATCCCAAACCCAACAATTGCAGAAACTGGTGCAGGGTGAAGGAAATGGTCTGGCATAAAGTGTCTATGTTCATGTGTTAAATTCCCAGTCACTGTTTCTGAAGACAGAGAGCCAGACTTGCTGGACCACCAGTTCTATTCTATTGGGAATACCCTCTCTTACATTCTCCTATAATGGCAGGATTGGAGTGGGGGAAATGTATAATTCCAGAGAGCACCAAGGAATATTCGTGTTCATCTTTGTACCCAGCCTCAAATCCCATTTGTATAGACATTGCTGAAAGAAATGGTTATATGCCTCTTGATTGTAACTATCCCAGAAACAGCAGCAGCTCATGCCAAAAAGAAATTAAACTACAAATACATCCATCCTCTAGCCCAAAATTGTTTAGATTTCTTTTATCAGTTGACAGAAAGGTGGTGTCATTGGAACGGAAAAAGCAAAACACCTTACTCTAGCAGAAATATGCTTGGTGGTCAAAAATACCTAGAAGGTGAGCTTAGGTCCTTGAATTTGAGGTCAACTTGTGAATTTTTCAGCTTCTGAGCTACCTTTTTGTAGAGAGCAGGGCTTTTCCCTACTATTTTTATAGCTATTCCTAATTAGCTGCTGTTCCAGCCGTCATGCCTTTATTAGTATTTGCTAAACTTTGTGACTATTTGCTCAACTTTCTTCTATTTTTCCCTTGATCACATCCAAAACTTTTTCTTTACTTCTTTACTTCTGTATACTGCACTCAGAGGCAACATACTGATCTGCCAGACCAGGGCAGCTCAGACCACTGCTTTAACATCTTCTTGAATGAAGTGTGAAAGTCACTCCAGGTTGCCAGTTCCTTCCTTCCTTCCTTCCTTCCTTCCTTCCTTCCTTCCTTCCTTCCTTCCCCACGGACTTCACTCCCTCCCTTGCTATTCTCAGTCCTCCCTAGAACTGTTCAACTTTCACTTTTTTGGACTATTTGCTTTCATGGAGTGAAGTAATGTACAACTGTGGGCTCGACATTTCTGAGTCTGAATTTTAGCTTGCTAACTATTGCTAGCTCCTTTCCCAAGGGAAAGCTGTCAACAGTTTCCTTTTCCAAAACATCTCTCTCCATTTCTCAGGTTAAGTAAACAGTGTTCCCTTTCCCATAACAACTGTCCCCAGGTGTTGTTTCCTGTTACTTAACCAATGGAGAGAAGTGTCAGTCCAATGGACCAATAATAGACCTTTTTAACGCAGCCTCTTATAAAAGAAACCGTTGGAATTGTAAATAAAGCCTTCTTTCTCTTCTGACAACATATATATATAACATGTCTCTTCTGACAATTATATATATATATATATAATCTCCTATATATTCTGATATAGATGAATACACTCAGGGTGCACAAACACTGAAGCGATGAGCATTAGGAAAAAGCTTTGCTCTTTACTAACAAGATAACTGTTCCTTGAAAAGGCCTGTGTGGTATTTTTGGGTTTTCACTTCTGAACTAGACAAGGAATGTGCGGCAGCACAGTCATTTGGCACAGAGAAACTGCCTTGCCTGGGTTGGTTTCATGTGGGTCAAGCGGGGTGATGGCCCTGTGATGTAAAATCATATTGCCCTTTCACATTGGGGTAGCTGTCTCATGTCTTCCCTTCCCCAGTGCTTATCTGAGTGTGTCAATAAGTTACTTGATCCATGCTCTTGCACCAGTCTCTCGAGCTTAACTGCCTGAGAAAATTTGGAAGCATGAAAGGAGTCAATCTTTGTGGGCTGTTTAAAGTCTCCTTCTATCAGGAAGTATCAGCAAAAATCAGGGGAGAGAGAATGAAAGGAGAACATGGAAGATCTACAAATCACATTAACACTAAGGTCACAAGTAAAAAAAATGCTATGATGTATTAAAAGCACTTCCCCCTACAAGCATTTCTATTTCCTCCTTAACTTTTCAAGCCCATAAAACACAAGAACACAGAAGGGAAAATGGACAAAGCCCACTGGATACTCATTTACTACCAACACTGACAGCTGCAGGCACTGCAAAGCAGCAGCAGACACACTGCCCCACAGTTACTGCTGCTCCCATGGCACCAAAATACATGCAGCTCAGACATTGTCAGTAAATTTGTTTCACATTTTCCTAGAAAGCTCTTGAGGCTGGTTTCTGAAAGAGAACTAACCACCCACTCCCTCTTGGCAGCCCATGATCCTTGCATGATACAGTGGTGAGGTTGTGCCGATGCTATTGCTGAGGTCTCTTCCTTTCCCCATGTTTAACATGAGCTTCAGCTGTCTCTACTGCCTTTATTTGGGGTAGAATAGACAGCGCCTTCAGAGTGATATACTTACTTTAATACTGTCATAAACAGATTTTATGACAGCAGAATCATTTCCAGCCAGACCTTTGGCAAAACATAAAGAATCCACACTAAGCTTATGATTTCTTCTATGATGTCTCAGACATAAAAAGGGAGAATAGGGTTTTTTCGTGTGTGTGTTTCATACTGAGTGCCTTTCTAGAGCCTCTCATGCACGTGCTGTTTTCCAACTTAATGCTGAAGTATTTCTAAGCCTCAATCTGTTCACTATGTCTTAAAATTGCCTTCTTTGGCATCTCTAATAACACCTCTTCTGTCTCAGAGGCTGTACTTTTGTCTTTTTCTTTCTATCTTTCCACATTATTTTTTCCAGAGCAAAGTATATTCAGGAAATTATATTCTACTTTGAATATGAGTTTACAGCTTCACTACTAGAAGAAGCACAGAGTGTCTTTTTAGTGTTCAGTGTTGGTTTGGGAGTGGAAATGTTGGTGAGGAGAAGAAATGGACAGAATAGAAGAGCATAAGAATATATTTTGGTATCATGTAATGGTGTATCCAATGATGTAGATCTTGAGATTAGCCGATAGAGTTGGCTTACAGTGCTCAGAAATATGCTGCATTTTTTTAAAAAATGAATGCTCCTTAGAAAAGTGAGATTCTATTTTATTGCTTTATACATAAGTTCTAAACCATCTTGAGTAGACAGCTGTGGTATTTTTACTACTATGCTTGAGAAGTTGTTCTTTCTTACTGCCAGGGCCTGCCACTCAGACCGTGTCAGGTGGGAGGACAGTCGTTGACTGTTCATAACTTTCCCACATTTTCTGCTCTTCTAAATATTCTTGTTTCTTGTCTCTTTTTTAAGTGAGATGTGGATATGCAATCCAATTTGCAAAAGGAACAGTTTGGTGTGTATTTTCATATAAATATGGTCTGCTTCATTATTCATCTTTAATGAATGTAAACCCATCTAAGCCTTCACATCCCAAAATCTTCCAAATACAAGTAGAGGTGAAAGTACGAGGAGTCAAATTTGCAAAAGAAAACTGAGAACACAAAGGAACCTATTTTGGTTTAGGTTTGAATATTAATGTCTTTTTAATTTTTTCTCTCTCTGGATATTCTTTTTTTTTTAATATTCTAGCTTAATGTAAAATGTAGAAGTGACTAAGACTCCCCTTAACTCATGGAATAAAGGCTTCATGACACCTGCCTCTATGGGATTTACACTCTATATAATTTCAGTCCAAACCTCAAATCTGCAAACCAATTCAACTGCTGATGTTGAACCTCTTTCAATACAGAACTTGAATCTAAGCAATCCTTGTTCCCATGTTTAAAATATATGGATCATGTGTAAAAGTAAATGTAATGCATTAATTGCTAACAGGCTGTCTCAGTATTCTAAATCCGAGTTTATTTTAAAAACGACATTCTATTAGTAATTAATATTGATGCTGTTTGATCTCAGAAAATCCTCTGAGTCTAGGGCAATTCGAAGTGTACAGCATATAATGTTAGGGATGCATGCTGAAACTCTAAAAATAAAACAGAGGATGCAAGAACGTGAAAAATAGTCAAGAAGTCTGAAAGAATTCACACCCCTATATATGTTTGTTTTGAAAAAGAATCTGTAGGGAATATTGAGCTGTGGATTCCAGGATGACAGGTAAGCTATAAGGTGGGAAGACCAGGAATATAGCAAAAAATGTGAGTGTCTTCTACGAGAAATATTTTTTTTATTTGAAAGGCAGCAAGGAAAAGAACTTAGTGGATAAACTTTGCCAAAAATTAGAGCATTTCTCTGCCTGATAGAGCACCACAGCAATATAAAATGAAATAAAAGCTGATGAATCACTGTCATTTCTATTGGTAAAAAAGCAATACAAGATCCTTCAATGTCAACATTAGATATGAAATGTGTTTCTTGCCGTATTAAATTGCATTTTATTGAAACAGCCAAGGTATGTTTTAACTCTTGACTACTCAGAGTGTTCGTTTTTGTGCTGCTTGACACGAACCATAACCTTTCTGATAACAAAAGGGTTCACAGGAGACCACAGACCCATTATAGGCAACCTTGTGAGATATTACATGCTTGATGGAGGTCATTTCTCTGGGAGAGGAATGAGGTTGCTTGTGACGAGCCCTGGACCGAGGTTCCAATTTAAGTTAGTTAGTCTGTGCCTTGACATCCAGGCCCTCAGGAAACAGAGAAGGCCGCAGTGAAAATGACGGGCAATCACAAAATGAATAAACATTATTTTCCTTTTATTCTTAGTGTGAGTTTCTTAAAGAAACTCTTGAGGAAATGCTAAAAGATGTGTAAGGGTCAACCAAGGTACCAAGGAAAAGCTGATTGTGAAACATAGGCTTAGGGTTATGCCTGTAAAGAGTTGTGAGTAAAATGTTGGTGGGTGAAAGATATATGTTGGAGCAGATAACGAGTTGTACATTGTTTTATTAGGAACTTGAGATACTTTATAGCAGGAAAAGAGAGGAAGAAATAAAAATAATCGGTTGGAAGATGGGTATCTCCACACATACACTGCTAGAGATCACATCCCCAGAGGCATTCCAGCATGGTGAACTTTGTCATACAATACCATTGTCTAGTATCAAAATTCTCTAAGCATTAGAAAACCCTGGGTTTAAGTTTCTTAAAAAAAAAAAAAATCAAGTAATTAAAAAGGGATTTTAAAACATTTTGATCTATTCTTACTGTGATCGGAAATAAATATAAATAATACCATTTTCATGCTGATGCTGCATGTCAGTTAATCTGCTAGGGGCAGATTCAAAATCCACTGAAGATGATAATGCAGATTCTACCTGATCAATAGGTTCTTAGTAATTTCATATACTTCTCATTACTTTTCTTTCCATGCACAAGCTTTCATTTTTTATACTCCTGCTAGCTTCTTAACCCACAGAATATATTTATTTTTCCACCTATTAACAGTGCTTTCTTATTGGCTTTTTGTATGACTGTGTCTTTTTTAAAGACATAAAATGATGCATTATCTTTGCAAGAGGCTTCTCCACTGCCCTGATGTTCATTACAAAATCCACATACCCATCACCCTCCTATCTACACTGTTTTATTTGCCTGAAAGTAATATAATTACATTTATAAGCCATTTATTTCATCTGTGTTTCGTGCTAGTTAAACCAGTTTCTTATGCATTTGTTTCATGCATTCACCACAAATTGATATGTATAACCTATGCATATATTCATCTCGTCAAGTATTCATGTACTGGGTTCCTGTGTTCATTATTGACAGAAATTATTCATCCTAATGAATCCACAGGAACACCAGAAAGAGCATATAACACAAAAATAACTTAAATTATACAAAATGTACTAGGAAATGTGTGTGTATGTGTGTGTGTGCAAAACTAGCTCAGACTGAAAAAGAAGAAAACCTGAAAGAAAATTTGTGTATGTTGGCTGAATGTGTGGATTTATAGAGTCCTTTTACCTTTCCAGCAATGTGATCAGAAGGACCCATGTGCCAAGCATGCAATTTTTTTGAGAAAAATAAACAAACAGCACTTTGCAGTCATTATGTGGTGATTAGAGCCCTCCCAAATACAGAAAGGGGAAATCAGCAACCATTAACCCCCTTTAGCTTTCCAAATGTATTCAGTGATTAAAAAATACTTCTAGTTATATGGGTGACTGATAACGGGTTCTTTGGGGTGGTCTGTGGGGATAGTGGCTGTGGGTTGGTTGTTTCTTTTTTACGTGAAGGTCTAGGTCCAGGGTATATCAATAGGCAGCTTTCACCAGTTAGAAAGGAGCCAGCCTTTGCTGCTGGACTGGCAGCAGTACCAGGAGTCACAATATAGGGTGGTGAAGCAGAGCAAGGGATTGATGTGCCTGAAGGTGGACAGGACTGTACTATAATCCCCCTTATTGGGCTGGTGAGGTTTTCAGGACAGTGCAGAGTGGCTGAAGGCAACTCTAACGATTTGCAGCATATGTAGGATGTGTGGAGGATAATGTTTCTGATATTATGACTAGGTTAAGAGAAGTAAGATGCCCCTGAAAGCTCCTGCACTGTTCTTGTGTGCTAGAACAGAAACACTTAGCCTCTGTTGTCCAAATATCTTCTCAATTAATTCGTAAGATTTTTAAGGAAGGGCTACCTAGACATACAATACTCTATAAAATAGGACTTTGACACTTGAGTGGATTGGCCATGTAGTGCTGATTGCCTCTTTTTACTGCTTTGATCCCAAGATCTTAAAGTGCTTTATAAATATTAATGAATAAAGACTCAGAAATATTGTGTCATTGTGTTTATGCTGTTGCTCATGTCGCAGATGGGGGCAAACATAGTAAGGCTACAATTTATTCCACCTTGCTTTACATTTCTGTAGATGAGTGAGTTATTGCAGCTCTGCTTTATATTCAGGGAAGGAAATGAGAATTTTTAAGGCGTGACTCATTTAATCTATGTTATACATTTATTTATAAGGAAAGGAATGGTGCTGTAGAACTATCTGTTTCTCTGTATCACCTGTGAAGGGACTCTTAAGGTGACTCACTCAGATTTAGACATCTGCCTTGTGTGACTGTATTTGCCAAGGAGAGGGACCATGACTCAACTTCAGTGGAGCCCCACTCTCCTAATTCCACTATCATGCTTTGATTTATATGACAAATACTACACATATTGAGGTTCCCTCATATTGTATCAGTGTATTGGTTAGCATCTGATATGAAAAATAGGAAGATGGTAAATTTTCTGGCAGTATACAAACAGATAACTGGCAAATTTAAAGGTTATTAGGCCAGTGTCACTCTCTGGAAAATAATGGAAATGTTATCATTAAATGTCATTCAAAAATGTTGGATTTTATCAACTGTCACTATATTGTTGGGGAAAATGTTAACAAAGAAATCTCTTAACTTATTTTTTTGTGCTTTACCACATATGAACATCTAAAATGTTGCAAAATACTTTAAAGACATTGCAAAATATAACATTTATGTTAGTGAATACCAGTGAAAAAAGTTACCTGTAATCAAAAATACCATTGAGCATTTGCCTGAGAAATGGGGAGAATAATTTCTTTCTATAAATATTTTTTCAGGGAGAAAATATGGGACGGAGCAGGGGGGGTCTACATTTTTAATCAAGATGCTTCTTAGAAAATATAAGTGCTAAGTGTTTGTAAAACTAAGGAAAGATAGGGAAGAGAATGATAAGACTGTTGTTTTCCAGTTCTGGATGTCAGCTTGGCTCACAGATAAGCTTGAAGCCCTGAATAAAGTTTCTGGTTGATTTATGCCTCAAAGACAGACTTCAGTTTTTGGCTGCAGACTAAATAAAGCTACATGTTGTTATTATTATCATTTATTATCTTTGTCTATTGATTTGTGATTCTTGAGTTAAAGCAAACTGTGAGCTCTGCAAAAGTAGTCTACTCTGCAGTAGACCAACAGAAAATGCTGTCATTGCTGAATTTTTTTTTCATTAGGACAAAAATAAATCATCTGATATGATAGGAAGATGTTAGTTATGAAAGGAAGATGGGATAGATAAAGAATAATGACAGAGATGCAGAAGGAATAAACAAAAGATTACAGACAGTTGAGCTGAAAGAGAGAGCTATTGATTTGAATTAAGATTCCTAATAGGAATCCCAAAGCTTTGATCTTGGGACTATTATCCAGTACTTAGTATTTAGAATTTTCAGTAATAACTTCAGCACAGGAATCAGTAGGTTCTTCAATTAAACTGCTGATGAAAAAGAGGTGGCTGTTGTTCTTATTACAGAAGAATATCAGAGGAACACATAGGAAGAACCAGCTGATCAGGAGAGCAAGAGAACTATAAATCTAAGTAGACTAGTATTGAGGTCAAGGAAAGTAAGGACTACCAAGAAGTTTTGCAACCTTTTGCTTTAAGATAGAAGAGCCAGATCATGTCCATTAGACAGGATGACACAGGATGAACTTCAGTTGCCAAAATAGATACTGCAGTTAAAAAAGACATTGCAGACATCATCTGCATGTGTCTGACAATTAGTACTAACTGGGTGAGGAAGTCATGCGAGGTATCTAAGGATCTTAACATAAGTCTGGTTTAGAATGAGGTGTCATCTTTTCCAGAGTGGATTGCTTCATTATGTTAGCTATGTAGATGAAGCTTCAGGTGACCAAAGACACACCTTCCAAACCATTTTCCTGAAATTAATCCTACTCCTTGACTTTCAGTGACTGTTCAAGAATATGGTGAATGCTACTTCTCCACCTTGAAAGAGAGTGCTGGCATAAAAATAAAACAGATATGAACTGACCATAAAATATTAAAGCTTAAAATCTGAAGAAGTTATATAAACATCCAAAAAGTCAGAATCTGGACAGTACACCCAGTAGATACATATGGAGTCAACGACCTAAACCCACAAGGAGATTTTATGAGTTTGTGAGCAGATGCTCATTGTGATATAACTGATGCCATGACAGTAGGGTCTGGAGTTAATGGGGTTTTCATTTCTACATTCACTGTTTATCTCTTTAGAACAGAATTGTCACTAAATACATTTGTTAAATATTAATTATTAATTGTTTACACATTGATTGTAAGTGAGACAGAGATTCTTTTTTAATATTATATGAATATTCTAAAATTTTATAGGTTTTCTAAGTAGACAGTGTTCTTTCCAAGGACATCCCTGTAACTGCACAACATTCTCTTTCAAATGTTGTTGGCATTTGACTTAAGTAATTCACATGCAGCCACAAATATTTTATTTTCTAAAATGAAACACAATGGTTAAGGATTTAGTATGTTTTCACAACTTCATGTAGATTAAAGCTATCTGAGCTTTTTATGAAGAAAAAATATCTTT
The DNA here is from genome assembly GCA_013397315.1 of Donacobius atricapilla. Taxonomy (NCBI): domain Eukaryota; kingdom Metazoa; phylum Chordata; class Aves; order Passeriformes; family Mimidae; genus Donacobius; species Donacobius atricapilla. The sequence continues at coordinate 737,285 of WBMY01005581.1, read as the reverse complement.
TTTATGTGTGCCTGGAAATACTAGTATTTATATGTGAAAGACATGAAAAATGTATAATTCTGCATAGCCATGTTTATGTTATTGTATTATCTTTCCCCTGATTTACATGAGGCCGAGGATAACTAAAATATATGAAGTATGTCACAAGACAATGCACAATTGAACTGCAACAGATGTAGAGACTTTGTGCTGAGGTGCATGCACACGTTGCCAGAGAAATGCGAGTTGAAATCTTCTCCGCTGAAGTTTGAAACTTAAATGGAATTGACTTGATAAAATTGCTGACTTTTAACCATTTGAAATAGAAATATCTAGAGTAAACCAATGATCTCAGCTCCTGCCCTAAATGCAGTAGAAGTAGATAAGCATTTCTAGCAGGGGATTCATTCCTCCTATCTGAAGAATTTACCATAAATATTTGCTCTCTGATGATGCCTGTCATTTTCCAGAGAGAGATATTACATTATGCTATTTTATTCATTGCCTTATTTTTATTAAGCTAGCATCAAATAAAGTGAAATTTATCCATCAGTGAAAAAAAAACCATTTCTTTTGTTCCCTACACCAGCTCACAGCTAGTTGATTCCTATAATCACTGGTAAGAACAAGAACCTAGATTGAGCCATCTCCACCAATTGTCTAAACAAATTTGGTTACGTCTTTAGCAGCCTGACAGTGCTGATCTGAAAATCTTGTTCTTCCTATTCTGGAAGTGTTTACCTTTCTGTTTCTGTTACTGCAAATACATCCCATTTACAGGTCAACAGGACAAGTAGCCCAACAGAGCCAAGAAAACACTTCTTTCAGGGACAATTCATGAAATGTAATATCTTCCTGGATCAATATTGGAGACCTCTGACTTTTGGAAAAAAAAAAAAAGCATAGTTTGAGGCATGCTTGGCTGTCTGATGAGAATAAAACTGATAAAGTTTTGCAATTTCTAGCATTATCACTTGGACCAATTTAAAACATGTTGAAGAAACAGTTCCAAGTTTTCTATGATTTTTAAAAAATGAACTGCTTGGCTTTTTGCTCCCACTGTTAATCATCCCAAGCTGTCTCTGTATGACAACATACATTCATTCAAACACAATTTAAGCACTTTGGGGGCTTGGAAATCCTCAAGTAGAAGAAACATGTTATATTTGAAGGTTTATGTTAAAATGGTTAATTGAGCAGGCTGCCATAATGACATATCTTGTAGACAACACAGAAGATTCCGCATCCTTGATGTTTGGTTCTGGAACATTGTAAGGAATCATATCTGTGGGTTTCTTTTGAGTTTTTAGCTTGACTGATTAGAAGAGAATATCAGCTTTTCTAGCTGAATGAAAATTTCCAAATTAATTAGGGTCATGTGACACCAATGCAAAAAGGCTGATGTGAAAGTAGGTGAAAAAGGGTAGCTGGCAACCTCTCAATCTAGAATATTCCAGGAGTATGAAAGGGAATCAAAGATGGAGGGAAATCACCTTTCAAGAGTTTCTACTTGGATCAAATTACTGTGATAAGAAATACCATCATGATAGCTGCCATAGTGTAACGACGCAGAAAGATTCACAGATTCATTGTGCCTTGAAGGCTGCAATTTAAGGAGTAAGAGTCTTCATTTTGTAACCTATCACATTTAAACACTGATCAGGATATACTTTCTGAATAAAAGATTAAGACTTATATATCAAAAAGACTTGCCCATTCTTCACACTGCCATAGTGAGGTAGCAGAGCTGATGGAAGAGGAAATGCCCATTCTGAGGTGTACCTATAACATGTGATTATTACATTTCAGTAGCTGATGTTTTTTGATGAATGCCCGAACATCCAGCACAGAGAAGGTTTTTTCCCCCTTTACACAAGAGCTGTGCCTTTTGAATCACATAGCCTGGCTGAGAGGAGGTGACACTCCATAGGCCAAACATCATTCAACACCAGCTGAGCTCACTAGAATGTAAATGCTTCCTCTTGATAGTCTTGCTTTTGAAAGACATCTGTAGTCATGGCACAAACATAAAGACCAAGGGCAGAGCATGACAGATTACAGTTGTTGGGTAGAAAAAGGCACAGTTCTTGGAAATATTTAAGTCTACTGCAGAAGCAATCACCACTACAATCCCAGTTGCACTGGAATGAGAAGTAGGCCCAAGAACAATTATAGCAAATCTTTGACAATGCCCCATGAATTGACTGTGGGTTTGATACTAATAACCTGTATTACTTTCTATATGGTCACAAACATAAATACTAGAGTGGAGGAAATGTTGGCTCTTCTTCTTGGATGATTTGTATTTATATAGCCTGCTATGAAGATGACACAAAAGATTTATATGGCTGGGGATGCTTCTCAAAAAGTAATCCGGTCTAATATCTGAAAGCTACCTAAGTAAATTCCTATCATAAAATTTTGTGAGATTTTCTGTTTACCTCCCTCAGCAGTAGTATGTAGGCACCCTCATGTTGTCTTATTCACCTTACAGCAAGGATAAGAGCAGTATAAGAAAAGGGAAAGAACTGGCTGGAATCTCAGGCTTATAGTTATACTGATATAATACACCATATGATAATAGGGCAGGTTTCCTCCTGTACATATGACTGGATGGTCTTCCTCTAGAACAGGATAATTTCATAACTGGCTATTGGAGACAGTCTTTGTCTTAGGGACACTACTATGTCCCAAGTATTCCTCAAGGCCAATTCAGGAAACAGCTATCTGACATAGGATAGAACCTTGCCAGGGGTTGTGCTAGGAATTTACACTTATGGACATTTGCACATCAGGATGTGAGTCTTTGCACAGGCTCTGTGAAGTTTACTCAAAGTCGTGTTGCTGAAAAAAGTGCAAGCAAAGCTACACAGAAGATGTTTCTGACTTTTCAGTTTCATGACTTTTAATATTTTTGAGAGAAGAGAGTAGCTGCTGATGGTTGCTGCAATGCTATGTCACAATGTGGGCTTTGCCAGGTACAAAATTTGCAATAACAGGAAAGAGATTGTATGTTTTACTCCCTTTTCATCTTTGTAGTTCAGATTGTGGGTACAGGTGAAACCTATTAAACCCCTGTGGCTAAGGTATTCAATTTCTGGTGCATGCTTAACAGAAGTGAGAGGCATATGGATGAGGAATTCCAGTAACTCCCTTTCTCCTTATTCATTGCCTTCCACTCTCACAGGAATGGTTGATTAAAAGGGAAGGGTTTCCTTGAAAGATGCCACACACAGAGCTAATCTGCTCTTCAATGAGAACTGCACCATTCCACCAGCCAGAAGCAGTTTCCACAACCACCTGCGTCTATCAACAACAGTGCTGCCAAAAGACCATTGTTACCCTAATAGACCATTGAGGAGCTGGCAGTTAGTCCCTGACCTGTGGATGGCTTTCAAGAGCAAGATGATTGGTTCAAAATTAAATGAGTTAGAAGACAGGAGACTTCAAGGTAGTAGGTTAAGTATTGATGGGAAATATTGAATGTAGAGGCTGGTTTTCTTTGGAAAGTAAAGATGATCAGGACTATCTGGTGCTTTTCTTCTGCATCACAGCATATCTGTGTGCCTGTCTTTTGGGAGGAAGTAATCTTTTTTTTTTTTCATTTCATGCTCTATATATTCCTACAGAATTAAGTATTAAATTCACATTTTATATGCCTTCTACTGACCAGCTGAATTGATGGTTATCTCCTTCCAGCTACAATGAGCTATATCACATATACACAGTAAATTCCTTCCTAATTCTGAGTCTGATGCTTTTTCACAATGGATCTTTTTCTCTTGAAGCAACTGTTACTTGCTCTTTTTTTTAATGAGCATCTTTTCCTTCTTGTTTTACCTAAAATCTACACTGGTCACCATTCAGACAATGGTTGATGTTCAAAGGCACCTTTGGAGATCAACCAGCACAATACCTGCTCAGAGAAGGGTCAGCTAAAACAGATTATGCATGATGGTGTCTCTCTGAAATTGAGTAGCTACAATGACAAGGAACTCTGCAACCTCTGTGGGCAAGCTGTTCCTTTCTTTGTCCGCCATGACCATAACAGATTTCTTTTCTATGTTTGGAATTTCCTCTCTTTCAGTTTGTGACCATTGCCTCTTGTCTTGTCGTGTCAGTGAGCACTTGGAGAGGAGTCTGGCTCCATCTTCTTTACCATCTTTCCCTTCCCTTCCCTTCCCTTCCCTTCTCCCTTCCCTTCCCTTCCCTTCCCTTCCCTTCCCAGCATTTACACACATGGTTAAAATCCCCCTGCGCCTTCATTCTTTCAGACTAAAGATGTTCAGATGTCTTTCAGATTTCTTTATGTGACTGATACTCCAATCCCTTAGTCTTCTCCAGGATCCTAAACTGGATTCATTCCAGTACGTCTGCTTTTCTTGTATACATCCACTGCAGCACCCAGCTGTGTGAGATATTCCATTACATCTCCCTCGTCCTAGCAAGTTCATAGCCCTGTAACTGCACGTACACGTCCAATTCCTTCTCTTTTTTACCCACACTGCAGATATTAGTGTGTAGCACTTCAGAAAGCTGCTTTCTTGTGCTAATTTCACAGGCAAAGCATGTGTGTTTTTACTCCCCATGCCAGCCTCTTAGTTTTTCTTTTTTTGTGCACACTCACTTGGTGTGGGTACATTTGTGCTCTGGGTTCTTGTTTTATTACATGAACAGCCTAAGCCTATTTGCCAACCCCCATCCACACTGCTTGAGTACCCTTGATTTTCCTAGAAAAAGTAACTTTTTTAAAGACCTTGTTGCTTTTTTATTCATTTTGAAGACCTCTATGAGGAAAATCCTTCAAATACAGTTGTAAATTTAATAAAAGGCCTTTCTATAATGTGGTCCATCTAATACAAAGTAGTAAGGAACTTCCCAAGTTGTCATCTGAGCAGGCTAAGAAAGAGTGCAGAAAGCCTGAACAGAATTTTAGTGTCAGGAGACATACACTGAAGGTTACAAAAGGAAACAATGGGAAATCATTGCCTTCATTATGAATTTTATCTTTTCCATAATGGAACATGATTTTGGGAAACAAATTCAGAAAATTAAGAGGAAATATTACATTCTAGTGGGTGGAATCCCTGACCATGACAGGGTTGGAGAGCAGAGGGGTTGGAATTTCATCATCTTTAAGGTCCTTTCCAACCTGAACCACCTTGTGATTCTGTGGTTTTTAGAGTGATTTCTACCATCTTTATTTTCTATGACAAAGATAAATGACTTTATTCTGTTCAACATAAGCCTCAATTAGTGGTCATTTGGAAACAAATTTGCTCAGGTTCAACTATTATAAAAGTTTATATTGATTATTCATTCCTTTTTTTTTTTTTGAAATGGCAAGCACGATACACCATTGAGCACTGTACACTTCGGTTCAAGTGCTGTAACATGAAACTATATTCCAAAGAAAACCATATCATATTTAGTCAGGGAATTTATGTTCCCCAGCACTTATGTGACCTTGGCTGCAATGAAAGAAATGGACTTCAAAGTATCTAAGGCTTTTGGTGCTTGCTAAATAGTCAAAACTTCAGCCATTGTAGGCATGTGAACTCACTATCACCTTTTTCCTTATTGGCAGGCAGAGATCCTCTGGAGTGTAATAACGAGAAAAAGCCTCTCTGACTCTATTGTGGCTGCTTTGCTGAGAGTGGTAGTGTCAAGATCAAATGCCATTTTGGCACTTATTTTAGGTGTGCTGAGTCTCACTAAGTTGTAAAAATACACTGGTGGTCTTATGCTACCGGCCTCCGGATCAGCACAAAATACCAAATGAGATCAAAGAGGTGATGGAATCTACTGAAATAATAAGAAAGTATGATGATAAATGACCCCAAAGAGTCTGGTCAAATATCATGATAACACAAGTTTATGACAAAAAAAATCTTAATTTCAATGAGCACATTGTGTGACAGCTACTTTGTCCTAATATATACAGTCAGAGACTTTTCTTTACCATAGTCTCTTGTCTCACACAATAAAAAATGCAAAACCAAAATGCTTGATAATATGTATCAAAATAATATTCAATATTATTGAAATCTGTGTATGTTCAAATCCAGTTTAGGAAGGTGAGACCACAGAAACATGGGAAGAGAATTTGAAAGTGAGGAAAATGAAATGCGTCAGCTCAATGTGGATGCAACACAAAGCACAGCATCAAGTACTGCACTGTACATTACAAGGCTGTGAGCTCGCATGGAACATAAGTGTGTGTATGTAACTATCTGCACACCTAATAAATGTCTCTTCTCTAGAAGCAAATGTTTTCAAACAGACAATGTCAGAAGGAAAATCTTTTGAATTTATCTGCCTTCTTTATGCATTAGTTAATTAATTTCTTGTCTCCATTAGATGGGTCCATCATATTACTTGCTAAGTATGAGTCAGAGCTCATACTCATTCCTGCTATCCAGAAATTGAAGAAAGGTGTAGTCAACCTAAGTCACATTAATTCCAATCGGTAGCTCAATTAATCCTAATTCTCTTCAAAGTGCTAAAAACCTTTCTGATTAAAGATAATTAATGTGCAAGCTGGTGGAGAGTGAACAATTCAAATATTTTGGTATATTTCTAAACCCACATGAAAAAAAATTTCTAATAACATATGCAGAGAAAGAAATGCAGCATTACACAGCAACACTGCAAGGAAGAATGACAAGTCTAGAAACAAAATATTTAGGAAAGGTTCTTGCTAAACTCTCATATCTAGGTAACATCTGAATGAAATTATTGAAAAGGCACCTGATATCAGATATACTATTATCTAACATAACTTCTAAACACTCAAGAGCCAGATCCTACACTTCTGTTACTTATTCAAATATTGTTTGTCTATTCACTGATTTCAGTGCTGAAATATTTGCAGCACCCTACTGGGACACAAACACTGTGTTAAAGTGATCTTAGTAGCTTGCATGTATATGACAAGTACAGGGAACTGGAAGCCTTCATGTGGGCGGTAGATGATGGATGAATGCCAGTGCAGTGGCAATTCCTGGAATACATATGTTCTGCAATGACAAAGATTGACAGAGAATCATTGCAGACATGCTGTCTGTGTGTCTAGGCCATGTTTCCAGCCTGTTTCAGAAGGGAAGGATTATTGCCTGCTGACATCATAATAGAAATTTTTTCTCCCCTCACTATTTGCATCTTACTTACAAAGGCCATAACTCAGCTCCCAATCAGCAGGTACAGTTTATTGCTTTCTGTGGAAACAGTTGATACAATCAAATTCAGCAGTCTGTAGAATACAAAAAAAAAAAAAAAAAAAAAAAATAAAAAATCTAACTACTTTCAGTAGTAGCATTCAAGAAGATCTCTTCATCAAGAGCTCTAAAAGCAGCACAACATGTTTTTCCAAGTTAGTTGCTTATTTTACAAAGGTTGTTGTTTGTGTTGTTCTTGTCTCATTTCTGAGACTGCTGATGTTTCTTTTGGTGTCTAATTTAACACATGGACATTCCAGCCAGTTTTCACTGACTGCTTTGTACAGCCCTGTGGATTATGCACTTGGCTTTGTTTCAGGAATCTATGAATACAAAGCCTGTTGAGTATGTGACTTCACACAAAGTTCTATCCATACTTATTTGCCTTCTATGAGCACTGAAATGGGTGAATGCATTCTTGCAATTTAATTATGCTGCTATCAGACCACTGACCCCAAGAAACTGTGATATCTGAAAAAAAAATTTGACATTAATAAAAAAAGCAAATTAGAAAACTGTACAGTCATACAAAAGGTGTGATAGCTAGAAAGAGAGCCAACTTACAAAGGGGCTAGTGATTCACCCAGCCAAGTTAAACAAGACACAATTGGGGCTAATTGACTTCCCTCCTTCGACCTCCCAAGTACAAGTTTATGAAAGCCTGAAAAGCTAAATTAACCCCAATTGTGTCTTGTTTGACTTGGCTATTTAGGTAAAATGGATAACCCTTTTGTGACTTGGCTCTTTTTGTAGATATAACACCTTCAGACAACTAACGTTCCTCCCTTCCCACCTTTCTGAAACAGCTTTTGCCTTAGTTTACATGTTTTGATTGTGATGAAAGAAGCAGCAAAACTACTTTTTTGAGAAGACAAGCTTCTCACAGAATAAAGCAAAATAGAAAATATGAAAACACATTAGAAATAATTACAAGGTAGCAATTCACAGCAGGGATTCAAGGATGATACGGAGACTGCAGCAAGAAACTGGCATGACATACAGAAAGTAAGGTATAACTGCATAAAAAAAGAATTCTCACATATTTATTATGTGAGATTTAAATCTCAAATATTTATACATAATTAATAAATGTATGTATCAAAAATCTCTAGACATTTGTCAAATAATACAGAATATCAAGCTGCCAATTCACATTCTTGCATCTAAATTCAAACTTTTACTGGTAAGCATGTATGAAGCTGTTCCCTCTGACTTCAGCAGAAGTTGTTAAGTACTCAGAGTATATCAGAATATAACTATAACTAAAATGCTCAAACAGGGGTTGAAGAATCTTGTGGAGATTCTATCTGTTCAGGAAATTCCTTTTTATTTTAGTATTTACTTTGGTGGGTGGCTCAGTATTGTGACTTTGCATGGACTAAATATAGCTATAGAATGATTTGGGTTGGAAGTGCCCTTAAAGGTTAACGAGTTTGAAAATCCATGTCAAGGGCTAGGACACCACAAAAAGGAATTAAGATGTTGTCATGAACCAACCTCTTCACAAGGTTATGGTATGAAAATACAGAAGATCAACTTGAGGCAGGCAAAGTTTCATGGATTTTACCTGTGGAATTTTCTCTCTATTAGTATCTGAAAAGCTGCAGATACTTGTACTCTGACCTTGTAAGGCATCTGGATGAACAACATGCCTATGGCAGGAGCAGCATCTGGAGATGGTTGTGTAAGACAGGTACTGAGGTAAATCATTGTCCAGAGATGCATCTCATGTTCCTGTGACTGTAGGAGGAGCCTAGATGACTGGGTTCAATAGATCGGGTTATTGAAGTAAATTCACCCTGAAGCACTCCATACAGGCTATACCTCAGCATTCCTGAAATTATACCTGCCTAATAGAATCAGGTCCATAATAGTTAAAGAAAATGAATATCTTAAATGAACATAAGATGTGTTAGTGGAATAGTTTTTGGTGATTTATTTAACGATTACCATGATCCCAGCAACACACATCTTTGTAAAAACTGGGAACGATGAAGCATAAGACCTCAAAGCTGTCCACTGACATTTTCTAATAATCAGACATTGTATAAAAGCCTTTTTGTATAAGGAGTTTTATGAGCCAAAGTCTTTTGTGAAACCAGCAAGAATAAATGACTAACCAGTATATTGTTAGTTGCCCACATACCATCTAGCTAATACAGAAGTCTAAATATGCAAAAGTTTGAAAGGAGCAGAAAAGGTTGAGTTACCTCTAACATAACACAGACATGTTTATATACTTCTATCAGAGAGTCTTTGCATTGATAGAAAAGACTTTCCTGAGACTTTCTTAGCAATCTAATAAAAATGCAGACCATAATATTAATAGCAAATATAGAGACAAATGTAGTTACTAATATTAAGGATTATTCATGGTACACTGGTTTGGAAAAATATGTGAGCTTCAAAAAGAAGCAATGGGACTTTGAAAGAGTTTATCAGTGTGAAGAGATTCAGAGTGGGTGCTCTTTGCTTCCTTCCTTGCCTGATTTTGTAATCAGATAGTTTTCTAAGAACATCTAATTCCTGATTAGGAGCTGAGGTTATCTCAGTTTCCTACAGTTCAAGCTGAGACTTTATCAGCTGCTCGCATCAGGTGTGTCCATGGATCTGCTCAGAGTTTGGTATGTATACAGTAGATAACCACTGCTGGCCAGGTGAATGTTGTGACTTTCAGAAGCACATAGGTGCGAAACTGGTGTTAACAGAAAGCTACAATCTGTTTCTGAGGTCAGAAATGTTCACTTGTTCTTTCTATGGTAGGATTTGTCAATAGATTTTTTGCCTATTAGGCAAAGTAGCATGATAACTAAAACCTGTAATGTTTCATCTCAGCCTAGTTTGCATGGGTGTATTACAGAGAAATGTGTTCCTTCAGTGACCATTTTTGTCACTGCTGAAATTTCTGTACCAATTAAACCTTAACTCATTATTTTGTACACTCAAGGTGTTCTGCACTTCAAGAGGGAAAAAACACAGATTCCAAACTGTCTTGACTTTCTGGATGGGCAAAATCACAAGTTCTGTCTGGATCTGGCTTTTAAATAATGCTCATACAAATAGAATAATGACTTTAAATTCCATTTTTAGACCCTAGAGCATTTAAAGAGGGAAAATTAGAGTTTAGTACTTACAGTCTGAGCCCCTCTTAATTTAAATGGAAAGTTTTCCAGTACTATCAGAAGATTAAAAAAACAGAGCAAACAATTAATTTGGAAAGTAAAGCTGCCTTGATATCTCATGTCATCCCACTGCTTTTGAGAGCAAGGTATTCTGGAAACAGATGTAAGTCTTAACCAGAAAGCTTGTGCTGGAAGTCTGCTTGCCAAATGTCTCACTGTTCAGTTTATGTGTTCACAGTTAAAATAAAGGCAGAGAATGAGTTAGAAAATGTGATTCTTTTTGAACTTTCTCCAACAGTTGTTGCAGAATTGGTTTTAATTTTTTTATTATTTTTTTTCTTATATTGAAATTTAGTCAGTGAAAATTATTACTCGTAATGGGCTTTTCAACTTTTTTTCCCAAAGGTGCCACAGTTCAGGCCATCCACCCTGTCCCATTCCAGCTACCAAGCACTTTCCTTTCATGAGTATAATGATTATCAACTTATTTTTCAGCTAAGGGGGAAGAGGAGGGGGAATTTAAACTGACTGCCTGACAGTGCTTTCAAATGGTGATGAAATGTCTTCTTCGTATCTGAAGAGAACATGATTATTAGCACTGAATCTGACAGACACGATTTCTGAATATTTTTGTGGCATTAATTTAAATCAATGTAATGTTTGAAAACATTTCAGCCCCTCAAACAGCTGATGCAGCTTAGATTCAATTATAACAAATTGCAACACACTGTCAAGTCTTTTTACCAAGTCATTAGTCAGGGATTTTGAATGCATGGCCTCCAAACGGAGTTCGACTGGCTGACAGCTCTAATTGTTGGGAACTGCTAAAGGATTGCTAATGAACTGGGGGATCTGTTGGGCCTGTAGCTTTCTTCAAGGATGAAATTTTTGAAAACTTTCACAAGATCAAAGCGGCATAACATGGACCATTTGCTAAATTGTCAGCAGTGCAGTGAAGCAGTCTGAGTCCCAGCTTTAATGCTCAAGCTTCAGTAGAAAACACCATGTGCCTCCTGCCCCTGAGCTTTTTTCATGTGTCAGTAAAACCATAGTGAGAAACAATGACTCGAAGAAAGAGCCCCAGAGCCACCAGGGCTGCTATGGCTTAATTAGGAGGAGCAGGAATGGAGATAAAAATTCCTCTCTTTTAGTGGCTGCAAGAGGGATGAAGTGTCCAGCACTGTGACAACCAAGCCTCACAGTTACTTAGCTTGCAGCTTCTAAACCTACTAATGGTCAGAGAGGTATATAACACACAGGAGCAACATAAAGTCTTCTTCCCCAAAAAGACTGGTGGTGGAGTTGCCAGGTTTGCCTTCAGGACCCAGGAAGAAGTTGATCTCACCAAAGACTTTGCCATCAATTTCAGGGAGACCAGACCCTTCCACCCCAGCACCTGCTCCAGCACCCACAGCAGGCAGCAGGAATGTTCCCATTGAGCTGTGTTGGACACGAATCCATCCCTGTTGTGGCTGGCCAGCATTCTGCAGCCAGTGAATCGCTCCCAGCTGCTGCTGCTGAACAAATAGGTTGCCTCATGTTACTCAGCGGCAGAAAGCCAATGCAGTGAAGGGAAACTTTAAAACCAATCTTAAAAGAAAAAGAAAGATATGAAAACCTATCTCCATCACTCCCATCTGGTTTATATTTTCCTTTCATATTCAAGTCTTATTTAAGTCTGTTCTTTTTTTTTTTTTTTTTTTTTGCTCCTTCTCGTTGAAATTTACTATGGTATCCTTTTACAAAAAGAAAATAATGCCTGCTGAGCTACAGTAACATTGGTCAATTACCCAAATGTCTTAATATACAAGTCTGCCAGGGGGAAAGAGTGTTTGAAATAAGATTTACATTATTACTTCTTTAAATTAACACTTCAACAGGACTCAAGGAAAAACAAACTCTTTCCTCCTTACACTGTGTGAGGTACAGTACCAAGCTGCTGTTATCCTCCCCAAGACAAACTGTTTTCAAAAAACAACCCTGAAAGGCATATAGTGAAAAATTTTTGGAGTGCCTGAATTTGGGACAGTGATTTTGAACATCATTACAGTACGTACAGTACGTAGTGCCTTGAATATGAATTTTGCATCTCACATCTCCTTCTAGACACATTATTTATATCTCAATTACTCTCTTTCTCTCTTTCTACCAGATACACATCAGCCACGTGAACTTTCTGAAGTATTATTGCATAGTCTTTCTATAGAGCTTCTATAGGTTCTGGCCAGCAGATGTGGAAGAAATTTCCTTTCCCTTTTCCAAGAAAAAATTTGTCAGGGAGATATGAACAATTTATACCTGTCCTCTGCTATAACTTACATTTATAGTCAAATATTCAATCTGTAAATTGGTCTTGTTTACTTTATTTTTAAATACAATTCCTAAATTAGACATTTAGCAGCTGATCTAACCTGAAACAGAGTTGCAGTAGTATAATAGTCTCTCTAAATTTTCAACAGATCATCAAGGAAGAGACGAATCCCATTCATTTATGCTTGGGGACTGGTTTATATACTCAATTCACCACTGATTTAATAGCAGCAGAAAATTCACAGAAAGATCTAATATTGCTTGGTTTAGCATTTAATACACCAGTAGCCACAGATAATGAGTTGTATTTTAGATGATAACTTAAATTAATAAACTGACTTGAAACATTCCTCAGTTTTCATTCGGAAAACCCATATGAGTAGTTTTCCTCCCTCTTAGTTTTAGGCATTAGTCTGAGTTAATGAGCAAGATTCCCTCTATACTTGTTGAGTAAGTCACACTGTCTTCAACACGCATCCTGAGACTGGAAAAATGTGGTAGAGCATCTGTCTTCCTCAGCTGGCTCTAGAGGGAGCCCAAATGACAAAGTTGGACTACACACCCAATTTTTAGAGTTGAAATTAGGCCCTAGAAAACCCAGTTGAGAGAGTCTAATGACCTGGTTTTGGAGTCACTGAGAAGTCATCCAGCTCAGCTCCAGCAAGATGCTGCTGGTGCAAGTGAAGTTACAGTGAAATGAAGACATTACCAAACCAGAATTACAACAGGGTACACTACCCTGCATCTGAAAGAGTGAGTTTCACAGTGGTAATCTTCTCTAACTTATTTTAAGAGGCCCGCTGGGACATAAACACCAGGTTCTTTTCCTGGGTTTTCCATGCCAGTCCAGGCTGAGTGAGTATTGTCAACACTGAGCACTGCAGCAAGCATGGGCTGTAGTAGTGTTACCCAGCTGCTTGGGTTTTTTTGAGCATTGAACTAAAGGTGACCCTAAGCCTTGATTCACAAGATAAGATGCTGTAGTCAGTTCATTTTTTGTGAATTTTATATTTTTATATCAAGCAGCTTCTGACCAGGTTGTTCCACAGCATAGGACCTGCGACACTTCAATTCTAGTTTATGATCCGGTAAGTGTCTACTATGAAATATGTGGTGAAGGAGTAGTTTCAGCACAATAATAACAGAAAAATTCATGTCTGTGAATTCAAAGTGAAACCTGGATTTCAAAAATTAACATTCAGAATGCAGTTTATTTAAAACAAACTTCTCTCCCTAGCTACCGTACTGACTAACACAGAAAGCCTTGCCAGGTCACATTTTGTAGACTCCAGTCAGGGATGCCTCAGTCTTCCTGGATACTCCATAGGAACTTCATAAACCTAATCTGGGACTCGGAATTAGCCAGATGACCAAAGGCCTAAGAACTATTTCAGGGCAAGTGCTATAGCAACTGACTTCTCCTGTGGGTCTAGTCTCAGTGAGCACTGCTACTCATCTGTGTGCAACGCACTGAGCCCCTGGGGCACACCACCTACTTTCTGGCTTTTTGAGGCAGCGCCCTCAGCTCTCTGACACAAACCCCAGGAACACTTTGGAGGACATCTCACTCTGGAAAGCAGGTTGGATAGGCTACATCAAGTTTGCCTTCTAGTAAAACATCCCAACACTCTTTCAGAGGAATTTGTGCTGAACGCCAGTTACATGCTTTCTGGCTACTAAGACATGCTACATGCGCCTTCAGTTTCAAGCTAAAAAAGCATTGATCTGGTTGGCTGCAGCACAGTGCCTCTTTATTTCATGCACTCTGAACTAACTAATCACACAAAAATTGCATATCATGAGTTGAGACAATGGAACCTTGAAGAAAAAAAGGACGAAGTACTATGTAATACCAATGCACATCTGGAGGAGGCTGATCCTGAGTGGCCAGGACACATCCACTGTGTGACATGTGTCCTCAAGGTGAGTCCCTCTCCCTATTTTTATTTACTGATATAAATATCTTATAGAATCATAGAATCATTCAGGTTGAAAAAGACCTTTAAGATTATCAAGTCTAAAGGTCAGCCTAGCAATATCACCATGTTCATCATTAAACTATGCCCTCAAGTGCCCTATCCGCATGTTTTTTGAACACTTGAAGGGGTGGTGACTTCACCAGTTCCCTAGGCACTCTGTTCCAAAATACAACCCTTTCCATCAGTTATTTTTCCCAATAGCTAATCTAAATCTCCTTTGGTGCAACTTACAGCTATTTCCTCTCATCCTGTCACTGTTGCCTGGGAGAAGAGATTGACACTCACCTCACTACCACCACCTTTCAAGTAGTTGTACAGCAGTAAGCTCTCTCCTAAGCCTCTTTTTCTCCAGGCTAAAAAAATCCCACTTTCTTCAGCTGCTCCTCATCAGACATGTGCTCCAGACCTTCACCAGCTCCATTGGGCTTGTCAGGGTCAGACCCAGCATCTCAGTTTCTTTCTTGTAGGGAGGGGCCTGGAACTGCACACAGGATTCAAGGTGTGGCCTCACCAATGACAAGTAGAAGGGCACAACTGCTTCCATGGTCCTACTGGCCACACTATGACTGATACAGGCCAGGATGCCTTCTCGACCACCTGTGTTGTCAATACGTGGTACCATAATGGTTTTGAGTTGCCTGTCTTTATCAGAAAACTAGGAATTGTTATACTTCCGTACACCCCACCTAGATGTTGTAAATCTAGATTTAACCAACTAGATGTAGTAAATCTAAATGTAGCCAAGACACTTAATTAGTAACCCTTTACAAGGATGAAGCACGAGGTGTACAGTGTTGTGGAAGAGAGACACTAGCTTGGTTCAGCAGCTCTTGGAGGAAGTGGCATAAGTCTTGATGTCTACTCAAAAGTTGTTACTTATACCTGAATTTCCCAGCTCTGGTAGAACCTGGACCAAGAGCTTGACTTAAGTAGTCACTTAGAACAATGTTTAGTAATGGCTTTCCTTCCTGGTTTTTTTCTGCTTCCTTAGAAAAGAACTCAAATCTGAATCTGTTTACAGAAACTGCTGTTTACCAACTGTTGTAAAGTGTTACCTCTTCTATTTAATTCCAATTTACTAATGAAAAATATCCTTTCTGTCAGGAAAGAGCAATTTCCCTCTATCTGTGTCTTGAAACATAAGAAAACAAACCAGATGCTTGTTGCATTTAATAAAGAACATGCATATGCATTGAAAAAACTTCTAGCTTATTTTTGTGATGCCAATATTTAATTATGTTCATTTTGCATTTTTAATTAGAAGGCAGAACAGATGGTGAAGGCACAAAGTAAAGGAAAGTGTCCATTCATATAACCTGCTACGTGATGCCAGCATATTCCTGTGCTTAGAGCCTGATCCAAGCTCTGCTGAATATAGCACAAACATACCTGTTGAATATCAGGGGTCTAGAGGAGACCACAGAGCAGAGCTTTCCTGAAATCAGTTTTCCTGATATGTTCATGAAGAATATATTTCTCTCACAGTTGGATTCCTCTTTCTGATTTTAAGGCAAATTTTGATTCAAGTTCCCATGGATGACCTTATTTCTTGCTTGCTTTCTTGTAAATAAAAATTAAACTCTTTGTGTAGAATTATTTTCAATTCCAAACCTTAGTTGGGAAAAATGTCTCACCATATATTGTGCCCCTAACAATAGCAATCCATGCAGCTTATGATATCAGTCGCAGAGAGAGATAGATAAAAGTTGTTTAGATAATTCTCAACATCACTGAAAAGTGGAAGCTGAAACAGATCAAAATTTGGGTCCTGTGTTTAATTCCAAAACACATAAAATGAATCACTATACTTATTTCACAAATGAAATTTGGTTTTTTTCTCTTTTTAAAAATATGCCAATGTTAACAAAAGAATTTTAAATAGATTGAGTAGACACAAATACATACTAGAAAAGAAAATGGAATTTTCTGCCAAATGAAATATTTACATTGACCCAAATTGAAATTCTGTGTGCATGTGTTTTGGGTGTGTTTGACTGCAACTTTTTTTTAAGTGTATGTGATTCATCATTTGTCTGACATCAGTCAAAATGATATTTCTCCTGATCTCCAGGCAGGAAATGGATGTTCTTAATCAATATGTCATGAACTTTAGCTATATAAATGGCACTGCTGAGACTGACAGTAGAATATTAAAGCATGTCAACAAATTTAAGAGTGTTCAGAAGAAACTATTATTTGAGGACTTTAAAACAGGCTTACAGAAAACTTGATCTGTTTAGCTCATAAAAAATATCAAGAGGTAACTTGATTGTGATGTGTAAGTTATTAATAAGAACCACCAAAGGGAAATTAAAGCCTTTGAGACAAATTCATATTATTAGTAAGAAACATTTCTAACAGACAGTGTAATTAAGTATTAGAAAAATGTACCAAGAGCAGTGCATTGTCTTCTGCCTCTTGAAGTCATCCAATCAAGGATGAACAGAGAATGTAATTTAATCCAATCATTTCTAGTCATATTTGATTCATAGTAGAAGGAGAAGAAAGAATCAATCCCCATATAGTGAATTTAAGTCTATCGAAAATATGCTTCCTTTTCTCAATAATCTTTTGCAGATCCTCTTAAAAAGGTTCTGCCACTTTGAGTCAAGCACGAATTATTAGTCTCAGTTCTGGGGAAGCTGACTCTACAGATGTTCTGAGTAGGTGGTCTCCTGGTGCTCTCCGACCTTTAAAGTCCATGAATCAGGAATTTTTCATATATATGTATTTATTTATAAAATATCATTACATATAGGTACGATTGCATTGATTAATTATATATGCTTTTCAATAATAGGAAAGAACTACCAGCACAGTACAAACAACAAATTGCTAACATTTTCAGGAAAAAAATTCAATGAGCTTCAGACATAAAATTAGTCACTGAAGAGATCTGTGAATAATTTGGCAATAATTAATAAGTCCAAGAATTTTGCAGTCTATTTGAGAACAATTTGCAAAGAGAAAACAAAGCAAAATTCTTCAGATAAATTATTCATTTGAATTAGTCATTTAGCTCTAGTAAGGAGTTGTAGACTTTTTGAAAATATGCGGCAAGGGGATACAGTTTTAAAGAGGTTGAAGCAAAAATACTCTGCTCTTCTAGAGTTTGTTTCATCACATGTTCTCAAGGCACTTAATCATTAATTATGCTGAATATTAATTATAACCATTTTACATTTGAATAAACTGAGGCACACACAGTGCCTTGCCTATGCTCACACAGCAAGTGGGGATAAAAGTTGTGAAAAAAATCTGTCACCTCACTAACAATTAAATGTGCTCACTGTCACTATTCTCTTAAACTTTGCTACCCCATTACATTGTTAAACTTTATTTCTGAGGGAAACAAATGTTATATGTGACTGCAGTGGGCTTCTATTGTCTTACTGATGAGGGCAGAATAATTTCAGAGGACAGAGATCTCAGAATTATTGAGGAAGGCATTTACTTGACCAGCTATTTAAATCTTTTGTGCAGATGTCTACACCTGTATCTGTCACTATAAACTCTCTTTAAGGTCAGTGGCAAGGAATAAGCACATACAGGGTGTGAATCACCTCACACTAGGGTTGGTGCCTACATTTGTCAGATATGCCCCAGAATGCTCCCAGGACAGTCATTTCAGACTAAAGCAGAACCACAGAATCCTACATGTTGGGAAGGGCCCCTGCAGATCATCTGCTGCTGCTGAGACAACCACTAACTTAGAGAAGGTTGCTCAGGGCCGTTGGTTTCTGAATAGACACAAAGATGTTTTTGAGGATATGGCTAAACCTAGATGCAACGATCCCCACTGTGATTAGTAACACTCCTTGAAAGTCTGCCTGACAGAACAGAGATCCAAGACAACCGTGTGAGCTATAACAATATATTGAACACAAAGCATAGGATTTAGTCAGCTACATGGGTACTATGAAGTTCAGACAGGGACAGATCTCCCTTTCTTTCTTCATATCTGACAATCTGTGCAGCTTTCTCTTATGCTGTTAAGGCAATTCAAGTGGCCCAGGGTGACTATTCCTTATGCAGGAGCATGCTGTCTGGATTGTATGAAGCAGCTCAAGATTCACACACCTAGCCACTGAAGTCACCCATGGCCAGGTCTAGATGTGACCTAGGTGGCTACTCTCTCACTATCATTAATATAGAGCCTGAAGAGATGTTTCACTCTGCCTGAGATAGACACACATCTTTGAGGAGCTGAATAACATTTCAGATTTATTATTCTGTATTAAGTCTAATTCCAGTGCTGGAATCTGGAACTAAATCCCAGTGGTCCCAGTGAGCTCCCATATTTCCCAAAATGCCAGAATACACTATTGTATTTTCATGCTGTATAATCCATGACATTTAGGAAGCACGTTGTGAAGTAGGACAGTAAATGCTGGTGTTATGTGTTTGCAACTGATTAAAGTGACAAGTAAGCTAAATATTGTGATCTGATATAGGTAATTAAAAAAAAAAAAAAAAAAAGTGGGACTTGGTGCTCAAAGTGTCTGCTAAAATTGGACATATTCAGATGCAGGCAGAGCTCAAAAATTGCTACCACTGTTACTGCAAAACTAGCAAAGAATCCTGATTTAGAAGTAAAATATACATCTTGTTATTTATAAACCAGGAGCAAAGGTCAAGATTATGTCTTTGTTTGTTAACATGGTGATTTTAAAAAAATGAAGTGAGTAGTCATTCAAACCCTGGTCCCATTTTCTTCTAGCTTCAGATTTGATCCACCATTTGTCTTCTTATTTTAGGTGCTTTTGGTTTTAAGGGCAAACTTATACCTTGGTCATAACTTGAAAACCATACTGCCTACATAATGAAATATTTCTAAGAAGGAATTTACAAATTATTTAAGAGTCTGTTTATCTTGAACCAGTTTATAGAGGTGTCAACATGATTCAACATATCATGAACCCTTCATTGTTTCAGAGGGTGACAGAGATCAAGAGATGTCCTTCAGCCCTTGTCTAAATAGTTGGTTTGAGCCCTTCTTTGATTAAGAGAGTTCCTTTTCTAATCCTGAAGGTTCAAAAGCATGTTTAATTCTGGGTATGTTGACCAAATAAGATTTGATTTTAGTGTAAAGTAGTGCCTCAGGTACTTCCTATGACACAGGTTTCATTGCAGACATGTTTTCATTCCAAACATGGAAAAAAGTACCTTATGAACACTCTCAAGTCTTCCATGTCACTGCTTCAAATTCTTCTGTCTATATGCAACAATAGATTTATTCATGATCCGTGAATTTACTTACACCTATTGTAATTTCAAATTCCTGCTTCTTGGATTCAAGTTTATAGAACACAGTTAACCAGACAATGCTTTATTTATTATCAAGTGAATAAAAAAATCTGTCTAGTTGCTAAATTTTTAAAATATTTGACACGCATCTTACCATACAGTTTCCTATTCCTTGTTTCTACTTCCAAGTTTTCTCTTACTTTGGATCCCTTCCTTGCGTGATTGTTGATTTTTTTTTTTTTTTTTTGTATTACGGACCTTCACATTTAGGGCACTCTGGAAGCCATACAGGAACACTTGCCATTTGGCATTAGTTAAAAAAAAATCTGAAAAATTTTGCTGAAGTATGGCCCAGAAACTTCCCCCTGGAAACATAAGTACTAAAGAATGGTAGTCGTATGAAAGATGCTCCATCACTGTATGTATGAGAGGAAGTAATGAAGAAGTACTTATTACAAAAAAAAAAAATTAAATAAAAGACCCTGTATATTTAATTTGCTGTATTTCTTTCACATGTGCTGCAAAATCTACTTTGATCTGTACAGTATATTTTCAAGTCATATGGCACTGTAAAATACCGTCGCTTACGAAAAAAGCCCAGATATAAATATGTAAGTAGCACAAGTATGTCAATTTTTTCCTATGTGGCAATAGATTACTATAAGGTTCCGGTCATGAAGTTAAACATCCTGGAGTAGTTAAACAGGAATTTTACCCCAAAGGAAGTGTCTGAGCTATGTGAATATTGAGAAGCACAGATAGCTGTAGAACTTGCTGGATGGATCAATGACGAGTTCTATCAGATTTGTTTTTTAAAGTGCTACACTTTGAAAAAGAAGAAAAAAAAAAGATGGTTTTGGTATAAGGAAATGATTATTCTCATGAAAAATCTGATCCAACATTTGTGGCATTTTTCTCTGTTATTAAGTCACATCAATAATATTGTCTGATAATATTTTCCTAGAAGTAAATATAGTGAGATGCTATTAGTGTTATATGTGCATGTGTGCAATCCAGCAGCAATCCAATAAACTAAGAAGATGCTTAATGGCTCATTTAACCCTATTAATAACATTTAAATGATGATATATATATATTATGACAAGGTTAAACAACTGTTAAAAATTATGTGAGAAAAATATATCTCTAAGTTTTTTGGGGTTTTTTTAAATCAGTCAGATATAAAGTCTTCTAACATCCTCAGGCTTGCTCCTGTTATTTAAAGAAAAATCAATGGGAAATATAAGGAACATTAGTGTTTTTGAAACAACATTGTATCATCTGGAGGTTGTTTCTAGCCTCACAAATTCACTAACACATTTTTTATTATAGTTTCATCTCAGATATTTTACCAGCAGTTATTGAGGAGAAGTGTAATATGCACTACAGCAGAGTAAGCAAGGACCACTGGAGGATGGTCTGATATGAACAGAAGCTTCCATGCCAAACAAAGTCTCTCTCTCTCTACAACCCTCAGTAATTTCTTCCTGTAGAACTATTTATATATTTTGAGCAATTACATAAATCTCTCCTTCATGGAAAATAGGTAAACAAAAGATAAACTCTTATTAGTTTGGACATATAAATAATTTACAACAAAACAAGTTAACATATGAACTCCTCTGTAAGTTCACACCTAGTTACTTATTTATAAGCACATGCTGTAAGTTTTTCTAGGTTCTTTTCTTCAGCCATCAAAATATCTTTGTAGTTCTTCCTTTAACTAGTCAGAAAATTTCAACACCATTTTTGAAATTCAACCTGTAATCACAAATGCCTTTAGGGTTTAAAACTAAACCATCTTTTCCCCCCATCATTTCATTTGTCATTAATTGTTCCAGATAAATGAACCTTCTACATTCAACCCATTTCCTCTGCAAAGTCCACCTCTGAGCTGAATTGTGATGTCCTTTTGGATCCCACAGGGTGGCAAGGTGAGATTCCTAAATACTGCTCTCAGGACTGTGCTAATAGAAGTATAGAATATAGTGGAAAAACACTTTAAAATCCCAGCTTAGTCCATGAAGTGCATTGGCTCACAATTCTCAATAGCAGTCTTAGTTTCAAGTAATCTCAGGTATCTATTTGTTCTTTTATCTTTCCTAAACAATGTAATAATATGCATATCAAAACTCGTAATCTATTGAAAGAAGTAGATCTAGGGGAATTCTGAAAACACAAGGCTTCCCTTCTAAAATTAAAAATCCACTTAGGAGATGACTTAAACCTATTTCCCCAGTTTCATAGATGAGTTCCTTCAATGCATTTCTCCTGTATCAAAAAAATTTGTAAATTTAGGTTTCATTATTTGATTCAGGGAGCAACGAATAATTTTTTAATTTCAAGATAGATTCCACAGACGAGGCAATAGATTTCCCTAATGTGATACTTTCTATTGTTAGTTGGAACAGTAGATAAGCAACTTGGATACAACACAAGAGGGTTGCTTTGATTTATTGTTTACAGTAGAGGGCCAATATTTTTTTTAGTAAATGTAAGGCAATTTTGGAAGCAAAAAAAAGCTCAAAAGAAAATAGAATCCCTTGGTGTTAATTTGGTGAGTCAATTCATGATCTGGTAAGACAGCATTCACTGCAGCTGATAATATATTCCAATGATGGACAAGCTCACCAGGCCTGATCCAGGGCCAAGGGAAAGATACAGATGGTCCTTCAATAAAAGGGATGGAATTAAATCTGACTGGTATCTTAAAGCTAAGATAGAAAACTGGAGATTAAGAAGATAAATTAAAAATTCATTATATTATCCTGTGAAAGAACATTTATATTTTCCTGTGAAAGAATGCTTATTATTTTTGTTCAGCCTTCAGTCCCATGGCTCACTCTTCCTGACCATTTTGAAGACAGAGGGAAGCACTTGTTTTTCTCCAGTCTTCAGGTGCTTCTCCTATTCGTCATAATTATTCTTCACAATGACATCGGCCAAATCCCTTTGCACTCATCAGTTCATCCCACCAGTGTCTAAGGACTTAAATTGTCCAGCTTACTTACATATTCTCTAACCTGGTACTCTTCCATCAAGGGTAAGCCTACACTGCTCCAGGCTTTCCCTCAGTGCCTGGATTTTCTGAAGGTTAGCCTTGCTGCTAGATCTTGAGATAAGGAAAGTATTTAATACCTGTGTCAAGGGTCTTCTACCACATTCAGCAATGGACCCACATTTTCCATATTTTTCTCTTTGCCATTTAGGTATGTAAAGAAGTCTTTCGTGTCATCTTTTGCAACCATTAAAAATGTAATTTCAGGTGGCCTTCCTAATCATATCTCATGCTTAGACAGTGTCTCTGTTATCCTCATGCTGTCTGTACCTTCTTTCAGCCCCTGTGTGCTTCATTTTTATTTTTTGTGTTTGGCCAGGATTGCCTTGTTCATCTATGCAGGTCATCTGGTAATTTTGCCTGTCTTTCCCATGAAACCTGTATCCCCTCCATCTAGGCAAATGTTCAGAGCATCAGCACTGAAAGAGACATAGACAATGTAGTAGTTTCCGAAGTGATCATCAAAGATTCTAACTGCTTATGGGAATAAATTCTGTGACAGAGAGTTGTTAGCACAGTAACTGCAGCCAAGCCCCACAAAACATACATACATTTTGCAGAAAAGAGCAAATGAATTACCCTGATTGAGCTGACTTTTTGGTAAAGACAATTACAAAACGTTAGCAAACACACCATACATAGTTTCTCTCAGATTTCTCTTTCAACATTTAATGCCTTTTTTATTTTCCATGGCCAGGCAGACTTCCAGGTCCTATGAGATATGAATGAGAATAACAGAGTGGCAGAGGGGAAACCTTGTCATGCATGCAGTGTATGGAAATTATACAAACATAACATTACTCTTGTGCAGAGAAGACATCATTTAAAGTTCATACATTTACTACTAAAAATTAGATAGTAATTAGATAGTATTAGTCTATAAGGATAAAAGGTGCCCATAATTGTGGGCTCAATATTTCTGAGCCTGAGAGAATTTTAGCTTGCTAACCATTGCTGGCTCCTTTCCCAAGAGAAAGTTGTCAACAGTTTCTTTTTCCAAAACATCTCTCTCCGTTTCTCAAAACAGGGTAAGTAAACAGAGTTCCCTTTCCCATAACAGCTGTCCCCAGGTGTTGTTTCCTATTACTTAACCAATGGAGAAAAGTGTCAGTCCGATGGACCAGTAATATACCTTTTTAGCACAGCATGTTATAAAAGAAACTGTTAGAATTGTAAATAAAACCTTCTTTCTCTGCTGACAACTATATGGAGTCAATCTATTTCGTGTCCTACCATGACAAATCGTTAGTGGGTTTTACAAGTCTGTGCAGTTTTGATTCTTTCTTCTCTCAGTTTAAAAGGTCTTAGAGGTAGAACATGTAAACATACACAAATTCATACACTCATCTAAAATTATCACAGAAAAATACAATCCAGGAAGACATAATTCCCTTGTATTTCAGAGAAAAACATTAACGATTTATCTGATGATGTGGTAATATTCATTGTCAATTACTTGTATAATATATTTCTTTTTTCATAAGTCTCTTAAGTTTTTGTCCAGGATTCAACTGACTGCATGTCAGAATCTATAGCCCAGATGTCTACATCTTTGTTAATCAATGTGGGTCTATTTATAGCTAATGGAAAGAAACACTCATTTCTAGAAAGCCATTTGTCTTGTCCCAAAGTAGACATCTATACTTAGTGAAAACTATCACCCCTGGAAACTGTGTTTCTCTCATTAGTGTAGAGGGAGTTCAGGATTATTAGGTCATACATAGACAGCCATAATCAGCTGTAGACATTTAAAGTCAGGGTAGTGAAAATTTCCTCTTTCACCCTCTGTGTAAATGACCTAAATGTCAGGTGTTATCGTCCAGCATAGCTCATTCCAGGCTGTTCCAAACTGCATGTTATACCTTGACATTAAATGGTGTGCAAATTTAAAACAGGGACTCCTAAATTACAAAAGGTCTTGTATTCAACAAAACTACACCATCTTTTATGCTTTTCTGTCCTTTCACCTCATGCTGAACCGGGGCATTAGCAGGTCAGAATGCTAGCACCAGAAAGATTATGGGATGGTTGTTTAGGAATACACGTGGGCGTTTCATAATCAGAGCTCCTGAGGCTTACAACCTTCTTAATAGCCGAAGATTAGGGAAAACTTCTGTTTTCATCCAATATATGAAATGGTATCCTTATTTACTTTATAAAAGCCTTATAATTTTCTTTATTTCATCATTCTTTCTAAGAACTCAATTTTTAGAATAATTCAAAGACAACATACCCTCAAAGAGTGTATCACTCCATTCAGGGTTTCAATGTAAGTTTAAGTACTTGATCTCTAAGATTTGATTTAAGTTGTGGGGGTGGAAATATTTCTGATCTCATGAGTCCATATACATACACCTGCCACGTCTCAGTTGAACCTTACATATACAGAGAGAATTATCATTTTCTTTTTTGTCTCAACTATTCCTGCCCTGTTTTTGGTTTGTTTGCTGGAAAAGTGTAAAATCTTGTGTGTAGGTTAGATGAGATCCCTGATGCAGTTCACTCTAGTACCTAGCACAGACATCTGAAGGATTTCATTTTTCAGATGTTCCACAACATACATCTTCTAGATCTGATTTCACAGTCAAAAGCTTAAGCAGGTGGTGGTGGGAAGAGTCATCTCAATGGCATCCCAGAATAGAACTGTTCTCTTTATTTTGAGAAATGATACACAAAGCAAGCCCAGCTCAGGGTAGAGGGCAAGGAGCAAAGAAGTATGCATCACTGAGTTATCACTGTGGGGAGAGCTGGTTAAGCAGAGCTCAGTTTCTCAAATTACATTTGGACAGGTCTAACACCTAGGGCTTCTCAGGAGAACTTGTCAGGTAAAAAAAGAAAATACTGGCATGATTCTCAATTGTTTCTCATTTGTAAGTGGTCACTCTAATTCAGTGTGACAAGAGAATGTCTGCAAGTAGGTGTGACTGAGTCCTGTCTGACTGAAAGGGGATATATTTGCACAATTGCAGAAGAATGAATACCATTACCAAGACACTGCAGAATGTGTATAAATTAGGGCACTGAGCTATGGGAAAAGGTACAGGTCCCGGGCTGAATGGCCCCAGATCTTGTGTATGTTTCAGTTTGAATCCATGTTTAAAAATAACAGGAGAGTTATGGAAGCATATATTACTCCATCTCCCAGAAAAGCCCTAAGGAACTGTATGTTTACAAGATTCTGTTAGTTATACAGTGACTTTTCCCCACTAAATAGTACAAGAAGGTTTGTGGTTTTTTATTAAATGTGAAAGTCATATAGAAATATGAACACTTCATGGAACTGATTAATCAGCTCAGCTAGTAGAGATTTATTTGTGGCTCTGCAACATCAAAACATTCCTATTTTTCCATTAATTATTGTGTAGACATTTACAGTATATCCACATATAAGTGGCAGCAAGCTTCTGAAGCTGTTATATGTCCTAGACTATTTTTGCATTTTGTCTGGTAAGGAATATTGACAAGTGCCAATGGGTGCAGTAAAAGAAATTGACAGTATAAAGCCAGCCTTTCTTCTTCACTGTCTGTGGGGATTAGAGAAACAAGGCACTGAACACAAGAGAGGATTTTTTCTTTCCTGATGTAATAACTCTATGTAAATGATGTTTCAGGTAGCCTAGTGAAATTGGCATCTGAAATGGAAAGGAGGTAATTTAAAACCTAGATGTGAATAAATTCACAGCATCTGATACAGAATGCTGTGACTAAGTGTTTAACTTTCAAATAGCCTGTAATTTAATGTAAAGGTTTTAAATTAAATGAATACATTTTTAGGGCATGGTGTGGAATTCAGGATTTCCAGCTCCCACCTCAAAAAACAGCCATTAGAATCCAAGCTTCCAATTAATTTTGAGCTGTATGCAGTACAGCACTGGTTTAACAATTCTGAACAGAAAGGTTTGAAACTAGATAACAACCTGTAGGCTGTAAACAGAGTAGGCTTAACTCTTGCTGATTTTAATGTGGTCTGATCAAGCAGACTGTAAATAAAAGACTCTTGTCTAGTTTGCCCACTAATTTGAATTGCGCTCATCTGACTTCTTTCCAGTACCAGCATTATTACCTCAACATTTATAGGATCATAAATGAAGAATGAAAAATATCCTGAAAGATGAATTATGGGATTTTTTTCTTAAACTAAGTATGCATAAAAAGAATAATCCTGGAGATGAAATAGAGACTTTTGTAGGAAAAAATAGGCTGCTCTTTAACAATATTCCCTTATTGTTTATGAAATTTCCCACTAATTGCCTATTCAAGCAACCTTTCCCTGACCTCTTTACTTTTTTCTTTTTCATCACATGTATAAGGTTACTGTCAAATGCATTGTGTTTAATGAAAGCTGAGGAACATGCAAAGTTTGGATGGAAGAAAACTGAAAATTAAAAAAAAGATAACAATCTACTCTAAAAATATTTCAGAACCCAGGAGTGTGCTGATATAGTCACCTGACTGGGGAAAGTTTTTGCAGGCTGCCATAATTGCCTCAGTTTATTCATATTTACTGCTAGCTACATTTACTGCACTGTTATCATAAGCTCCTCAGCCACATTGTAGATATTTCCTCAGTCAGCCCTTCCCCCATCACATGGGACAAAAATTGTTTTTCCAAGGTTAGATACCACAGAACAATAAGACATCACTGACTGTGTCCTTTTTACTAATATGTAACTTTGCTGCTTTATTGCCAAACCCATTCACTATGAAGCAAATGTCAAAACAAAAGTGTGAGGACAGACATCCCACTGCAGGGAGCTCCACAAATGCTGAGGCAATGCTAAAGATGAGGCGCTGCCTCACCACTCTTCATGGATCTTGTTCCAGAATTGCCCAAGCTGCTACCTTCCTTGTCATTTCATCACCATGAAAACATTACCTAGCAAGAAAGGATATCCACAAATATTTTCTTGCTGATGGAGCAGCTCCATCTGGTCTCCTGAGGTCTTGGGAGTGTGAAAATGTGAGATAAATTGCTGGCTGCAAGGAGGGAACCACTTTGGTGAGGGAATGGGTAAATCACAGGTCCTGGCTTGAGGCTTTGTCCCAATGCAGGGCTGGAGGCAGCTTCCCATGGTTGCAAAATTGGTGGGATGTAGAAGTAGCAGTCTTTTGAGGCTTGCACAGCAAGATAGATGAGGAGACTGCTGTGAGGTTGTGGTCTGAGGGTGTGGATCTGGCAAGAAGACTACAAATCAGGAACACATATATCTGGATATTATCTTATTTCCCTATGAAACACAGATGGAAGAGTAAAATGAAATAACATACGGTAAGAGAATATAAAATTAACAAGAAATAAGCAACTGCCTGCTCAGTTCTACTCTTCTCTACAAAACAGATACTTAAACAAAGCCAGACAGATATTCAGATTTCTCACTGAGCACAAAATATTTGGCATTTTGACACCTGTTTTGATCTATGCAGGAAAAGCAGGTTATGAAATAATATATGAATAACAGAGACAATACAAAAATGAAAACCAAATCATTGTATAAATTTAATTTTGATTTACTTATATGGCATATCAACATTTTCTGAAATAAAGCCAACTTTTGATATATTTTCCTTCCATATAAAAGCAAAGGTTAGTCCATGATCACTGGAATTAATGCAGCCTCCTATCCCACGGTTTTATAATTTTTGAGTCATCAACTATCTCATGATAACAATAATTTCCATATCCTTCTACGTGTTCCCTGGTTAACACACAACTCCTAGCTCATCTGGAGATAAACCCGTGATATTCAGCTGAGCAGTCCTTTTGTACCTGTTAAATAATACCTGGCAGTGGAGATGTTGCATTCAGTCTCCTCTGATAAGACACTGGTATGCCTAAAAATTACACAATGTATTTAACTTTGAATCAGCTACGCCCTTTTGTGGGGGTTGGTTTTTTTGTTTGTCTGGTTAGGGTTTTTTTGGGGGGGGGGGCCGTTGGCTTTTTGTTTGGTTTGGTTTTGTTTGGGTTTTTTGTTGTTGTTGTTTGCTTGTTTTTTGTTAGGTTGGCTTTTCCTCAGGCATTTTAATAAAAATTTTCCAGTGTGCTGGGAAATTACTTAAGAAGACTGACAAGTGAGATGAGTATACAGCATAGTTCCCTAAATGTATAGCTTTTGAGATAAAGAATTCAGTTTGGGCATGTTCGGGTTTTGGTTTTTTGGGGGATTTTTTGATTAAAAATGTATTTCTGTTTAATTTTTTTTTTATCATGAGTACCTAATACTGAAAGTCTCCACGGCACATGTGGCTATAGTCTATTAAACATGTAGTTCTTTAGAAAATTACAGTTCATCATCAGCTGGTTCATAACGTGATCATAAAAAAAAAATCTTTACAAAAGCCTTTCATCAGAAACATCCTGAAAAGGTAAAAATTTGTTCATGTTTTAAGTGGAAAATAAATGGTGAGAAAACAAGCAAACAAAAAAATATATAGACTGAATTAATTGCTGAAATTAATTAATTTGGCCAACATAACTACAGATAATTAATTTGGGCAACATGACCACAGTCTCAGATGAGCTTTTGGCCAAAAATATTAATGCTTGAGTTTTTTAAGCTTGCCAAGTATGCAATTGGATACCTCCTTTACAGGGGAAGAGCGCTGGCTTTCACTTCAAACCGAGACAACAGGTCTGCTTGCAGGGCTGCTCCAAACATTCAGGGCACTGCTTCCCGTCAGGGCCAGGGTGTGTTGGATGTGTCCCTTTGCCTTGTGGCCGTGATCACTTCCCTCTGTATCCTGAGCTCTCTTTGGAGACGTCATGTGCAATCCTAACCCAGTCTGACCCTGACTTCATTTACCTTGTGAGTGCTGATGAAGGATTGTACAACTGCCCCATATGGCATCATCTCAGGTTAAAGGAATTTACATCAATTCCAATGGAAGAAAGAATGCTTGCTGTCTATCCAGTAAACAAGGAATGAGGAATCCTGTGTTGGAGATATTTGATTGAATGTGTACCAATTTTCTACAGTATTTGTAGAATGTCTCAAAACTGGGAGTTTCCACCTCACCTTGTTCGGGCACTCCATTGTTTAATTTTTATGTGCTTTAGAATGAAAATAAACCCCAAAAAATGGTACTCATAAAAATGTAATAATTTCTTTCCAGAGCATTACATTGCCTTTTGTTATGTACCACTTACATTATTCACTGCATTGTTTAGCACACTATATAGTGACATCTCAAAAGGCAACAGTGAAATAAGTAACACAGTCTATTCAACTTAAGAGTGTCTTCAAAAATGTTTATGAACCACTAGCTGGTCATGTTTAAAACATTTTTTCACAAGAAAGCAGCGTTAGCAAATCAGTCTTGATGATATCATTAGGCATTTTGTAAATTTTTGCAGAATATATTGAATATTTATTTATATTAGTTTCTGTAGAAAGCTAACTGCAATAATTTTAAAGATATTTTTTAAGCCAGATTAAAAATATAGTGTGACCTGGTCATGTATTCATACTTTTTATCTGTCTTGAGTGCACATAGTATACATTATCTATTCATTGGGATAAAAGTTATCCATGATTTTAACGAAAAATTCTAAAAAAATATTAATAGCATTAGGATTACATGTGATATAAAACCACCCAATAAATTAGAAAATTCAGTAGAGACAAGTCATAAAAGGTTTGTTTACTTTTTATTCTTGGACTACTGTTCCTAAATCAGCAGTATTAGAAGATGAAATAAGGAAGGTAATTAACTTCTGATATAACTTATGATATTTCCCAGGTTTCAGAGAAAATATTAAATTTTCAGGCATCAAGTAATGCGTGCCTGAAATTTCTACTACAGAATTTTACTCGTTATTAGACTGAGACTTTAATTGTGAATACATCCATACCATTTATGTCTATGAAGCTCTGCAGGATACCTCTGTTTTTCTGTTGGCAGAAATAAAAACATTTTTTGATCCACATTCTTTCCAGTTTACAGAGTAGTCCTCTATTTCATTATCTTGAAAACACCGAAGTCTACAACCAGAACAGGAAATTTCACACACCTCTCTCTCCAGAGTGCAGCAACCATAATGGTTTCGTTATCCTCAGATGCTATGTGCAGCAACCGATCCTTTCAGGGGGGATTTGGGTTGTTGCATAGCATGTTCCAGTTGATTGTAATTGCTCAATACATACACATATTTCTTAAGCTTTCAGGCTTACTTTCATAGTAGATCTCCATTTGTCTACCGCAGCAGGAAGTTAAACCAGGTTCCTTGCAATTGGTTTATTTCCTTAGGGCTAAATTATGGTTTCTACATTTTGAAGCACAGGGGGATGACTAGCAGACTTGACTTTTAGCTGTGAAGAAGGAGGTGTTATGACTGGAACAGGTTACTGTAGGAAATAAACTTCAAAGCACAAAGGAGGAGAAGTGCCAAGCGCCCTTTTGACAGACACTTCACCCACCACAAAAATAGACCTCCCACTTAACTAAACTCAGCATAATGATGAATGATATCATGGCAAAATTGTGCCCTCTTTCCCTTAGCAGTGCAACTGCAACATCTTTTCTTTCCCAAATACTCTTTCTCTCTCTGTCTCTCTCTATATATATATTACATACTTTCAGGCATTATTTCTCGATGGCAGAATATAACTGGCAATATGACCCAGCTGAAGCACACATACCTACACAGCTCTTTTGAAAAATTACTTTTAGGTTTGCTGGTTTTTGTTAGAAAAAACTGACAGCATAGTAAGATGAGAGACATTGTCATTTATTTATCCTCTCCAAGGAGACCAGTACAAAATGAGCAAAACTGAACAAAAATTGTATTGGTACTTCTGCCTTTGCGTATGTATACTACTGATTTTATTTACTATGTCTTTAATTTCCTTTCCTGTACTTTATTTAAGTGTTTAATTTGTGCTTTCAGTCAATAGCATTTTCTGTGGTCTAGGTTTGTTTAGACCTTTTTTTATGATTTTGAGAAATTGTTTCATAGCAAACTAAAATTTTTTACTTTCCTGGTGTTTTTAAAAATTCTTATGGGAATATGCAGCTTTTTTTCTTTTTTTGTAATGTATGTTATTGTAATGTATTACTTTTTCTTAGTTTTAATTTTCACTTCTGAGAATCAGAAGCAGTAAAATTACATTTTCAAAAGGCAATTAAAAACTGTGGCTGTGAAAAAAAATCTATTTTGAGACATCATCATTTAAAATGTCTAGAAATAAAGCAGAATTAGAAAAACAAAGTATTTCATAAGTACAGGAAAGCAGATCTTCTATAGTTAATAATTTATCCACAGGAATATATTTTTTCTTGGTTTTTCCTTTATTTAGATGGAAAAAGTATATGGTTTTATTCAGCTAGAGAGATTATTGAGAAAAGTTGTACTGATAAGGTTAAAACTTTGCAATTCCTTACCTTCCTATGCACTTCCTAACTAGGACGCAGTTATTTATAGGTAAAACAAGACTTCAGGTGAATAAAAATATTTCTTGATAAGGACAGGATTAACATATTATTTGTTTGAGACATCTTTATGCAGTTGTCACTACACTTATGCTATGGGATGAACCCTTTTTTTTTCTCTTCTTGTAAGTGAAAGCTTGCCTCACTTAAATATGGATAGTCATAATTACTTTTGTATGGAAATTAAACTTAACTAATAGATAAGCCTGAAACCAGAATTCTCTAAATGAACATTTACATTTTGGGAGGTACATTCAGAACAGATCTAGGCCTTTTTTTACAAGATAAAGAAAGTGAATGCCCCATCATGCCCCTGTAAGATACCCACAAGTGGAAACCTCCTCCAAGTCAGGCATAGAAGGTGTTTGAACTTAGGTGGTTTATCACCTGACTGCTGTCCAATATGTACCAAACTTCAGGGTTTCCTAGGAAAAGTCTCAAAGACTTTGCCAGCACTTACACAAAAGGTTATCTGCTACCTGTGACCCTGATCACCAATGTCTGGCTCTTGTCACATCCAGGGAAAACACCCCTCATGAACTTCTAGGAGCTCAGTGTCTGCTTTTCAACTTGGCAGAAGGTCATGTCTCATTCAAACCAAAGTAAATTTTCCAGACTCTTTTCCTACCAGAGATTAACTGATGTGTGTTTCCTTAAGAAGCCTCTGCTTACCAGCCTTTGAAAGCAGGGCCTGCTTGCTTCCCTCATCCTGCTGTACTGGGTCATGGCACACCCATGGGGTTGGAACGCCCTGGTGTGTCTGGGGACAGATTGATCTCCTGAGCGGTGAACAGGCAGCTGCCTGGGTCAGAGGATCTGCACGCACACCTGAGTGGTTGAGAATTGCCTCTGTAACTGGGCAAGTTACCTGAGCAAATCCAGGTATTCAAATTCAGTAGACAGTCTTATAATGGGGTGACAGAATGTATGGTTACTATTTTGAGAAAGTTCTACAGCTCTTGCAAACAATATAGTAGAAAAATCTTGAACACAAACGTTCAAACAGTGATAGCTGTGACTCCAGTCTCATCTCATACTTCTTTTTAACGT
Organism: Donacobius atricapilla; assembly: GCA_013397315.1. NCBI lineage: Eukaryota > Metazoa > Chordata > Aves > Passeriformes > Mimidae > Donacobius > Donacobius atricapilla. The sequence goes on along the minus strand of WBMY01005581.1, from coordinate 703,894 downwards.
CTGTTTTTCTTCATCCAGATCTAGAAGATTTAGAGAGATTTGTCTTACCCCAGATTAGGTTATACTTCTGAAAATGTTCTGGTGGGTTGCTCGTACACTGACTGAAATCTTATGGGCCTGCTTGCAAAACCAAAATTATAACTTCTGCAAGATCATCTTATAATCACAGACCTGGGGGATACATGGACAGAAATATATTTTTGTCCTCTGATATTTTGCACAGTAAAAACTTTGTTCTCATAAATGAATTCATAGCAGTTTTATAGCTCATAATGTACTATTTGTGTGTGTAATGCTGATCAAGTCACTGTTTGGGCAGTTACAGTTGCTAAAGCCTGTGAAAAATCATTCACTTAATGGTGTGTTATTAGATCCATTTATTCAAAAAGAAGGATAACATCAGAGCTGTTGTCTAAACAGATTGACTGCAGGTTTGTGTTTAGGCATCATTATAAATATTGACAATGTTTTGTAAAGCCCTTTAGAATTTGTGTTTTATGGTAGACAGACCTACATCTTTCAGGAAGGAAACAGAACTGGGAAACTACCATTAGGCTCAGATAAAAATGGATGTGGCTCTTTTATGCCCAAATATTTCAACTTTAATAAGAGTGCCTGCTGCGCATACCATATAAATTAGAAAAAAACATTTTCATCCTTTTTCTCAATACTCGTCCATCATCTCTACTGATGAAGCATTACTGCCCCAAAACCTGAAAAATGTATTTCTTTTAAAAAATAAAACTTTTTTTAAAGAGGACTTCAGGGGGATGAAGCAGTCTGTTTCCCAACATTCAGAAGACACTCAAGATATGTGTTCAGCTCTAACATTATTCCAGCTCCCTTACCAGGAAAACAGGAACATTAGAAGTAATTACAGAATTCCTGCAGCTCCCATTGACAGCAGCAGAATCCTGTTGTATCCCTACTCAGTGAGCAGAGACTAAGAGAGTGACTTGCAGAGCTCCCAGTCAAAAGAGACAAGACAAACTGAAAACAAGACAAAGCTGTTTTGCTTGTCATAATTGTCATTTTTACTACCAAAAGGATAACACTACTTATAACAGTCTCATAATTAGTACAACCATTGAAAAGAAAATATGCCAACATGACACTTTGAAAGGAAAATGAAGAGCTTATGTTAAAAAGAATATTTGTTTACCATTTTACTCATTTACTACCAAAGTTTTATAAAAACGGACATTTTGGTTAAAATATTTCAGAAAAGAAAATAAAGAATGTGCCTTTTTTCCCCCTTATGTGAATGAAAATATTCCAGTACTCTTTTGAAATCTTCACTGGGGATATTTGTTTTCCTGTGCTTCACCTATAATTTATTGAACTAAAAGATAATGTCTTACTGAGCTCCCACTCTTCTTTCAGAACTTCACTCAGCTCCCATTACATTATGTTCTTTCGAGTTTGCTTGCTGTGGTTCATTCCCAATGTGATATATGTTCATTCAAATATAATGAAAAAATAGAAGGTCCCTTTTATTTGAGTGTTTTTGTGTAATCAATTCACCACTGCCAAGGATAAAGTATTTGTCTTTGTGTGGTAAGAATCTTGTGATAATAATCTTTACATAGCAGGCACGCTATTTGCTGAGGAAAGAATTCCGCAGTCTTACACGCACACAAAAAACTGCAGCCAACAGAAACCAGAAACATTCATCAATGGCCACTCAACATCACTCCTTAATCATGGGATTTTCTGCACTTTCCAGCTTTCTGGAAGAGAAACCTGACAGGGAACCTGAGAGTAACCCTCTATTCCACTTCCAAATCTGCACAGTCATAAATTGAGAGCATTTCTGCAATACCTGAAAACATGGTCTCCTCTTCCCGACAGGTGTTTGTCAGATAATGGGAGGGCCCTCCTACCTTTTCTTCACCTGACACTGCAGGTTTTCAGGAGGCCCCATCTTATTTGACCCCTGGGCTTGTCTCACACTCTTGGTGACATCCAGGTCACATTAAGCTGCCCAGAAGTGCCAAGAAGGTATAATTATTCAACCAAACCTTACCAGCCAGCTTGAGTAACACCTCAAGTTTCTAGGTATCAAGACTATCACCCTCATGTATGCCTGGAGCAGTGGAAGCAGGCAGTTCTGTATTTTCTTCTCCCATGTTCCTAACCACATGGGTGCATGTCACATTTAATTCAAAAGTGCAGAGTTAGCAAACACACAGTAATCTGTCTTTGTCCATGGACGCATTCTCCATTATTAAGCACATTAGATGGCTGGCAAGGTTCTGTTCCTCAAAAAAGTCTCTCTGAATGCTCAGGCTCTTGAATCTTTTTTATTGTTCTTTTTTTTTTATTGTTCTTGCTTTTGAGAACAAAACTTTTGAAAATTGGGCATCTTCTAAATACTTATGACACAAAAATGCTGGTACATGCACTGCACAAGTTGCCTGCTCTCAGACCATCAAGCCAGCACTCTCTGAGATATTTGAGATTTACTTCATAGGCCCACATTCATTGCAAGAAGTGTTTTCACTATGTCAAGTGCTATCTGGGACGTCTGTACAGGCAACTTCATGGGCACACGTTCAAGGACTGGGCCTAACACAGGCCACATGTCTAGTGTTTTCTGAAAGGATTCACTGACCTCTTACTGCAGAACTATATGGGGTGGGTGACATAGATTTCTCTGAGACTTCTGGATGTGTGGCAGCCTTTCAAACCTACTGTAAGTGCTTAATTACATCTGAATTCATAGTAGAGCAAAATCTCTGTCATTCTTGGAGGAGAGGAGAACAACAAAAAAAATCCATTAAGACAAATCACAGAAAATCATGAGGGTAAAAAAATTATATCTATTTGTTGTCTATTGAGATGAAGTGAATGCATTTTCTTATCCTTTCTTGTCAATGCTATCAGTATATCTTTGTCTTTGCATCCAGCACAAGGAACATGTGCTCTCTCACCTTCCATACTTCCTTTTCCTTTACCGATAACTCTCAAATCAATGCAATTTAATCAAAAAATCTCAAGTCTTTTTTAAAGACTATTGTAGTGGTTTTTGCACAAAGAAAGCTTGTTTAAATTGTTGGGATAAAGGAGATTGCAGTGGGAGGCAGTGATAGGATGAGATGAGCCAGCTGGCAGATTTTATTTTAACTGAGGCAAACACCAGTTTCAATATAATCAGCCAGGAAACTCAAGCAGCTCTTGAAAACTCAGAACATTCCCAGAAATAGTAACATCTGGTCATCATAAAGATTACATTGGTAGATTCCAGTTATATTTGAGATAGGACCTCTGTAAGGCGAGCACTTACTGTAATTGTTTCATTTCTTTTTTTTTCTCCTGCAGTACTTCTTGAACAGCTTAAGTAGGAAACCTGATCTTCACTGGGTACTTTGCCATTGTCTGCTTCACAGCAAATTTCCTCTGAAGGGCTAACTTGGGTTTATTTGCTGGAGTTTCATTTCCCTGTAAAACCTGCCTTGCAACATGGAGAGGAAATTAAGGTACTGGTCTTTCTACTTTTCCTCTTCATCACTTTCCCTTGTGGTAAGAAACACTGATTAAAAAGAAAAAGTTTATTTAGCCAAAGTGAAAATCAATAGCATCAGTCAGGTATCTGTTAAAAATAAATAAATTATACCTCTTTTTGCCTTCTATCAGCTACCTTTTCTTTTCAGGACCTGCAAACAAGATGTAGTAACAGCTCACTCTGGCTTACCTGCCATAGTCCTAATAACTTTCTGGTAATAAATTAAGCCTGGAATTTATTTATTTACTCTGGAAGTTCCGCTAACTAAATTTCTTTTGCAGTATAAGACTGCACTTGTTCATAGCTAAGTAACTCATTGTGCCTGACAACGGGTTAATGGGCCAAAACAACTCATTTTGAGAGTGTCGGCTGTGTTGGTCCAGCAAACTGATTCCAGAATCTCACACATCCCAAATTCCCTTCTCACATCTGGACTGTGCGCAGACAAAGTTTTCTTTCATATAAACTGTTTATTGTTCTGCGAGATTGATGCCGTTAATATTGGCTTTCAGAATGACAGATTAGCATTGCCAGTTAATCAGGGCTATTAGCAGATAAATATCTGTAATTTAATCACTACAGGAATTTCTTTTCCAATAAAAAGATTTACAAATGCAAGTGATTAAGTAATTAGCTTACATCTCCATAGATTACAATTCCTCTGAGCTTTCCTCTCTCACTTTTTTTCCCAAAAGATTTCAGTATTTAATTAAAATAACTGCTCCCTGCTTTGCATGATCTTTGTACGCACATGTGAGAAGTGGGGTGGGTTTTTTTTCAAACCAAACTGCACATTTTGTACATAATCCCACAAGGATCTTCCATTTCCGGACCTCTTCCATCTCACTCCAAGGGTTAATACCTACCCTGCCAGTCTTCGCAGCTATAATCTTTCCCAGTACTTTTCCCAATCCATGCAGCAAGTGGGGTGCACAAGGGGAAAGAATAATTTACAGGAAGGGGGGAAGAATTACCAATGGAAAAATTGTGTGCACTTGATAAAATAAGAGCCTGGCTTGCTAAAACGGTCTATCCAAACACTTCTCAAGGATCCCTTTGTTGCCTTTCCACTGACTTGGCCCTAGGGCAAAAGGCAAGTTCTACTCCTTCCAAACTTATATTCTCCTATTTGCAGAGTAATTTGACAGTTACTGTTAATTTCCTAAATGCAACATGAAAGCTGTTGAGGGAAGCCTGAAAAAAGGGTGGGGAGGGGGGCAGAGGAGAAGAAATTCATAAAGAACAGCAGAGAATATGGACAAAATTGCTTCCATGTGTGGTGCAGAGGCACAGCTTGGGCAGAGATCTGTGGCCTTCCCAGAGTTTGACCTCTTGAGGCGGTGCCAGTTTACAGGAGAAAAAGCATTGCCCTTTAATGAAGGCCTAATTTTTATTGCCACTCCATCTACTTCAAAGTGCTTCAGGTTGCCAAACATAATTTCACTGGAGGTATTTTCAGGTGCAGAGCAAATACTTCATAAATAATTTCCTCATTAGATTACAAATTCCATTTAAAAAGTGAAAGGGGAGCTTACTTTTCGAAGGTTTTCTTAGAAGCTGATTAAAAAATCTTTCAGAGGGATTCTTTATGACTTTAATTCTGAAAGAAAATAATTAAACCGTTTTAATTTTTAATTTATATTTTTAAATTAACATGTAGCTTTTTAAGATGACCAACTATAGTGGAGATGTTTTAATATGCTCTCAGTTAAAACATATAATCTAATGCGTGTGTGCCTTTCCTTTTTCTTCCCCTCAACCTCAAATTGCTACGAGCCCCAATGGCTGCCAGAAGCCGAGTGTCAGCCTCGATGGGGCCCCAATTAACTATGTAGATTTGTGGTACTTCTACTTTTGTTGTGTTTACTTCCTCTCCTCGAGTACAAATGTCTGTAATTAAAACACGCTTCCATACATCCCCTTCCATACAGCCCCTCTGTGAAGGAGGCGTGGGCAGCTGCAGAGGCTGACAGAATGCTGCTGTCACCCAGAGGGAACTGGGATGGTTTGGATGGTGTTGATGTTCAATGCACTTTGCAGGCTGAGATGGGCCCACTATCAAGGCAGAAGGGAGGCTGGTGGGGAGGGGATGGAAGTCAGGAGAGCCCCCATCCCAGCACTTCTGATGCATTACAGCAGCAGCAGTCCATGTATCCCTGCCTATCCCTGCAGTGTCCCTGTCAGACACACTGCTGTGACAGTGCTAAACTTTAGCACCTGAGTGTTTGTGAGCCACCTTCTATTCCCTAGAGAGAAATAGAAATGCCAGCTAGTACTTGGGCACAGAGCAGGTGATAGCACTTGTTAGTTCAGTCTGCTTTCTCTTGCCAATAATTCTGCAAATTTAACTGGTTATAGTTTTTCACTATTTCCTCTCATCAAGGTTCAGTTACCCTTGAACACAAGGAAGACATGAAAACCATTTATAAAAAGAAAGGTAGGGAATAGCTGATTATTTTGATAGTGTTAAATTAATTTTTCATTTTTCAGGGGAGTGTCAGTTGGAAGATGAAAGCATAAATATTGCAGAAAATATTTTCTTCTGCTGTCACCTTAAAAACCAGCTGGGTTTGATTATTTTACAGACTTTTAAAACTGATATATATAGCAGGTTATTTACTACAGCTGTATACTTTCAGTAGGGCTTGTTAGACTTCTTATCTCTAAATCTGCACTGAGCAGGCTCCAGTCCCAAGTCCTGGTGTCTGTCTTGCTTGACTACCCAATACCCATCTTAAAAAATAAAATTCACAGGTCATATCAGAAATTATATCTTGATGCTTCAAAACCAGTGAAATGGTGAACTTTTTTACTTGTGGATAATTGTACTCTGTTGTTTCCCACTTCTGAAGTGCACTCTTCTAGCATCCTACAATAAGGTTACAAAGTTAGAGAGCTTTGGAGTTGCTAAGGGTCCTTTTTTCTGGTGGTTCTTTTGGAGTATGTGTCTCCCATTCAGGATGAATGTATTAAGGAAAATACTTGACTGCTCTCTACAGAAAAGAAGCTACAAAAAATAAGGCCGAGATTCATGGTTTTTCATGTTCCTTTGACATACAACAAAGGCTTGGCATAAAGCACTGAGAAAGTAGTTATAACTCAGAGATAGTGGCAGCTTTCTATTTCCACCAGTTACCGCTTTGGCTTAAATTACAGAGATATGTATGATGGATCTAAAAAGATCTCTGATTCAGACAGCTGAAAAACAATTTTTTCTTTCAGCCTAAAACAATTTTGCTGAAAAAAAATCAAACAAATAAACCCAAAACCTTAAAGATATAGCCAAGATAAAATAAAGCTTAAAATGAAGAGACATTCTGCTCTAAGAGAAATAAGAAATATGTTGGTTTAGTTATTCTGAGAACAAGATACAGTATTCAAATATATCACACCACTTTTGCTGAGAAGAAGCGGCAGAAAGGATAGATGAATATAAGTGGCAGAATATCTTTTTATGCCTTTTCACTGGCTAACTAACATGGTGAGTTACTTTGGTGCATCTGCATTAGCATTTCAATTCATGTCTGGAGTTTATCTCTCAACTGAAAGTCCCCAGTTTCCCCATTTGCTGGTATTTGGTTCACACCATAGAATGGCTCAGAGTGCTAAAGCTGCATCAGATGAAACTAAACTGAGGGATGCAGTCCACGAACATATCTAATGTGGTGCAGTCTTAGCAGGAATTCAGTTTACAGGCTGGTTTGATCAGTTCACAGACATAGTTTAGGTCAAAGTTTCATATAGTGTGGACCTCAGTCCTTCAGACCCAACTGCTTCACTCTGCAGACCTGCTCCTTTTCATCTTTACTGTCCTGAGGGGATACCACGTAGCCCTGTAACACCACAGAAGGCAGGACTGAGACTGCAGAAATTGCTTTTCTTCTGCTGTGTCAAAAATTTGATTCCAGTTATTTTCAGTTATTCGTTTAGCCTGTTTTCTTTTCAAGCTGTTTGTGCTTGTTTGCTGTGTCAGAGGGAACAGAAAGGTCTAAACTGGAATGAAATCAGTGAGAATTATGCAATATACTCAGGAGAAATTTAGGCTCCACACACAGAGACAGAATATGGGACCTACTGGAAGGGAAAGTCTCAGAGAGTTAAGTAGCATTTTCATTGCTGGCCATGCAAAACTGTGAAGATGAATGAAGTTGCAGTGGAAATTCAGTGTAGGGCCATTTTTTTTCTGAGGAGATAGCTGAACATGGTATTTCCATTTTTCTTCTCTTTTAAGTATAATTTAAATTCTAATGACTAATGTTTTACATAAGAGAGGTCTCCACTACAGCCATAAAAATATTGGAATTTTTTGCTAATATTGCACAGCACATTGCTTTATTAGCCAAATGCTGCTGTGATACAGCCAGGTTCAGATCATACTATCTATTCTACAGAATGTCTGCAATATTTCCTGTTTCCCTGGTAACAGCTGTAAATGCACTGACTCCCCGGACTGCTCCACCCCTCCTGCTGCTGATGTCAGGTACAGGAGAGGCACACGTGCAGCTCAGCTCTGTACCTGTCAAACCAGGCGGACGTTCTGTTTGATCACCCATGGTTTGGTTCCACAAAGACCATTCATTTGGTGATCACAGGGCAGTGTTAATTTAGTCAGATACAAGGATACTGGGCTGGGGGCAGGGTGGCGAGGCAGGGGGGCAAAAAAAATTCATCCACTTGTGCTTTGGTTTTAATCAACAAATAGAATAGGGAGGCTAAGAGAGCAATCATGTAGCTAGAACTGAGGCAAAGTACTCCTTGCTGATAAGATCAGGATCATTTCTGTTAATGTCAATAATTTCTGATAATTGGGTGCTGCTCAATACCAAAGTATTCTCAAATTCCATACTCTGTTGTATGCATATCATCAGGGTTCAGCATGAATAATGTTAATACAACAAAGAGGGGAGGAATGAAGGAGGCTTTTCCATGTGTTAGATGAGAGGATCACTTTGAAACAAATGACCAGTCGTTATTAATGCAGCTATTATTTTGATAAACCAAGAAGAATGAATGTTGTATTCATGAAAATGTGATATGCAACATTGTAGGAATCCCACTGTAATTTTACAGTTAATTAAGGTACCTGTAGCCACTATTGGAAAAGATTATGGTCTGACCTTAATACTCATGTACTAAGCTGGCATGCTGCCTATTTTCAGCTCAGCATTAATGAAGATGAGCATTTGTATGCAACTGTGTCTCCTATCGTCGTTTTGTTCAGTGTGAGTTTATTTAGATAATTCAGCATTTGTCTTGGTTATTATGAGTCATCATACTGCAACAGTGAGTTTCTGTGTTCTAGGGTTTATCTTATATTTCATCATCACCCATGGAAGTGCATAGAGTTCACCATGATAATGCTGAAGTTTATTTGATGACTATGAATCACAATAGCGACTCTGTTGGCTCAGTGGGGGTTTTTGTTTTGGATTTGTTTTGTTTGTTTGTTTGGTTTGGTTTGGGTTTTTTTTGCCATGGTAACCCATTCTGCTTCCCCGTCTTTTTTGATAATACATGGTACACCTGATGAAAAATTTCTGCTTAAATGATTTTAAAAGAAAAAATCAAACCCTTTGTTATTAAGGGAGCATTAAAAAAAGAGTTAGTTTCATTTTTAAAAAGGGTTTTATCTAACATATCTGGCAATATAAAGCTGCTTTTGTTGTATTTAAAACCTTTTTACTAGCTTAGTAAAATGAAGTTCTGCTAGTAGCAGCTGTAAGTAGCAGCAGTAGGAATTTTAACAGTACTGTTACAAGTAATTTGCCTTAATGCTCAGAATTTTCAGTCAGGATCACTGAATTTGGGAATAACAAAAAAGATGACCACTGAAGGAAGTGACAGGCTGTATTTTCTACTTTTCAGAATTTAAGCAAGACTACATGTATGAGCAGTTGTGGTGGCAGTGGAGTCAGTGGTTTTCCAAGATGTCCACATCACTGAATAAGAGAGCGGAAACAAAAACCAACCAAACGTTCTGAAGGTGGGACAGAGTCAGTCCTGCAGGAGGCCATTGAGTGACTCTACTTAATCAGCCCAGAATGCAGGAACTGAAAATAAAGAATTCATGCAGGATAAAAATTCTGTGTAATACAAGAGAAACTAGTTCAAAAATTCCTCAGGCAGGCACAAATGCCTGAATAGTAAGAAAGCTGGGCCTGTTCAGCTTTCCAAGAGTAGATGGCAAACCTTGAGATAAAGAAGTATAACACAGACTGTCTTCCAGGTTCCTCTATTTTCCAAAGCCCCATTGCTATTATGCAGAGTAGCAATATTTTTGCCAGAAGAAGGTTGTTTGGTTACTCTGTTCACCTCTGTTGGTAGAATCTCAAAGGGGAAAGTTGCAGATACAGTTCTTTCAAGGATGCACATGCCTTTTACTGGCAAACACAAGCATTCTCTTCCTAGACTCCAGGCTACATGGATGCAAATTAATTCCAGATTGGGATCATCTAGCTGCAGCTAATGCTGTGCTGTGTTCCAGGCAAAAATTGCATTCAACCCATCCAGCTGAGTTCTAACGATACTTAGAGAAAATGGGCATGTTAAATCTGCCATTTTGTGCCTGTTTGGAATTCACTCCTGTGTAAACAATTTGAACTATAGAACCCTATTTAATCAGCAGCAAAGCCTTCCATAGGCACCATGATTCTGTGACTGTTCTAAAAAAACGTAAAACAACTGGGATGGGATCCTGTTGCAGGTTCAACAAGTAAATAGGAGTGTCAACCTCTGAGCCAAGTGTCCAAATACCCATATAATGTCAATGGGGAACAAACACTACAATGAGTGAGGTACAGACAACTATTAAGCGGGTTAAATGTGGGGACATAAATGTCCACATGTGGTGGTCTAGCATCATATGAGACACCACAGTAATCCATACAGACCTCCTGGACATATTGTAGAACCTATGAGATACCTTGCCTTTCTGAAATGACAGCTGGAGGCCAAAGTTACAGGAGACATCAAAAAAAAGCGCCAGACACTTGTGTGTAGCTGAATAAATTGGACTCTAGTTGCATATTTCTGGCTGCTCTAAATAGTCCTTAAGATATAAAAAATCCATCTTCAGTGGAAGCACAGACACCTTACTCATATGTGGATGTCTCCAGCATGGAAAGCTAAATTTTGGCTGCAGAATCTAGAGCTTGAATTCCATTCTCGTTATGCAATTCAGCTGCCTGGCAAATGACAAGTGACTTTAAGCAGAGTATCTTACTGGGGTTCTAGATACCCAGAGATGTCCCTGGGGTCTTCCATGGATCACGTGTGTATCTTCAAAGCATCAGTACCCATGGTACCCCAGGTAATCCCAGGTGTCATCGATGTCCGTGTTCAGGTAACAGAACTAAAACACTGAACGCCTGCTTGCTGGTTTCCTGACTCATATGTTTCCTCACAATTTGGATACAGAGAGGTGTAAATAAAGAATGCAGAAGTCCCAATATGGAATATATTTCAAGATGGAGGAAATGTGCAGAAAAGGTTCTGATGCTCATAATTTTAAGATATACCAAAACAGCATAGAAAAATGCACTAGCCAATAGCAAGTACTAGTTTTACATAAAGTAAACATTTATTAGCTCCCTTCAAGTGTGGACATTCACTAAAGACAGTTTAATTTTTCCAGTACTTGTAAACATTCCAAAATGGGTTGACACACCACTGCTGAAATGAGAATTTAATGCAAGCTCCAATTATTTTCATCACCAAATTCCTCAAATATTTTTCTTTTTCCTTTTTTTCTTATTTTTCTTCTTTTTTCTCTTCTTCTTTTTTGCTTCTTTTTTTTCTTTTTTAACCTACCAACAGAGATTCAGAAGTCGCTGTAGTGTTATCCAACTTCTAATATTAAAAATTCTGTCTCATAAAAAGTGGATCTAACAGGCATCAAAGACTTGCATTCCACTGCGATTTGAATGGTAAAAAATGTAAAAGTGCAGAACTACACACCTTAATATTCTCAATAAGACTTTCCGTCTTACATCTTTTCATCCTTTAACTGGATATGACTGCCAATTGGGTTCATATTAAAAAAGTAATAAACTTGCACTGGACATAGTATAGGTATTTTCATAGGTATCTTTATGTAATTGAGGACAAATGACATCTTGATTAAATTACAATTCAAGCAGACACGTTTCAATAGCATTATTTTTTCCACTTAGCTACATTAGTGGTTTAACATTTAGTCTCCTCCACGTCATCCATTTGCCTGCATTTCCAGTGAGATCCCAGTGAAGCCAGAATTCTCTCTTCTACAAGAGAGTTGCTTAATAAATGCTGTTTATTGATCTCATGACATGCACTGTCCTCAAGATTCAATCTATTTTAACAAATACTTTTTTTATTGTAGCTTCTCTTACAAATCATAAGCATAATTATATATTGTATATCTTTAATTCATTACAATAGCTTGCATGTATTCATTACTCTGTATACCATTAGAATAAATCAAAATTTTCCATTTCAAATTCTAAGAAGAATTTAATTAAACACATATCATCTATCATCCATCCAAAGCACAAATCTTAGACTCTTTCAGCTGTCCTACACGTCCATTCTCCATTTCCCAAACTGCCTACAAAACTAGAGAGGAATTTTACAACATGTTCTCATCATCTACAAATCATTCCTGGCACATCAAGGAAGGAAATTTAATTGCTGAGACAGTTAAACCTGGTGTTCATGGCCTTCAGAATAGAATCCCATCTTGAATATTTGGACTGTTTATGGTTATTGGAATTTTGGCCAAAAGGTATTCTAAACAACTTAAAGACTAAAACTGATCTGCACAAACGATTACAGAATTCACTCCAGGAAGTTCTGCTTATAAGTTTTGATGTAAACCTGAGAAGAATTGATGAAAAAAAAGCGTCCAGTGAGAGTTCAAAATGAATGAGCCTCACTTCATTCCTTCTGATATCAAGGTATGGGTTTCCACGCAAGCGGTACAAGAAACAAGCCCACAAAATAATACAAGAAGGAAATGCAAGCAATGGTTTTGGGCTCTACACTTGGAGGAAACAGCTGTAGCTTCTTTACCAAGTGGAGATGCTTAGAAAAAGGCTCCTATCCATTGCTGTTACTTAAAAGGACTGATGTCAGTTCTAACATGCACCTTCAGTTGTAAACCTGAGTGAAAAATGGCAAATACACTTTGCAGTATAAAATGCTGGTATGATCTTCAGAAGTTTGTCTTAAAGTTCTTTTCAGGATAACCCTCAAGTTATAACAGAAACTATTTTTTCCAGTTGTATAGTGATTCTGTTGCATACTCTTCCCAAAGTAATTTTTTTATTGTTTAAGGTCTATGCTCCCCTATGTCCAATCCAAAATTCTCATTTTCTGTCCAGTGATGACATTAAACTCTAAGAAATTATTTCTACCTAAATGAAGCTACCTCATTTCTTCACCAAGAGCAGAACTTCTCTGGCCAAGTTCTTAATTTATATTAACTGCTAACATCAGAGAGGTCTATCACTTGTAGTCCTATATACCTCCCCCTGCAAAAAATCCCTCAGAAAATCCAAAACCATAGCATTTGTTCATTGAGAAAAAATCCAAAACCATAGCATTTGTTCACTGAGAAAAAAGAAAAATGTGAAAATAGCACATTAGTAATTTTCAGGCCTGGTCATAAAGACAGGTTATTTTTGTTTCCCCAAAATCATGTTATGCAGAAGAAGTAAATAATAAAATAAGATAATCAGAATTGAGTGGAACTTTAGAAAATGGCAAGGTTAAAAGTACTTTTGTACAATGACAGATTTTGTGCAAAATACCAGTGAGTAGAGTATGGTAAAGTAGTACCAGAGCAAAAGTTTTCTAATTCTCTTGCAGCATCCATTTGCTTTTCTAGGGTAACACTCTTCAACTGAGTATTTATATGTGTCAGTTTTGAACACATATTTTCCCAAGAAATTCGTCTTTTGACAAGTAGCTAAGTAACACAAGGATGCTGCTGCAGTGAAATTAGTTGTCCAGTCATTTACTCATTTACACTTTGGCAGCTGTAAATACCAGTTGGTTGGACTTAGGCTCATTTCCAAGACCAACCTCTTTTTCTCTCCTGTAGGTCTCAAGAAAAAACTTTGCTTTTATTTACAAATTGGCTTGTATTTTCGAGGGAAAGATGTTCTTCAGAGATTTTGTTTTAATTGCCACAGCATATCTCCCACAAAGCTTGTTTCAGTTCTTCTGTGAGCCTTTGTAAAATTCCTTCTCCAGTCTCATGAACTAGCCCACCTGTCTACATTAAGGAAGGGCAAAAAAACTGAATAATGCTGGAGCTGTGATGTTCTAGGGGTGAACAATGGTACACTCCACCCAAAATTAGGGCAGATATGTAATGTTGCATGTGCCTACCCAGAAACCTTGTGTCTCCTAGGTTATTTTGACTGATGTCAGAGTGCTTTGGTTGAGGGTCTTTATGTCCTTTTTCAAGGAGTACAACTCCAGCCCCAGTGAGACAATACTGTTGTGTCACAAACCCAAGTAAAAGTTACTAACAGGTAATATCTAATACTAGTTGTTGGCAAGAATATTTTTCCTCTTTGTAGATACATTTTAAGAAAGGGTTTGAGGATTTTTTTTTCCAGTCATTTCTGTGACCTCACGTGACTGGTTTACAGTTAATCATCTCTATGCTATCTTCTCTCATATCACCCCTCTTCTAAATTCAATAAAATATTACTTTAATAATTTCCATTTGTTTCACCTCAGAGTAAACAACACTCCAGAAGTAATGATGCACTTAGTAAGGTCAGTTGCTAAGTTATACCCTTCCAACCACTAGAAATCTTCATGGAAAAATCTAAAATTACTCTGCAGAGTTTGACAGATCAGGGTTTTGCCCTCTGAGACAAAGAAATTATTCGAATAAGAAAAAAAAATAAAAAGGAAGAACAAAACATGAAAGGATAAAGATTAGTATTATATAGGGGTAAGCTTAGCGTGGAATACAAATATATTATTTCCTGACAAGGTTTTTAAGACTGAACAAGGATATGTGTAAAAATCCTTCCTTCCCAAAGCCAGGGATTCCAGAAAGGCGATTAATTCCACTAGTGGGGAATGTGTTCTTTTCTCTGGAAAGTAATGAAAGATAGACTGCCAGTACTCTGAAAGCTGTCATGAAATAAAAAGGAGATACTACAGATCCTAAATGGAGTTCTTCCTCTATCATAGGACTAGACACTGTCCTACCTCTAGGAATCATGAATACAAGCCGTACTGAGATTTGTCCTACTTTATTTTTTTATTATGAACAATCTTACACCTCTATTTTATCTCTCTTTTATAGAAGCAAATCTCAGACATGATTTTTTCCAATATTCTTAAAAACAAAGACCAACTTAATTTATTTACAACTAATAATTATTAACTATTCTAACCCTGGTTTATAACAGGGTTATCAGTTTAAAAAGAAGCTAACTTCCTGATTAATTTCCTTTTTTGTCCCCAGAGTTTCTAAGAGGTCATATTTAGGTGTACAGATATGACTTTCAGCTGCATTGAAAAATTTCTGAAAATGAAGTGTGTTGACACAATAAGACAATCAAAAAACTACCCAGATCTCTCCTGTTTTGAACTAGAATACAGATTGTCTATATTGTCTTGAAAGATCAGTGCTGTGCTTTCATAAAGCGAGCATGAGTTTATTTACAAGGAGTCAGTAGCTGACCACAGGTATCTCTGACCCAGTGGACCAAGGTAAAGGAATGTTGGAAAAAACTTTCCCTTGGTCAGGGAATTACATTAGAGAACACCCAGGAAAACTTCACATCCACAAGTCCATGGGCTCTGGTGGGATTCATTCATGAATGTTGAGAGAGTTAGCAGATGCCATAGCTGGGCTGATCACGATCATCTTGGAAAGGTAATGGAAGTCAGGAGAGATGCCTGAGGACTGGGAAAAAAAGTCACCCTAGTCTTTCAAAAAGGGCACAAAGGAGGATGCAGGGAACTACCAGCCAGTCAACCTCACCTCAGTCCCTGGAAAGGTGATAGAGTCCCTCATTCTTGAGGCCGTATCTATCCATGAGGATGACAAGAAGGTGATCATGAGCAGTCAGCACACTAACTGATTTACACTAAAGGTAAGTCATGCTTGACCTGCCTATTACAATGAAATAATTACCTCAAGGGGTGAGGGGACAGCAGTGAATATTGTCTACATCAGCCTCAGCAAGGCTTTCGACACTGTTTCTCAGCATCCTCATAGGCAAACGCAGGAAGCGTGGACTGGATGAGTGGACAGTGAGGTAGGTAGAGAACTGACTGAATGACAAGTGCAAAAGGGCACAGGGTCTAGTTGAAGACCTGTCACTAATTGTGTCCCCCAAGGTTCAGTACTGGAGCCAGTATTGTATAACTTATTTATCAATGACTTGGATGAAAGGGCAGATGCCTCCTCAGTGAATTCTGTCACTTCCAGCTGACAACACCAAGCTGGGAGGAGTTGCTGATATCCTAGTGTGCTGGGTGTGCAGCCCTTCAGAAGGATTGCAACAGACTGGAGAGAGGGGCAGAGAAAAACCATCTGAAGTCCAACAAAGGCAAATGCAGGGTCCTACACCTGGGGCAGAATAACCTCAGGCACCAGCACAGATTAGGGGCTGGCCTGCTGGAAAGCAGCTCTGCAGAGAAGGACCTGAAGGTCCTGCTGGACTTGGGATAAATTTCAGACTTCTACACAGTATTGATAGGTTATAGAGCCTACAGACAGTGAGATTCTTACTTCCCCAAGTCAGAGTACTTTGTGCTAGGTAAGGTGCCCAACCTGCAGAACTTGAAAACCTAGAAATATAGGATTATTCTGAATTTTGTTATCTCTAGAGCAAAATCTAAGCAAAACTACCTTATGATAAGGTTTTCAACTTCTCTGTCGTTTCATTTTAAACATTAAAAGACAGTCATATGTCCCTGTTGATCAAAGATTTTTTTTACTGGGTACACATAACATTGACAACTTACTTGGTTTGGAAGTTAATGGCTCTGTTTCATCGGGGAAAGAGAGCATTCTTGAGCAATTGTGCTCTAAAACTAACAGCTACATCATAGCTCATGCCAAAAATACGTGAGATATGAATGTCTATGGGAGATACATAATTTCCTAGAAAAATAAAAGAAAAATTCTGCATTGTTTGTTTTGGTTACCAAAAATTCTCTCAAGTGTCTTAAGATACTTAAAGATTAGATGAAAATCTGCCAAAAGATTTTGCTGATTTTCTCTGGTCACAAATAGCATTCCCCACTGAACTATACATTCAGGATAAATCTCATTGTTAATGTAGACATGTCCAGGTTTGGGGATTTTACTGTCAATCCTATACAATAATTTGGGTTTACCCCAAGTTCCTCTTTTCTTTTCCTCTCAGTAGAATTCAAGGACATTTTTGGAGGATGATCCTTTTCCTTGGGAAGTAGCCAAGGTTTTGAATAACGAAATGTGACAATAATTAAAAAATAGTTTGAGTGGGCTAATGAACTATCATCCACTGAGTCATGGGTTTCAGAGCAGGTGTCTGACTGCAAGCCAACTGTGAGGTTTGTATTTTCTAGTCACGTGTCAAGGTATGTTGCATTGTCTGGGTCTCTCTTGGAAGCAGATGTGATTTTTTAATGTTTCTTTCTGCTTTTTTGCTTTTATCCAAGATCTGTATTCTCATTTTGTTTACTTTTCCCTAAACCCAAAATTCCTCATTTTCTTATTGCTTGAAATGAAATTAAATCCATAAGTGGACTGATGAAAAAAGGATGATCTGGAGCTATTTGGGATTAAGTAACCTTTTAAACTGAGGACATGAAACTGAGAAAATTAATTTGACTTCCATTTGTGATATCTTATTACAGAGAGACACAGGGAAAATAAGTATTATGTATGCTATATATTCTTGAAGAGGAATGGCTCCAAGCAACACTAGGGGAACATCCATTAATGTCTTTCCTGAGGAAAAAAAAGTATTTTTCAGGGCCTTCCAGATGCACAAGATGAGGCTCAAGTGAATCTGAGTCACTTCTGGTAAAAATGCCCATCAAACCTGCCAAAACCAACCCACGCAGCACTGTGGATTACTCTGTAGGCTAGGATTGTGATTTCTGTTTAAGCGTTCATGGGCACTTCCAGCATTATGTATTGATATACTCTGACTGAATGTGAACTAAGGTGCATCTCCCAAAGGATAGCAAATGCTAGATTACCAGACTAGGAAGTGCAGAGAAGAGAGGACTGGAGTCTAAAATCCTACAGGATGACCATGAGGCTGCCTCAGAGTAGCCCACTTACCATTCCATATATCTTGAAGCCTACAGCGTTTATGCACTTGCTGTGCTTTAACCCCTGTAAGCAGCTAAGCACCAGCAGTTTGTTATTAAATATTTCTAAATAATGGGATATTCAATATTTCTAAATCACTCCTCCCATCAGGTAAGAGGAGGGAAAGAATTGGGAGAGTAAAAGCACAAAACTTCATGGGATGATTAAAAAACTTTTAATAAATAAAGCAAAACCCGTGCACACAAGCAAAGCAAAATAGGTGTTTTATTCACTATTTTGCATTAAGTAGCAGATTTTTAGCCATTTGCACAGGTAGGACTTCATCACACCTAATGGTGGCATGGGAAGACAAACAACCCGACTCCAAACCTCTCCCTTTCCCTTCCCTGTCTCTTTCCCTATCTTTATTGCTGAGCATATATTATATGGTATGAAATACTCCTTTGGATAATACTTGTTGGAGCCAGTTGTCCCAGCTGTGTCCTCTCGCAATCTCTTGTACACCCCCAACCTGTTCACTGGTAGGACAGTGTGAGGAGCAGAAAAGGCCTCCACTCTGTGCAAGCTCTGCTCAGCAATAGCTAAAATGTCCTTATATTATCAGCCCTGCTTTGTTCATAAATCCATGCAAGATACTATGAAGAACATTAACTCTACCCCAACCAAAATGAGTAGAGTACCAATGGGTCCTCAGATTGCGCATTCAGCTCTTCCACAGTGTCCCGTCTGCCGCTTTCAGAGTGTGCGTATCTCCCAGAGCTGAAATTTGTTTTAGGTAATACACGACTGTAACATGAGGCCCTGAGATGCTGCTACATCCAACTGCTGCAAAAGTACCTTGGTACACTGCAACTTACACTAGAACAGCTTATATACCTTGTTATATATTTCTGTGCTCTGCAGTAACTCTGCAGCTCCTTTTATGCTGATTGGATTTCAGTTACAGTCTGTGTTTTGTACAATTACATTTGGAAAGGAAAATATTGCTAAAGCTCAAGTAATGTCCGATTTCATATCCAAATCAGACCACATGATGAGCTGTGTCTGATTTCTGCAAACATGAAATGTTTCATTCCAGCAAGGCATGAAACCGATTCACATGGCATACTCTTTTGTTTTGAACTTTTGCAGAATTCTGTTCTGTATCTCATTACCAGTCCCCAAGAGACACCTCGTCTCTAGCCCTTAAATGGAGATTTTGTCAGGAAGTGTCTCATATACCATAAAGTAAGGTTTCAGGTTTTGGCAAATCAGATATCTGAAGGAAAGTGGATAAATGGTGTCGGAGATGAGCTTTCATAAACAATTTATGTGTGTGCATTTCTCATGGAGAAACAATGAGGAAATAATTTGAAATAACACAAGGATACGTCTCTAAATGTGCTTTGCAAGATTATAAAGATAGAAGTATTAACCCATGTTAGACCCATGTTAGACTAGACTGCAATATTTGCTATATTTATTGCCTGGCTCTTGAATAGGACTGTATGCTCTTTTGCTAAGCTAATCAGATGCCACTACAGTCTTCATCTTCTTGTGGCCAGGTGGCCAGGTTTTTTGCATTGGAAACAGAATGCTTTATTTTAGAGTAGCACTGCTTAAAAGTGTGAATTACAGGCTTCCTGAAATCTCCAGAAAAATCTGATTACACATTCTGCAATCAGAGCAGCATATGAAATAGTTCCGTGGGAAAATAATAGGGAAAACCAAAACTCATACTGCATTCTAGCCTACCAGAATTATATTTCACAAAATAGAAACAAATACTCTTTTTTAAAACAACTTCTACATCCTGCAATCTTAAATGTGTTCAGACTTACAGATTTAATTTGAATGATTTGCTCAAAAAGGGTTTACTATTTTCCTCAGTTTTTCTTTCCAGCCCAGAGATTTGAACAGTAGCTGAATCCCTTAAAGTCACTAGCCAGCTACATATGCTGGGTACAGTAAGGTTTTCCAAGCATCTTTTACATTCCTCTTCTATATTACTCTGTTCTGTGTGTTGCTCATGCACTATGAAGTGCTCCTGGTTGGGTGAACTATGTTAAGATGAGCACAGCTGATGCAGTTTGTCACACACACACAAACACACACTCATACTTTGACCAGAAGGCATGAACTAAGAACTACCTTTATTTAAAAGTCTAACTCCATTATACAGTATTTCTACAAAGGCCAAGGATTGGGGGAGAAGGTTGACACCTCTCCCCATCCCACTGGTCAGGACAACTGTCCATTAGCTGTCCATATCTCTAAGAACAAGAATGAAAACTTTCCTTGGAATTACAATAACATTGCCAGTGTTTACAGACCAGAGTGTGAGAAAGAACCCAAAACATGAAACTGTGAAACAGAAGAGAAGGCTGAAAAAATCAGGGCAACACACAGCCTCTCCAGTTCATAGGTAGTTATTCCTCCAGTTCATAAGTAGTTATTGTAAAAGAAGTGGGCATAAAGGCACAGCAAAGTGAGCAAAAAGGTTGATTTACTGTTAATCCAATGTTAAAAAGACAATAGATTTAGGCTTTACATGTATATATACAAATTCTGTACTGGGGAGTGAAATAGTGAACTGCAGCCGTTACTCTAGTGTTGCATTTGAGAAAATAAGTTTTTTCTTGAGCTGGGACGTACTTTTAACATTTTCAGAATGTAATGCTGTCCAATTTACCACCATTTCTATAATATATCTTCATGTTTTTCTCCCATACCACTCCAGATGTGTGTTACATGATTCTTTGCATCTAAGCTTTGCAGCATGAATTAAGGACCAAAGTACTACATTGTGTGTCTTCTGAGGAAATTGACTCAGATTGTATAGGAAAAGGAATTTTCATAATTTCCTATTTCTTTCTCTTTCAACTTATTATAGCATAATGCAACCCCAGCTATATTTGACCCCAGCTTACACTGGTCTCATCTCCTGTTACCTGTCAGCTCTTTGAAGGCTTCACTGGCCTTCATCTTGAACAGTGCTTCTCACATGAACAGTGCATATCCAATGATTTCAAACAAGGCTGATTAAACAGGACAAAGTCATATCTTATCCAAAATGCTTTCTGATTTGTTGCCACTCTTCGAAGACTACATTTATCAGCCTGATTGGGTTAGAAGAGCAGCTAATAAACCAATGTGCTTACTATTTGACAGCCTCAGGTAAATATGTATGGGTAAAAACCAAGATTAAAAACCTGCTATGTAGCAGATGCTGAAACTAGTTCAAAGCAAACATTAAGGTAAAAAAATTAGAATTATTATAAGGTGCAGCAGGTAGCCTAGCAATTATTTAATCATTTCTGCCACAGAGGATGCACAGTAATATTGCCTGTCCTGAAGTGATTAAAAAGCCATATACCCTACACCCACCAGTACAGCATTTTCTCAAATTCAATCACTCCTTAACAGTTGAAAATAATACTTTTCAACAAGTTAGGAGAGGAAGAACTATGTAATCTCTAGTCAATATTCCATAGACTGTTGAAAATTATAACAGTGCTATGCAAGATGCCAGTAGTACAAAGTTCAAAATTGTAATGTTATTTAAAATATGCTGGAAATTTTCATATCCACAAAAAGTTAGTACATAGATTTTACATCTTATCCCAAAGTATGCTTACCACTTCAGTGTTTCTGTCTCTTGTGGAAACACAGGTGAATTAGTAGCATTGAGTTCTATGTATAGTATGTATGTGTATATATACATAGCACGCATGTATGTATATATATATATAGCCTATATATATATATAGTATTTAGATATGAACAAACCCTCTAAGACATGGGTAGACATGGGAATTCTTTCAGCTTGATGGGAATCTAATGCCTGTAATCTTCCATTTCCAGTGGAATTTCTATAATTTAGCCAGACGAGGACAAAAGGTTAAAACTACTTTGAGTATAGTGATACTGCGGAGTAAAAAAGAGCCAAAGATCAGACTGCTTTCAGAAAGCAGTCTTATCTTCACCTTTCACATCTTTTAGATGTTAGGCCACTCTCTGACTGGTAAGGGATGCACCAAAGACAAAACCTTTGGGTGGTTGAAAAGCCGATTTCCACTGCTAACAACTTCCCCCAAGAAGACTGGATTGAAGTGCAGCAGTTTGGCTCCCCCATTTAAGTTGAGATGAGTTCAAGAATCTTGCCTCAACACAACAAAAGCAATCATTAGCTTTTATGGTCAGATCTGTGATGAACTGGATGTAGCTCAATGTTCTGGTGTGTTACAGATGGAATTGTGTGATACTTTTTTTCTATCATTTTGTTTTATGGTCATTTGAATATGAAAACATGGAAGATCTAAATAGAGCAACTAACAGAGGCACAGGAGCAGTTCATTCAAGAAAAGGCTCTGTGGGAAGAACACAAGTGCCTTTGTGGGTGAAGCCATCCTCTACAGGCAGAAGGAGTGGCCACATCAACTCCATTTTTCAGCCTGCTTCTAAGGATATTACATACCTCCTTTCCATTGCATCGGAATTATTTCCCTTCTTGTCAGCTCAGGGCCTGTAATTCCAGCTCTGGAGTTAATATTGTATCCTCAGCTTTGACTTTGAACACATCTGCAGAGAAGTGGGTGCAGACTTCACATCAGCTAAGTGCTCTATTCAGGCTGAGGAGGGGAGAAGAATGCATTCATTGCATTCAATGAGAGTCTGCTGCACTCCTGTGGGGAGAGCTGCTGGTATTTAAGACAACTTGGGTATCTCTGCATACCATTGCACTCTTCTGGGTAGACCTTCGGTGTTGCTTGATGTGCTCCTTCCAGCCCGCATTGCCAAACTGTTCCTATGTATGGTCTTCAGACATTTCACAGAAACAACACCACAGAAAATAAAAATTCAGCAGACACGGATAACACTTCACTGGTGTCGCCCTGATTCTTTCAGCCTTCTCTTCTGTTTCACAGTTTCATGTTTTGGGTTCTTTCTCACACTCTGGTCTGTAAACACTGGCAATGTTACTGTAATTCCAAGGAAAGTTTTCATTCCTGTTCTTAGAGATATGGACAGCTGATGGACAGTTGTGTTGACCAATGGGATGGGGAGAGGTGTCAACCTTCTCCCCCAATCCCTGGCCTTTTTAGAGATACTATATATTGGAGTCAAACTTTCAAATAAAGTAGAGTTTAGTTCATGCCTTCTGATCAAAGTGTGAGTGTGTGTTTGTGTGTGTGTGACGTACTGCATCACACTGGTTTTGAGGGGGTTTTTTTCTCACTTCTCCAGAAATCCAGTAATTAGAAAATGACAGAATAGAGAGTGCTGTGAGGCCTCTCATTCCTTTTCATTTCATGGTAGGTCTCCAGAGTGATTTCATTTTCACACCAGCAAAAGGAGCTTTCTCTCAGCATCACAGATATTTCTTGGGATTATCCTTTCCACTCTATTTACCTTATGACTACTGCGTATGTCCCCTTGCACCTACTCAGAAGCAGACATCAAAAAAATCTTGGAAACAGTAAACTGTGCCAACTTCCATCCAGATCTCTGTCCAGTACTCCAGTGGCTGCTGGTCAGGGTGTCTTGTCTTTGCTGACTGCGTTCGCTGGAACTAGCAGCTTAGAGATGACCTTTCATTCCCCTGAGCAATCCTTCACTCCTTTTCATTTTTAATCCATACAGTTTTGTCCACCAATTTGGCTGCTTACATTTTTATTTTCACAGGAGAAAAAATACATATCCTAGTGCTGAAAGTTCCTTTCTTTCTTTCTTTCTAGCTAAAAATTCCTGATTTCTTTTTCCCCTTCTAATTAATTTTCCTCAGCAATCTCCACCCCTTTTAGCTGTCTACTCATAGTATTCCCTAAGTTAACATTAATTTACATGCCTTATCCAAATGTACTTCATATTTTAAATAGATTAGGAATCCATTCCTTTGAAGTACTCATAATATTTGACAAGAAGCTTTCTCTACTCCTTCCCCACCACCTCCCCAAGTGAATGCAATGCCCTTGGAAAGGCCTGGATGCCCCTCTGCCGTCTAGGGGGAGGGAGGAAGACATCTGTGTATATACATAGGTACACTTACAGATTTGCATATATTTGCATGTGTGCTTATGTGTGTGGCCATTCTGAAAATACAAACCTGCCTCAAAGCCAAAGCAGCACAGGTCTCCTGCACTGCTGAGCCAACCATCCTTGGCCCTGACCTGGAAAGATCCCCTCTGTAGATGCAAAACATTTGCATCTTATTAAGAAAGAAGATAAGCTACTTTTCTAGAACTGTAAAGTTTGTGCAGCATGAAAGGGTAACTAATTCGTGAGCAGGGAAAGAGTAGAGACACATTTCTGTCAAGAGGGAGGGGTAGAGAGGAAAGAGGTACTGCATATTATTAAGCTACTTGATCACATGTCTTTTCAAAGGAGAGAAGGGGACATTAGCAGCAAACAGAGGAACATTGTCATCTGCAAACATAAATATTTCAGATTTCAGGTACACTGGGAGTGTCATTAATGTAAAAACTGACAGGAAGGGGCCCTGGAGTCAGCAATGACCGTGGGAGGCACTTCAAGAGACAGAAGAAGGGGCTCTGACAACAAGCACTGTAATAATAATAATAAACTCCTTTGAAAGTCATGCAGGAGAAAGGTAGGGAATCAGGACAAAGGAGCTGTATCCCTGCATTTCAGTTCAAGTTTGGAGGAGCAAAGAGGAAGGGAAGAACCTGCTGCTTGCAGTGTTAAGTGCTCTTGTTGCTGGGGGTTAAGTAAGTTAGTGCCTGTGGCATGCCCTCCATCCTACAACAGTGAAAAGGTGATCAATACATTCAGATAGACCCTGGCCTGCAAGCTGGTTAGATGAAGAGAAGACATAAATGGAGCAATTAATTAGAAATAATTTAGATTTAAGGTGGAGACAAATTATATTACTTGCCGATAGGGTCAACAGATAGAGATTAAATAGGAGCTTCAGCCACACAATGTGTTATTCCTTGTCAGCCATAATATTGTCCTGGAAGGCTGGAGAAGCAGCAGAATAAAGGAGGTGAAAGGGTCATCAATTGCTCTAGAGAGTATAGGCTAGTTCTTTATTGAATGAACATCTAAGTAGGATGGTCAGTGTCTTTTTTCTTCCTTTCTGGTCCCATTCCACATCTAAAGTGCTCATTTTAATGAATTAAACAGACACTAAATTGCTAAGTAAAATTTTTAAAGCTCAAACAAAAAATAAGACAGGTTGTAAGAGAAATTTTGATCCCTTATGTGAATGAAAACTATTCATATATGAACTGGGGATATGCATGTTCAGCACTGGAAAAACCTCCACATTATTCACCATCAGGGTTAACAAGGACTATTTAGTTCATATGTACATTAAAGAATTACATAGGCATCCCTATCTAGGTATTGGAGGGTTTAGACCTATAATTAAAAAAATAAAATGAACATACTAAGTAATATTTTTGGCAGCTGTCATTTAGTTCTTTATTATTTATGATGAGATTACATCACATACTAGTAAATGTGTTTTAGGATGCTTTAGTATATTGTAATGAAGTCTTAATGGTTCTGAATCTCAGTATGACACCCTGCTATTATATATATTCTGAGAAATAGGAAGATAAAAATCAAAATATTATGGATGCAAATTTTCACAAGGTAGAAAGTAAGGACATACTGTATTATTATTGTCACTTCTTCAAGCAAGAAATTAATCAGTTCGAGGGGGGGAAGGCGGGGGAAGGGGTGGAAGGGAAGAAGGAGGGTGAAACAATAAAAAGCAAGCTTGTTGCTCTTTCAAATTGGTCCTGATCCAAAGCAGGAGCCCTAAAGAACTTCCCTCGTCTAAATTTCCAGACTGGAACCAATCGGTTGACCTTTAGTTTTATAACTAGCTGCCCTAGAAGCTTTGAGTATTAATGGAAATATATTTTAAAAGCATGTCTTCATTTGTTTTAATGTTTTGAAATTTACCATGCTAATCAGTAAGTTAGAATAATCTTGAAATATTAACTGGCCATTTGTAATTTTTTTATCAACTACAAAGAACACATAAATGGATCCCAGGTTTCCTCCCTGGGGGAGATAAGGAGTTTTTCAACTGGTACCTCCACAACACGTGGAGGCTTCCAGACATTAGTACATGTGCTAAACGAATAATGTTTGTCTTTAACAATGTCCCCTCCAGATAGAATTTACCCAAAAGTAAGCAACTCTGCAATACTCAAACACTTGAAAATAATGCAAAGATCCAGGACAGAAATGCAAACCAGACGGCAAAAATACAGTGCTATAGCTGAGCTTGATTCTTGCTAAAGTCGTTTATACAGGTGTCTGAAGGGCTGAACTAAAAACTAATGACAACCGTCCGAAACGATGAGTACCTGGCCTGTCTTCTGTGGATTGATTAAAATGTGCTTAACCCAAATAAAACTTTAAATGCCTCCTAGAGCAGAAGAATAACAGAAGCAGAACCTTCTTTTAGTTCTCACATTTTAAAAGGATAAGACACATATCTAATATACAAAGGATTAAGATGAGTCTCAGGCAAGTCAATTTCAGTGAAGATAGCAGCTTTATTTCTCTAAACAATAGATCAGGCAAAGGAGCAAAGGTAAGAGAAAGATTTACTTCTTCAATAAGTAGTAAGCAACATGATTTCACTCAGCTTTGAAGGAGATAAACACAATTCTTCCATTCAGATATGATAAAGGCTACCAATAAAAACACAAAAAGTAAGAAATGTATGGTCTGATGCTGCTGTACATGGCTAGAAGGTGCTCTGATTTTGGGTAGCTACCTATTCACAGTGCTCTAACTTTGGCAATTTCTGTTATGTTGTCATACAAGAACAAGATGGTGCCTGTATCTTCTGGAAAATGAGAAGCAAACATTATCTCACTGATGTTACTAAAAGATATCAGATCTACAAGGGGACACATGCATACGTGATGGTAGCACACTTATGCCATATGCATTTCAGTTGAATGATGGTAATACACTGCCCACATTAGTGACAAACTGACAGAAATTTAGGAAAGTCTACAAAATGTACACTGGTAACCACAGAGGTGCTAATTCTTACAAGGACAGACTAGAAGAATCAAACAAAGAAATCTGTTGTGCAGCTATCATCAACAACCACACAATCTCAAAGGTACAACCATAAAAAAAAAAAAGAAAAAAAGAAGAAACATTTCCTCTAGAATTGCAAAATGTAGGACAGTGTAATAGCAAAATACTATCCACGAGACAAGATCCTCCCTCTACATACATACAGTGCTGCCAAAATCTGCTTAGGAAAAGGAAAGAATGACTTCACTCAAAAAATTGTTTTTGTATGTAAATATCAGCAGCATAAGAGTTATCAGTCTGAGAAAAAAAAAAAAGGGGAGAATGCATTTTTTGATTTTACGTCATCACACTTTTTCTGTTTGCCCTTCCCACCTACTCTACCAGTAACTCCTAAATCTATTGCTCAGTTTCAATGTCCTTGATGGGGAGTAATACTACAAAGGCATTACATATCTATACATGTTCTTAACATAAATGTTCAGGTAAGAGAGATACCCGGCTCAGAGAAAACATATAGGATGAGTCAGAAAACTGAATACACAGGGTGAAAGACATTACAATAATAAAATCATGGAAAAAGAATTGTAATTTGATCAGGGGACTGTATCTTCTTAGATATTAGACAATAAAAACACAAGGAAATAATTCATTAGAAAAAAAATCACACAAAAACCCCAAACAACTGCAGACTGAAGAATCCAAGAAATTTGTGTCCAGATGTAGTTACAAGGACTATTTCCAAGCTCTCATCAGTGAAGATCTAGTGAATTTCCCTCACAGTCTGGAGAGCTATGCAGCTGATCTCCACTGGTGCCTACTCTAGGCTGAGCTGAGAGCATCTTCAGACAACTTTTACTTTATCGACTAGAGGTTCACAGGCTGTAATAGCAATGGTCTTCTTTGGCATTAGACAAATATATTTAGGCAACAAAAGTGAGCTCTGAAAACTATCTTAAACTTTATTTGTTCCACTGATAGGGGAACTGCTAGCATTTCTGTGCTTTCTAAACATTTTTCTTCCTGTTCTTTTACTGTTGTCATTCTGCCATGATCAGATTACTGCAACAAGAACATCTGTCACTGCCATCTTTGTAGGCTGCCATCTCTATGCAAGTTTTATGTTTCTTTTTACCGCCACATTTTCTGTTGTGGCCATCAGCACATCATAGCCACAGACGTCCTTGAGCATGCACCACTAAACAGATTACCACAGCTTTAGAAAACATGTGAATAAGATTACAGTGAGCAAGGTGCTACTGTAGCTCAAGGAATTTTTAAGCAAAATATATTTGCAGACTTCATAGTAATTCTGAGGGCAAAAATAGTATCTAATATATCTAGGATTTTGTTGCTAATCACATAGTCTTATTTTGCTGAATCTCTAATGCCTGTAATGTAGTCTTATGCATCTGTTCAAATCAGTGCTCTTATAAAAACATAGCTTCAGATTTCTTCATATATATTTGAAGATTTTTAAAGAACCAGCTTCCATAACAAAGATGTAAAGAAACTATTTTTTAACATTATTTTTTCCTGACATGTTTCTACACATAGTACAAATATAAATTTAAACAGCAAGCTGGAACAGAATGCAAAAAGGTTTTGAGAGAAAGTACCCCACATGATTTGCAAATATTTTTGAATTCTCTACAATTGGAATTAAGACTGTAGGAGCCACCAAAACACTTCCTTGTGCTTAAGTGAGAAAAGTTTTAGAAGACTGAAAGCAAGAACCAATGTAGCAAGAGCAAATAATATTTTAAAAAATGAGCTTCCTTAGTGAACAAAATCAACAGGGACATTTATGTCACATGGTCATTGATGGTTCAATGCCTTGTGCTAGGTCTCAGAGTGTGAAAATATAGAGGAGCTCTTCAGGACAGAAATGATTGATATACTGCATGTGGACAATGAACTGTGCTGATCAGCTTCAACCATTTGCCAAAAGAAAAAGGAAGATAAACGTGGAATTCAGCAGTGGTTATTAAATCCCAAGGGTAATGTTAGCTGGTACATAGACAGCTTTGACATTCTACACTAGGGGGCAAAGCAGTAAAGTGTCCCTAAAGATGGGTTTCAAAGATGCAGAGCCACTGACACGCAGAGATGAACAGTCAGAAAAATGGTGACTTGTGATGGAGAGATGAATCCATGCCTGTTCACATACAAGGGGTTTAACCTGCTGCAAAAATGTAATAAAGCAATTAAGTGAACAAAAACGTTGCATTAGGCAAATTAGGTTGTTCACCTAGAGTCAGGCAGGACTAATCCTCAAACAGTTCACCTACACAAATCCTGTTTTTTCAGGCTTTGTGCCAAGATGAGAGAAGCATTTCTGATAGGCAAACTAGTACTACTAGGCTTCAAGTATTCATAAACAGAGGGAAAGAAAAGGATTTGAAAGATCATTCAGATTGCTCACATAACTACTAAACTCATATGGAACATGGTGTCAACCCTGAATGCACTGAGAAAAGGAAGCATTCAATGAGGAAAATTTAATAAAAACAAACATATTCTGATAGGATTACAGCATCAAAAGTGCATGTGTTCCACATGTTTTTATTTCTCTTTAAAATTAGAAAAAGTATCTTTGCTTGATGCATCCTGTAGGGCACTAAGCCAGAAAACACTATTATACTATTTCTTGCTTCATAAAGAATTTCATTTAAACTATGAACCTTGTGATAGGTAATTATATGCAGGAAGCAGAGCACATATGAATTTTATATTTATGGTCTATACTGAGGTCACAATTTAAATTCTAAAAACTGCCTTCAGAAATACCAGTTAGTGTGTCATTTTTATTTTAATTGCATTTCCTCCCCTCTGGTACAGCATGATCAACTGAAAATCAGAACACATGTTTTATGTAACATATTTAAAATCTAGCAATAAACTCTTACCATTCATATAAACATTAAACCCATTTGGAATGTTGCTAACGGAGATGGGGGAAGGTAGAGGGAGGCGGATCCTTTTGCCCACGAGAAGAAAACAGCATTAAAAAATTTTTGCATGCTCCTCATAACAACAGCTGTTAATGAACTTCTCTCCTTCTTCCTGTGGTGCAATCATTATAACTTTTCATTTCCAACCACAGATATCTGTAAAAAAAGNTATAAATATGCCAATTCCTTTTTTTGCAGTAAGTAATGGCACCAGAACCAGCTGGGGCTTAGAGAGGACCTAGTTCCACATCCCATCCAGTCAGAATTATGGGACTACCAGTACTAGAGGTTGTGTTGTTTTTCCCCAGGGGTCTATTCTTTCAAAGTTTAATACTGAGTGTGGTCTCCAACTTGGGAGCTGAACCTGAACTTGTAAAACTCAGAGTGCCCTTTGCCTACTGACTTTTGCATGTGGGCTGTGGCTCGTCTCCAAAACGGCGGCAAGTGCTCTTCCCCAAGATGGTTGTGTGGTTACAATCTCCGCCTGGAAAGGAGATGTGTTCTGTCAATTACCATTAGCAGTCCTGCTGAGAAACCCCATCTTCTGCTCTCTGTGTCCAGGTTTTAATTCTCCACTCTAAAAAAACTCTGTAAGCAAGCTGGGGCATTCATCCAAACTCCTTCTGTACTCAAGGTGAAAAACAAAATCCACTGGAGGGAGATTCAGCCTGTCACAAAAGCTGATAACTCCCTGGGCAGATGTGATAAATGTCTGGAAAGGGGACTCTGTTCACACCACTGAAAGCATAGGACAATACCCTGAGAGTTAGAAGACCACAGACAGGTGGAATTAATTTATGCAAAATAGTTAAATAGTTGTTAAACGAATATCTTTCAGATTATCTTCATTCATGTAACCAAAGTTTTTAACTCTGGCCTGGAAGAACACATTCCAAAAACGGCACAGTTTAGCTTCTGTGATCCATTTGGTCTCTTCACTTGGAGTGATGACTGGATGTCACATTGCAATGACATTTTTATGTGACAACTTTTTCACAAAAATTCAGTGAGCTATCAGTTCTTTGTGACAGCTCAGGGAAGCAATCAAACAGGGATGGTCAGACAATTTCAGATTATTTTAATTTAGGGTTTTTTTTTTTACTTTCTTATCCTCTATTCTAAAGGGAATGTCTAGATATTCAAGATTCAGTCACTGTGATTGGAACAGGATATACACCTTTGACCTTGAATTTTAAAATACACCATATAACACAACTCCCTGCCATCTAGTTTCTATCATACCTTCATCATTTGTCATAGAAAATTTTTTGATTGACTTAACATTGATACTTAACATACATATGCTGAAGCTGAAAGAGCCAGTTTCTCACCTGGTAGAAGTCAGACTAGTTCTATTAACATAAATTGAAGCTGACTGATTTATACCACCTGACAAAAGAGACCAGTATGTAATAAAATTCTGAAAGGCCCTTACATTTTACCTGACACTTACAGAGGTTTTAATCAAATTCTACATTTGCTTGTTTGATTTTTGGCATAAGAGAATTTTTTCATAGTATTTGTCAATGCCTCAGGATTAAAACAAAAAAAGCCCAAAAACCAAAACCATATAGTAAATTGTTATGATTCATGAGTAAATTATCTGTGTGATAATTAAAAACAAAAAGAAGCTGTGAGCAAAAGCCAAATTAAACTGCCACTTGACATACATCTGAGAGTAATGACATCTTATTATATAGGGGACTCACATGTTCACTCCTGCCTCAGTGAGACTTTTCACGACATGGAGAAAACTCTACATGGGAATAGAGATATTTACCCAGATGAAAAATGAATGCCAGCTCTTTAAAAATAAGATAGTATGTTTTGAGGCATTGTTGTCTGAATTTCCTGATGCCGTCATAGGAAACATTGAAAAAATATGATCTTGGGTCTTTAAATTTTCACTACAGAATTTTAAATACAAAGACATTACCTATGGCTACAAAAGTCCTAGAACCATAAATCACTAAGGAAGCCATATATCAGTAAGAAAGAACGAGAGGATATTTTGGAAAACTATAATGTTATATCAGTCTTGTTCTTGGATTACTCCCTAGGCATTTGTTATAGGTTGTATGTGGATAAGGACAGTGGGCTTGTTGGGCCTTGGTCTGATCCAGTTAAGTTATGATTGTGCTCTTCCTTTCAACTGACAACTGAATAACATGTGACCTCATGGTCTGAAAATAAATTAAATCCCCAAAAGTACTGTTGAAATAGGATTGTAAATTGATTGAAACTTTTTACTTGAGGGGATTACTATGAAGTTCATAGTGTTGCATTTGAAATTCTCTGATTTTTTAATAGCATTTTCAAAAAAGTAAAAATAAATGAAAAATAAGAAACAAAACAGTTCATTTGGCAACACTATCAAATTTTTGCCTTTCTAAAAAATTTTCCAATGGGATAGAAAATTGCTGGGAAACCAGCAGTTTTTGACACTGAATATTTTTTAAAGATATTTCAAACTCTGAAGAATTAGCCATTTTCAAGACTGAAATGAACACTTTAAGAACAGTTGAAGAAGAGTCAGAATATTCTTTTTCCCACATGATCATGGCATTTGCACCCAGCTGACAATATTAGCACTTTCCGTTTGTAGAGTGACTGGACCACTGGAAGATTTGAGTGACTTCTACATCTTAGACAGTAGGAAAAAATTAGTTTGTGTCCTTGCTCTCTGTACAACATAATATTAAGGATATAGCAAAGTATGACATCTGAACTCCAGAAACCACACTCAGTAATTTGAACAAATATACAAATGCCAACAATAGAAAAGAGAGAATCCCATGAGGCAGGGTAAAGCCTATTTAAAGGAATGGCATCTAATTCATATATACTACAGTTTCTTTTACAGCAAATCTATAAATAACTTTTCATTGTAATATGTCATGAAGCACAAGAACATATGCTGTGTTGAATTCCAAACGTATGACCTCTGCTGCATTCCTTTCATCTAATCATTATATAATTCTGTCAGCAAGAACAATCAAATTTGATGCACTTAAGTGTTTGCAGGATTTAGCTTAGATACTCTGAAAGTTCATTCCCTTAACATGGGTATCATAATTTTGCATGGGAAAGTACTCAATCTCTTAGAATGGTAAATAAAATGATTTTTTAAAAAATTACTATAACAGTTTGGTTGTTTAGTCTTGAACCATTGTTTTCTCCATAAAAAAAACTTATCAGCAATACAGAAGTTCATTTTCATTGTAATTCAGGATCTGCATTTCTTGGCTGAGCCAACAGAAATGGAATTCTGAGCCAACAGAAATGTGAATTCCCAAAGTTTTACAGCAGTCAGCAGAAGTAAGTCAATATACATCTGCAGAAGACCTGGTTTTTAAGATCAAGTATTTCCACGACTTCTAACACACCAGTAACAAACATAACTGACAGAAATAAGCTTAATGAATTCAAGTTGTGTATCAAAAGACCACATTTATAGATAATACAAATGCCAGAGTGATCAGAGGATCACAAAACAGAAGTAATCATGTTAGAAATGAACAATTATGGCCTTGCTGTATTTTCTAACACTTCCAAAGTGTGAGAGAGCACTTTTAAACCTGAGCAACTAGAACTTAGCTACAGCGTTTCTAATGGTGGAGGTTTACCTGACTAAATAATGACAATCCTGATCTCTATACCTCTGTTTCTCCAGGCTCCTGTTACAGACAACTGAAAGAGGCAGGCATTTCATTCTTTTCCAGTGTCTGAGACAGGTCAGATGAACAGTGACCTTAGAGTGCCTATTCCTCCCCATTTCACTAGCTGGCATAAGAAAGCACAGCTCTGAGAGTTTCACTGTTCTTACCACATTCCCTAGAGCTGAATCTTCATCCATATTTTCATCTGTTTATTTGAATAAAATGGAAAAGTAAGATGGCCTTCCTTTTTAGACACTCATTCTTTCAAAATCTTTAATAACTCTTACAAAATGAGATTTCTTTTAGTATC
The DNA here is from genome assembly GCA_013397315.1 of Donacobius atricapilla. NCBI lineage: Eukaryota > Metazoa > Chordata > Aves > Passeriformes > Mimidae > Donacobius > Donacobius atricapilla. Next base: position 670,170 of record WBMY01005581.1, on the reverse strand, counting down.
TGATGCTCTTTAATTTTCTTTACAAATCAACTGTCTTGCAGATTATCTTGCCTTCAATTTCTCCTTTTCCTTTGTAACAATAATAATAATAATAATAGTAATAATAATAATAATATTTTTGTCTGAAGAACAGGAGAGCTACTAACGCATAACTTTGAAATAGATTATGATAGTTCACCTTAATTTTATCTGACATAGTTTGTACTTTAGGAGAGCTGGACCTAAAGGAAAAATACTATGCTATATATGTAATATATGTGCATGTTTATTCACCTGAAGCCACTACATTTGCACCAGCAGAAAAGAGAACAGAATCATCCCACTGATGCCAAAACCAAAATTTTCTAAAAGTTTCTGTACACCTAATTATGTCTACTCTTGTATTTTTGACTAGGAGATACATAGATGAGTCAGGTTCAAAGCCAATTTCAGAGATACTACTTTATACAAACTGCAGTAGATCCAACACAAAGAATTGCTCTTGGTAGCCAGGAACAGAAACTCAGCTACAAGTCTCCTTAGACATCACCTAGGCTGTTCAAAGAGTAGTTCCTCTGGAGTGATTTGTTTTCATTTTTCATAGAAATGTTTAAAAAAAATTTGGAATGGAAACAGAAGACTTCTTAACATCTTGGAATTTCTATAAGAGGGGAATATAATTCCCCCTCTGGTTTTATGAGTAGCTGCTTTTACTTTTTTTAGCTATATATTTATAATCAATACAAGTAATTACGATAAGATAAACTAAATATTTGATGAATCATTTCACCAGAATTAACTGTAAATGAAAAAAACAAATTGCTATAGCAGAAAATTAAAACCTAATTAGTAAAATTAGCTTCCAGTTCTGACATGCAAAAGAATAAGAAATATTAAAAATAACAACAAACAAACCAAAACCAACATAAAACCAAAACCCCAAAACAGCAACAACAAACCCCCCCCCCAAAAAAAAAACCAAAACAAATACCAAACCAACAAACAAAAAAAGAAAAAAATCCATAAAAGGAGTACAAATGCATTTATTTCACTAGCATTAGCAGAAGAATCTGTTATTTACTGGCCATAGATTAGAAACATCACCAGCATGTTCATACCTCAAACTGAGTATTTTCTAGGGAATCTATTCTAGAATAAAACAAATTCAGTTACTTGTAGTTGTACACAAGAAAGCAGAAAAAGGCTTGCAATGCTTATAAAAATTCAGCACAAAAACCCCATTTTTTTAAGATTGGGAGCAACCCATTTCACACCAGAGAATGATCTGCGTTTAATAAGCTCAGAGTCAAATACTTATAGCAATTTTAAGTTCCCACACTTCCTGCAGAAATCTCATCTTTGGCTTTCCTTCTTGGAAAGCTGCATAACCTCTCCAGACAAGTGTCAAAATGAAACAGATGTAGAAGTCCTTCAGCGGAGCTAGGCAGGATAGACCTTCCAGTAACCCTCCAGCGTCTGTCTTCCAGGTCCTTCTGCTGGGCAAAGGACATGGAAAGTGGGGCAGTGCCTCTCACCACAGTTTCCAAAGAGAGACTCAGTGTCCAATCACTTAGGCAAGCCACATGAAGAAGACTTTCTGGACTGCCAAGAAGGCCCCATGTGTCAGGACAGAGCTGGAAAGAGCCCCTGTGCACAGCCATGCTCCTGACCAACAGCAGCCCCAGACAGCCATCCTTCTGCCTCGTGCAGCATCTGCTCTTCCATGTACCGGTGTTAATGGTATGGCACAACAGTAGACACGGGTCTGACCCTTCTGCCATGTGCCAGGCATCAGCCACCACTCAGGGCAGAAAGAGGAGCCTATCCCTGCTTTCTGTTCCCTGCACGGTTCTCTCAAAACGGGGTCCGCTCTGGGTACCTCCCAGCTGGCAGGCTGCATCCTCCGAGTGCATCAGGACATCCACCCAGCTGCCTGTGTGCATTGTCCCTGCACCTCCCATTCGGGATGCAGGTGTTCTTATCAGACTCTTTCCTACTCCTTTTGACTGTGTCCCTGCCCTCTTGCAGTTCCCTCGCTCAAGATGTCAAAACCACAGATCTGAAAACCCAAGCACGTTATGCAGCAGCCTCATTTACTGCAATGGCAGGTGCAGAGAAAGGAAAGAAGCGAAATGTATTTTTAGTTACAGTTGTAGAAATGTAGTAAATTGCAGGAGCAAGTAAATATTTCAAGTCAATTAATTAAAATCAGTCTGCAGAGGTGTTTTAAATTGCCTAGAGCTGCAAAATATTTTTAGTCATTTCATCAAGATTCCTAAATTTTCGTGTTCAAACCAATTATTATCATTGTTTATTTGTTTTCCACTGGTCATTGAAAAGATCTAGACACCTCCTATAAGACATGGATCATAAACTGGGTAACAGCCTGAATTTCCTCCATCCAAACCTATCTCACCTATGCTTGAGAAACCTCTTGAATATTTCCCATGCACAGCTCAGCCAGAATTTGCAAGCACTGAAAATACCAGGAGAATTCCAGATCATAGCAGATGTTCTAAGAAGGTTTAGAAAAGTCTGCATAAACAAGCAGTGCTTTAGTTGTCTTACTAAACTATATTTTCGAAGTTCACCCATCACTTATTGTAGTCTGATGGCTTGTCAGAGATCATTGCGAAGAATTCCCCACTGTAAATAAAAGCTGTATGAATACAACTAGTTATAATACTTTGGATTTAAATAGATGTATTTTTGGCTAGAGGGTTCTGTCAACATTTATCAGGGAGATGGGCATACATTTTATGTTGTTTTGGTTCCACAGGTAATTTGGACAGCAAAATGAAATTTCCTTTTAATGAGTACAAAGCCACCTGCTTTGTCTCTTTGGAGGAATTTAAAATATTTAGCATATGAAGTATAAGTATATCATAAGAGTTCTCATAAATATCAGCAGAAAAGCTGTCTAGGCATAGACATCTCCTGAGTAAAAGAATCAGTATTTAATAGCTCCCTTAATCTCACTTAATGTTAGTGGACAATTGGAGGAAACTACTCATCTGGAAATTACTTTAGCAAATTAAACATGGCCAAACATCTTTGCTTAAGTGAATCTGAAAGGAAATCATCTATCTTAGATGGGATTTTAGAGAAGTATCTGCAATCTAAAGGCTGTGTGTCAGATTAGTAAATGAAAGTCACTTATGAGCTTACATCAACATACTGCATACTCAATTCATGACTAGACAGAGTTCAATTACCCATCTTTTAGCTGACAAACTCCACTTACAAGCAATGTGCCTCAGAAACTAATGAGAAACATAAGCTTTTCAATGCTGTAATCACTCTCTCTATTTGGTGGTTTATAACTGTTTTCTTCAGACAAGGCTTGCTCAAGTTCCTTGCTCATGTTTGGTACAGTGCTATCACCCCAGGGTTAATTATTATGTATATCATGCCATTTTCCACCTCCACAAGGACATCACTGAATTTCACAAATATATGTACAACTTTCATGTAATTAAAAGAAAAAATTATACAGCATAAAAATATGTGTATTTACCCGCCTTCCTTATTAATCAGTATATCTGAAAGTATTTTGGCAATGTGATTAAGTATTACTCAGCACCATTTTGCTAAGAAAAAAGTTGAGGTACAATGCAGTCACTTGCTTTAAAAAAGGTACCTATTAAACATTGTTGTGAATTCATGATCTGTTTTTAGAAAAGGTAGCACATTGTGTCTCTAACTCCAGCGCATGACTGAAGGGGCATGCAGTGATCAGGCAGGAGGTGTGAAAGGCTGTGAGGCCCATAGTTTGTCTTCCCACACAACATGACTTCGTCAGGGAAGGCACGGGCACAGGACAGGAGGGAGGCCAAATATTTATGTGTTCAAACATTATACAGGTACCTGGAGCGTACATTCATTGGTGGCTATCAGCATAATGGAGATGGTATGATCTCTGCCTCAGAAAGTCTCTAAACTGCTAATTGAAAGAAAAAAATCCTGTATTTGGCAGAAATTACTCTAAGTACAATCTGCTTGAAACTCTTCAATGAGCACCTGTCAACTGCTGTTAAAAAAGCATTAGCCTATTATCCAGAAAAGATATAATGATATAAACTTCCATTGAAATAACCCAACCAGATAGATCACTGGGGGTGCTGCAGACAAGGAGGATGTAAGTTTGAAAAATTGCAGACTTCATTGATTCTATACTTTTCTATATTAATTCTATACTTAACATTGATTCTTTTCTTCCTGCATGCATTCTTTATCTTTGTAAGGTTAGTCTTTGAATCTCAATTAAATGCCAAACTTGAGTAAATAAAATCTGTGTATACTAATTTGTTGCTTTTTATGAGTCCAATGAGCTACTTATACAACCCTTTATTTCATGACTTGTTTTAGCCCATAATCTTCCAAGGGAAGTTTTGATCATTGACCTAAATTCAGCTCACAAAGTAAATCAGAGAACATTTTTGACAGTAGGAGACCGCATTTACTCCTAGCAAATTCTAATCACTTTTAGTTAAATTACACTCAACACGAATTTTGACTGGAGTGTTTATTTACTTTGAAATGGATAAACAATTTTTTAAGTGCCTACTAATAACTCCGTTTAGGTATCTGATGATAAATTAATTCTTCATGTAGCTCTGTGGAAACCAGTGGGGATGAACTTGATCTATTTAATTTCTATTTGAGAAAAAGGATTTGGAACTATATCATACATTAGTTTCCAAGCACTCTCCTAGATTTTAGCACTGTAACTGCTATAAATGAATATGCATATGTTGATTATATGATGAAGGAAAGGGGGTACCAAATCTATGCATAATACATCAAAAGAGGCCGGCAGGATTCAGGGATCTATAAAAATTATTAAAAAGAATAAAATTTAAATTCTTTTTTTTATTTCTGATGGTTCAAATTAGATCCAAGTGTTTACATGGGTACATCCTTCATAATTTCTTTAACATACTAAAAGAATTAATGGTATCCTGGAAGCACAAGATAATCAAGCACCATGGTAGAGTTTTAAAAGGACAATTTCAGCTCTAATTCCACTATTTAAGTCTAGTTCCACTGTAAGTCAACAACATTAGATACATTTTATAAAACGATTTAATTTAGATTGTTGACTCCCAGCTTTGCAAACAGACTGTACAATTGTCTTGCAAAAGGAAAAATACACTCAATCTCTAAAATAATTTTCTAACAGTATTGTTGTGTATATATAACTTCAAACACATTTTAAAAACTGACATAACCGAGTTTATCTACAGTATTTTACCATTTTAGCCAATCATTCTATTATAGGAGTTTACATGTTTCTTGGTTTCATTATTGTCATCCTACTACAAAAAAAAATCTAGAAAATAAATCTCAGTATGTAAATGCTATATTAAGCTTGAGCTTCTCATTTTTCCAGAATTTATCAGATAAATTCAAAATCAGATTAGTACCATATCTTTGGACATTTGGTTCATGTTCTTTACAGTTCTTATGTATTTATCAGCTTTTCATTGAAGAAGTCTCTGGTGTATTTTTAATCTCTTTTCAGTTCATGCTTTTTCAATTTTCAGTTGATACTAAGAATAGATATTTAAACACAGTTTGCAGCTGGATTTAAAGAAGCTGCTTCTCTTACTTAGACTAAACTCATGTAAACATATGCCATTGTTCTTCAAATTAGGAACAGGTCTTACATAGAAACAAAATGAAATCTAGAGTATGTCTTGAAGGAAGAGAGTCAAAAATGAAAAGTAATTGCTCTGATTCCTGCAAAAACATCGCACATCTAGTTTTAGGTTTCACTCTCCCCTGAGTAAACTTATCTTTTCTTATATATCCTTTGCTATGAAATGAAGGCTATCTGACATGCAGGACAAAGAAATGTGTATATCACACTGAATAGCTTATGATGCAATCAGGAAAATCTTGCTTAATGTAGAATCAGGCCATGGCTGAGTAAATCATAATCTAATCATACCCAAACATAGTATAACCTGCCTTTTCAATGGTAAATAATTCAATGTGGGAAGTGAAATAAGGAAGAGTAAGTTGTTAGGACCAAGTGAGTACTGTAGGGGAACTTCCATCAGGCTTTCCCCTCACACGGCCACAACTTTTCACAGCAGTGTAATGCCAGCAAAAATATCTAGTTTATCCTGTGAAACTTGAATAAAGTTTTTTGTGAATCAAATCCAAAATTCTTTTTTCATGGTAAGAAAACCTGTGACAGTGCTTGTTCTCTCAACAATTTACTGGCATGCTGAGAGGTGTATCTAGGCTGAGGCACTGTTTTTCTTGAATGGAAAGTGTCCAGCTATACTAACACCTTAACAAGACTCATTTCCTGTAGTACTTGTGTAGTACACCAAGGAAGGGAGAACGTGTGCCCAGAGGTTTTGGCCTAAGTCTAGACCATGTAGGCACAGGTTTTTCTTCTCCAGGTTGTCACATCATAGGATACCAACATGCTAGTTGCTTTCCCTTGCTGGCTGAAAATCTTATCACCGTGCAAAGCACAACTAACACTTCAGAAACTCCCAAAGTGCAGTAGCAGGCTCCACCTCACCCATGTGCTGGAAACACAGTTTGAGTCCTCCATCACCAAACGTTGCTAGAGTGTGTGTTACAGACCTGATGGCAGCAGCAGAACCAAGTTGTCCATGCATTGTTCATGGACAAGTGGCATCTAGCTCACCCTGAGTTGCATACAAATTTCAGGGAGCTCATGTCTGAGCCTTCACCCATTAACTGGAACCAATTACCCAGACAAAAGTTCTCTTCAGAAAAGTAAATAAATATGCCAAGTTCTCCCTTTGTGGAGAGCAGAGAAGCAGGTAACTGTGTACTAGATCAAAACTAAAATTGCTATTTAGCCTAAAATAATTTATAAACAGCTAAATACTGCACAAAATTCTAATTCTAAATGCTGATATGAATGGTCTTTTGGCAAATCCATGTGGTATCTCTGTTCTACTGTCATTCCCTGTCTGACAGCTGCCATTGCTTGGCGATCATTTCAGTAAATATGAATATTATTCTTTTCTCCTACAGGTAACCACAGTGTTTTACATTTATAGTATATAAATTCCCTTTTCCATTTATAACAATAAAAAAACTTACTTCTTGAAGAAATGCTACCTATATTTACAAAGGGGGGAGTGAAAAACATTTTAAAACACCAATATCTTGCCTACCAATAAAAAGACAAAAGAAACAAAATACTTACCACAAAGTGGGTTGAGGTGTTTTTTTTTAAAAAAAATTATATTGACAATTTATATTGAAAAATGAATAAACCTGTGACTTACCTACAGCTCTTCCTTGCAAGATATAAAGTACATACTTAAAGGTTTTAGACACTTAGGGTGAAATCCACAGCAACTAAATTTAACACCTAAAATATGCCCAAACTGTTCTTCTTGATGCACAGTCCTGATGTCTAGGCTCTCTAGAGCTGCTGCAGAAACAGCCAGATGCCTTGAACAGGCAGATACGTATCAGCCTAAATTAAACAGACTGGTTTTCATTAGATGGGCATAGATTTTTCATCTGCTTATCTGACCTGCCCTTCTCTGATCAGAAAAGCAATCTAGGCCAATTTTTGGTTATTTTGTAGGAATTATAAAACCAAGAACTAATTCAGGTTTTTTAACAAAAAGCAAAAATCAAGCTGTCAGAAAAGTTACCTTTCAGTCCCAACAGCCTGCTCACATTGCAGTAGAAACAATATTTTTGTAATAGGTGCTTATCTTTAACCCCAAATATTGCAGTATCTTGTTGAAAAATGGGGAGGTTGGATACATGGCATGTATACTGCTGGAGGAATTAATTTCCAGAGACAAAGCTGTACAGTGGGATGTTCCCTGGATGGGGCCACACATCTTTTCCACCAGATGTGCCAGGACATATTCACAGGAATAAGGAGTACAACCACTAACAACAACCTCCTGAAAAATCAGGCCCTCAGGAATCTGACCCAATTGCTACAAAAACATTTTGCAGTGGTTGGAGGACATGTGCTCCCACACATAGTTAAAGAGCATTCTGCTTTCTTTTTTGTTTAATTTTGTTCTACGTGACTCAGAAGAGCAGCTGCAAGTCACAATGCTGCCTAGGGAAGGTGCAATATCTGAAGCCACCCAAATGACAGCAACTGTACTCCAACACACTTTGCCAAGCAGCACATGTTCTTGGCTCCAGGAAATCCCATGTCAATGGATGTGAAATGTAAAAGACATGCATACACTCCATTAGGAGTTGGCTCCTCAGCTGATTAAAAGGAGTCAGTTCACTGAAGTCAGTACAGCTGCAATAATTTATATTAGCTCAGAACCCAGCCTAAGCTTCTTTAATGCATGTGGTTTTCTTTCTTAATAATTTATTAAGCATGGTTTAAAAGACAAATCATTGATGGTGATTCCTGTCAGAGAGAAAGCTTTCATGCTAGCTGCATTGTGTCTGACAAGGCAACACATACAGCGGTCCAGCTTCTATTCTACACAAAGGGCAGAATTCAATTGCTTAAACACTAGCATCTGTTGTCACTTGAGACTTCTCTGGAGACCCCACCTGGTCTCCAGCTGCCTGTCTGGGAGGACACAGGTCTCTTGTAAGTCCTGTGACATACCTGTCAGCCCAATGCAGGTGTCTTGGGTATCCCGGGGCGTATCAAACAGCACTACACACTTATGTTCAGGCTACTGAATCCCTCCTAAGGACCTCTAAGACTGTCAAAATAATGTGTATTACACTAGGCCTCCTGATTTGTTGTCCACTTTTTTTACTTTTTTAAAGAACCTTTGCTAGCAGACTTGAACTCACTACCATTCTTATAAGATAACTTTTTTTAAGCAAAGGGGGGTTTTTGCAATGCTTTATTTCTGCTGGGGGCTATGCAAAACATAAAATATTATGCAGCTCAGTAAGTCAAAAAAAAAGTGAACAGGTAGCACAGCTTTCTAACCCCATGGCCGACTACCATCTGTAAAAGCAAAAGCTTGCTAAAATGACAGATTTTATTTACAAGTTTACTAGAAACAAAATTAATTCCCCCTAGCTTTGGAAAAAGCATTAAGCACCAGATTGCAGATAGCTAAGAACCAAGTAGGTGTTTACATCTGAGACAGGTGTGAAAGCTGTCACAGAAGTGAACAGGAGGATCTAGAGCTCAATTTACACACACCATGAGAGATCATATTTCACCTCCTACCAAAGGGTGCAGATCCTCTGCAGATACGTTACATCTGATGGACAAGATGCATGTTAAGCCATGTCTGATTGCAATGGATACTTGTGTTTAGGAAATCATAGCGTGCCCAGTTGGGCAGAGTATAGAGTATAGAGAGCTATGTGCTCATCCCAAAAAGGGCATCTAAGGTTGGAATCATTCAGAGAAACACAGTAATGTTTTACTTATCCTATATTGTCTTAGACATTCACAAGGGCTGCAGGGCATGACACAAGACTTTCAGATTAGTCCATGGCTGGAAGTGTCTAAAATTTTAGGCTTTAAAAACTGCATGGTTAAGCTACTATGGTCTAGTCTTCACCTACATAAATACTAATAAGTAAATTTGCTAATGACAGTGTGGCAGTTCTGACCCAATGTTTTAACAGATCAGTTGTAAGGGCTATAAATAGTTCTGTCTATATGCCATCTTAATCACATGAAACAAATATTTCTTCTTCAGCAGTTTATGTCAACAAATGAAAAACCCCTAATGTGCATTGTGAAGACCCACTCAATCTTAACTCCAAAACCCACTGGAAAAACTATTAAAGACCTTCTCTAATCCAGTCAGCTGTACTTACTTTTCTGCTAGTATTTTATAAATTTTGTATACTTGGGTAGGATAATATCCTTCTTCTGACTGGCAGCTTTTCTTTTCTTGTTTCCATTTCTCAATGTTTAATTGCTCATTGAACAGAGCAGGTTCTTGAAATCACTGAAGCAGAACCTCCATGACCATCTAGTTACCTTTCTGAACATCTACAATTTTCTAGATGATTATTTATTTTAATATTTAGATAATTTTCATGTGGTGTTTTTCAAGGGAAGCTTTTTCTAAGCCCAAACTTCTGATGGAGTCATCTGTATCTCTCTTAATGTTGCAAAATCAGGTTCATGTTTTTGTCTTAATAACATAGTCAGTAAAATCCTTAAAAAAAATTTAAATTCCTGTGGGGTTACTTTGGAAGAGGTGCTGGATTTAAATATTAAAGACTCAACAGTATTAAAGGCTACAAAACAACAATATCATTGAATTGAATAGTTTCTAGAGAGCATTTTGATATATAATTTATATATGTAAATTATTTAGTACTTATGCAAAATAGTCTATTATGAAGAACCCCTGTGTTGTGAATGGCACTTCAGCCCATGGACTCATCAACTGGTAATAAAATAAATATTGAGATAAAATCTGGATTTATCTGAAATTTCTGTATACTGATGGCATTAAGCTGCAGAGAAATTTTGAGAGCTTCCTTTTGTACTGAAGACTTAAGAATAAAATCATCTATGCATTTAATGAAATGGCCTTAATAATGTGAATGTTCTGGAATAAATCTCAGTCAAAATTGCAATTCATATCATTATGGGCCTCACTTGAACTATGAGGATTTTTTTAACTAGTGTTGTACACAAAAGTACTAGTCTGCCCTAGAGATCTAGGTATCCAAATAGGAAAAATAAAACAATATATATAATCTAGTCACCATTTAAACAGAAGAAAAGGCTGTCACAATGCCAGGCACAACCACAAAAAAAACTAGGGAGGGAACCACAGACCATCCTTCTCTTCAAAATAGTAAGGAACAATGCTAGTTTACCTAATTAAAAGAAAAGGAGGAAGGACAGAGCTTATCAAACCTAAGCTGTCATTATTACCAGAGATTAAGCTGAGCACTCCCTTGGTTCACTGTTCTGAAACAGCAGGACAGTACCAGTGAAATTTAAATATCTTGCTGGAAATCACTGCTTCTCACTGGGTGGATATTTCAAGGGATTGTGAACAACATTCAACCTTGGGAGAGCTATAAAAAAAAATTTTGTAAGGAACCTGCATACATATTGGAAAACACTGAACCACCAATTTCTAGCAAGATGTAAAAAAATAGACCTTTCCCTCCCTGTAATTTTATTCATCCTTGATGATATGGAGACAATACTATTGATCTTGATTAAAACAGAGCTTGAGTACACTGGGAATGAAACAAAGGTCAAACATCACATACCCAGCAATTTCCTTATGTTTGCCCTAGCAGGTCACTACTACGTAAAACTGAACACACAGAAATGCTTGCATTTTAGATAGAAAGCTTTCCAGAAGAATAAGGATGGAGCACCAGGGGGGATTTAATTGGTCATCAAGTGTGCTTCCCAGTTGTCTGGCTAGGGTTCTCTGTTCTTTTACTGAAATATCCTCTCAAAGCTACACCAGAACCTCACTTTTGTATCAGGGCTTTATTTTACTTGATGTAATTAATTACTCTAAAGGATTGTTCTCCCTCTCTATTGTGTGTTTCCACATACACATTCTTTTATTTGTATTATTTGGTGTAATCACATGCTCTTTATACCCCTCTCCACTAAGCTATGCAAGTTATAGTCTTTCTCTTCTAATCAAGCTCTTCATGCTCTCACCATCTTAACTCACCCTGTTCAAGACAAATTTATTGATTTTAAACCTGGGCAGTGGTTGAGCATTACAGGTGAGATCTCACAAAGCTTTGCACCATAGCAGCAATGCCCTTCTTCTGGTACTGGAATATTTTTGATATCTCTAACAGAAGGTCACAAATTTCCTGCATCCCAGCAACTTTCATAGCACATTCCTTTATTTTATTTACGGTCAATAAGGTGGTGTTCCACTCTCATACAAATGTTCTCCATGGTGTAGGATGTAAATTGAACTTTGTGGCTGGACTTAACTTCTGCTGCATTTTTGAAACAAACAATTCAGGATGGCCAAAGATGAACCAAAAAAAGAAATATTCTGACAATAAGTAGCTCTGTACAATAATTATTTAATCTAATTCCCAATGCTGCTCACAGCACATATAGAAGTCAGCTTGAAATCACTGCCATAGCAATAACAAATACAGTATTATGATCCTTCCAGACATCTGTCAAATGGTTGTTGAAAATTTTAATGCATGGGCACCTAGAATCATTGGCAAGGCCACATCAGATTCACAGCTCTTCTAGGAAATCAAGGAAAGAGTGCAAAAATGAAAGAAGAATGCCTCCTGGGAAGAGCCTTCAATGCCAGCTACCTGTTTTTGTTGCCAGTCATGAATACAGTCATGAAGAAACTTCAACAACACAACTAGATTGCAATTACCTCTGAGAAATAAATTTGATCCAGCATATTCAGAGGTAAATCCAGCTCATACTGAATAATCACTTCTGGTTATTCAGCTGAGGGCACTTCTGTTCCAAGACAGGGTTGGGAAGGGGGAACACGGTTAGACAAAAATCACTGAAGAAAGCAAAAAGATTATTTCAAATCTTGCAATTTCAAATTCCCTCTTATACAAAACAAATATTCTAATGGTATTTCCTCTCCTTTCTTTCAGCACCTGCAGCTAAGGCAGGAAACAGAAATGCCACTCTAAGGTGACATTAGAGTTTTGACAATCCAAAAGTTTTTAGTAGGGCCTGTTGTGACACTACAGGGCGGAATGGTTTTAAACTGAAGGAGGGTCAATTTAGATTCTATACAAGGAATAAGTTTTTTATTATGAGGGTGGTAAAACATTAGAACATGTTCTCTGGAACAGAGAGGTCGTAGATGCCTCCTCCCTGTAAATATTCAAGATCAGGTTGGACACAGCTCTGAGCAACCTGATCTAGTGGAAGAGGTCCCTTGTCATTGCAGAGAGGTTGGACGACATTTGAAGGTCCGTTACAACCCAAACCATTCTATGATTCTATGAAAACAGGATTAGGACAACATGGGAGCCCTTAGAAATGTCTGTACCTGGGTATCTTTCAGTTTCCTTTGAATAATGCAGAATTTTCAGATAAGAAATGAAGAAACATTCAAAAATGTGTCTCTTTGTCTTTGAAAAAAAATCTCTAAAAGCCCATTGTGCAAGGTCAGAACATTCACAGAAGGACAATATCTTGCACTTCTTGAAATTCAACATATTGTTCATTAAAAATCTAAGTGAACCTGTGGAAAGTGTAAATAGAACTGAGAATTAATTACTCATGTTTATAAATTGGTCAGCCACTCTTTCTGGGTTGAGTTCTCATTCTTTGATAGATCAACAACATTAAGTGGAAGAAATGTAATTGGCTGATTTTCTTTTTTAATACTGATCACTGCACTGCGTTGAAGTTTACTACATCAACTCTGAAATATTTTGGTTTTCTCATAGCCTTATAACTGTACTGTTGTGTGATAAATAGTGCAGAAAATTAAATTCTCTTTAAAAGCTGCCATCTCCGCAATTGACAACTGAGTCCAGAGCAATTCTCTTTTGGGTAACAAAGGTGGGATTTAGCAGCATGAAGTGCTCAGGAAGAATAGAGTTAGTGACTTCCAGCCATTGTAATATTCACAGTAATCGTGACCTTACAAAATCTCACCAAACTACAAAAGATTCATCCAGGAGAATAAATGATCTTATATTACATGGCAATATGTAGTTTTATTACCACCACTTTCCCTGTATTATCTTCCCTCCCTTCAGAAAGCCAGATACTGGCAGCAGGTTTAGGAGTGAGAAGTCCTTACACTTATATTTATTGCCTACCTGCAGACTGTTTTTTCTCCTAAAATAATATTTCTGAAAGACTAAAATAACACGAGGAGAGGAGAGGGAGAGGGAGAGGGAGAGGGAGAGGGAGAGGAGAGGATGTGTCTTAAAACTTGATTGAGCCAATACTTTCCCTGGCATAAGTCTACAAACAAATTTAAATGTCTGCCTCAGATCCAGAAGCTATAGAAAAATAACATCAGTCAAGAAAGACACTTGAGGCCAAGTGGAAGTTTTTAGAAACTGGCTGTATAGTTCAGCCTGTGTTAGTTCTTCTAAAATGATAGAACTAGCTGAAAGGCCTACAGGAATTAAAATAACCAAGACTGAATATAACAACTAGTATTTGGCCATATAAGAAAAATTGCCACATAAAATGCATATGCTTACTTAAAATAACAGTCCACTGTGAAATGGTATTTTTCTTTCCTTTTGCTCTTCTCTTCTCCTCTCTTCTCTTCTCTTCTCTTCTCTTCTCTTCTCTTCCTCTTCTCACATGTAGTACAAGTTTAAGGACTGAGGACAGAGAACACTGTTCACATCATTTTGGTGTTAAGACTTAAATCTCCACCGTTTTTTAACTCCCATTGGGCAAAAACATGAAAGAGAAATAAATCTTTACAAGTTGACATGAGCACAGAGTGAAGAGAGGAACTAAAAATATGCTAGTGGTCTAATGCTGTCCATAAATCACTAGAAAATAAGAGGGTCTGCTGTCATATGCCTCAGGAATTGCTATAAAGTAGGTAGGGGAAAGCAAATCTATCCACAGGCAAAGNTCCAGCTCATACTGAATAATCACTTCTGGTTATTCAGCTGAGGGCACTTCTGTTCCAAGACAGGGTTGGGAAGGGGGAACACGGTTAGACAAAAATCACTGAAGAAAGCAAAAAGATTATTTCAAATCTTGCAATTTCAAATTCCCTCTTATACAAAACAAATATTCTAATGGTATTTCCTCTCCTTTCTTTCAGCACCTGCAGCTAAGGCAGGAAACAGAAATGCCACTCTAAGGTGACATTAGAGTTTTGACAATCCAAAAGTTTTTAGTAGGGCCTGTTGTGACACTACAGGGCGGAATGGTTTTAAACTGAAGGAGGGTCAATTTAGATTCTATACAAGGAATAAGTTTTTTATTATGAGGGTGGTAAAACATTAGAACATGTTCTCTGGAACAGAGAGGTCGTAGATGCCTCCTCCCTGTAAATATTCAAGATCAGGTTGGACACAGCTCTGAGCAACCTGATCTAGTGGAAGAGGTCCCTTGTCATTGCAGAGAGGTTGGACGACATTTGAAGGTCCGTTACAACCCAAACCATTCTATGATTCTATGAAAACAGGATTAGGACAACATGGGAGCCCTTAGAAATGTCTGTACCTGGGTATCTTTCAGTTTCCTTTGAATAATGCAGAATTTTCAGATAAGAAATGAAGAAACATTCAAAAATGTGTCTCTTTGTCTTTGAAAAAAAATCTCTAAAAGCCCATTGTGCAAGGTCAGAACATTCACAGAAGGACAATATCTTGCACTTCTTGAAATTCAACATATTGTTCATTAAAAATCTAAGTGAACCTGTGGAAAGTGTAAATAGAACTGAGAATTAATTACTCATGTTTATAAATTGGTCAGCCACTCTTTCTGGGTTGAGTTCTCATTCTTTGATAGATCAACAACATTAAGTGGAAGAAATGTAATTGGCTGATTTTCTTTTTTAATACTGATCACTGCACTGCGTTGAAGTTTACTACATCAACTCTGAAATATTTTGGTTTTCTCATAGCCTTATAACTGTACTGTTGTGTGATAAATAGTGCAGAAAATTAAATTCTCTTTAAAAGCTGCCATCTCCGCAATTGACAACTGAGTCCAGAGCAATTCTCTTTTGGGTAACAAAGGTGGGATTTAGCAGCATGAAGTGCTCAGGAAGAATAGACTTAGTGACTTCCAGCCATTGTAATATTCACAGTAATCGTGACCTTACAAAATCTCACCAAACTACAAAAGATTCATCCAGGAGAATAAATGATCTTATATTACATGGCAATATGTAGTTTTATTACCACCACTTTCCCTGTATTATCTTCCCTCCCTTCAGAAAGCCAGATACTGGCAGCAGGTTTAGGAGTGAGAAGTCCTTACACTTATATTTATTGCCTACCTGCAGACTGTTTTTTCTCCTAAAATAATATTTCTGAAAGACTAAAATAACACGAGGAGAGGANCTCTTCTCTTCTCTTCTCTTCTCTTCTCTTCTCTTCTCTTCTCTTCTCTTCTCTTCTCTTCTCTTCTCTTCTCTTCTCTTCTCTTCTCTTCTCTTCTCTTCCTCTTCTCACATGTAGTACAAGTTTAAGGACTTAGGACAGAGAACACTGTTCACATCATTTTGGTGTTAAGACTTAAATCTCCACCGTTTTTTAACTCCCATTGGGCAAAAACATGAAAGAGAAATAAATCTTTACAAGTTGACATGAGCACAGAGTGAAGAGAGGAACTAAAAATATGCTAGTGGTCTAATGCTGTCCATAAATCACTAGAAAATAAGAGGGTCTGCTGTCATATGCCTCAGGAATTGCTATAAAGTAGGTAGGGGAAAGCAAATCTATCCACAGGCAAAGTTATATACCATTTTTATAGTATTTAACCTTTTTTTGGTTGCAGAATTTTCCAAGTGGTGCATACAAAAGACAAGGAGATGGAGACAGAAATAGAAAAGGAGAGGGAACAGTCTTGTCTGTCAAGAAGAAAGAACAGGTTTTCCTGTCCAAAACCCAATTTCATTGAGGTTTGGGCACTAAGCACAGCAGAGCTACACACATGTACAACACAGCCTAGAGAAACTGGTGTGCTTTAACAGGCTTCCTCCCTGTGAGCAGAATTTGTAACATCAATTTGTTCTCCTGTCACTTACACTATCTTGGAGTGAGTCAAAGCCTCTGAATGGGATTCACCAGTACCAGGAGTGAGACGGGGCAACAAATGCAGCCAGTAAGAAATTTTAAGGAGACAGAATATCTTTGACTTACATATTATTCATATCCTCCAAAGAAGATGTCTCTGTAAAATGGGGATTTAAATTCCCAATGTCTATCTGGAACAGGAGGCAAACCAAAATGCAGAGTCAACGTACTGATGGAGATCCACCTTAACAGCCAAAGGTCATGTAAGACTGCCAGATTCAATTTTTTTTTCAGATTATCAGGGCTTTTTTACCCCAATTTAAAGTAAATCATACAAATTACTATCAATCATTGGCCACATCAGCTAATAACAGTTATGGAAGAATGAATGCTTGTTTGTTTATTAAAGTTCCTTTCCATATTATCAGCATTTTCTGCTACCAGACTAAAAAATCCCTGAACAAAATAGGTTTACTGGGATGAAAGAGTCCTTTCCACTTCTAAGTTACCTTGGGGAAATAAACCAAACAAAGCAATATTTCAAAAGAAAACAAATAAATTACATTGAAATGAAAATGGTGGGGTTTTTAGTAAAGTGAAATCGATTTGATTTTTTTCTCCTTGAAATAATCTTGGGCCTTTTCTGGAGTTTGTTAAGTCTGTCAAAATATGGACAAGGATAAGATTAATTTGCTTTAAAGTGTATTTTCACATTAGATTTCCTTGTGACACAGTCAGTGATTTCTGAATAGATTTACTTGAAATTATTATGTGAACATTTTTTTAAAATATTGCTCCACTCTTTCTTGCCAAAGCAACAGTAGTATTAAATACACTCAATGAAAATGACACTTTAGTTAAGAGAAAGGCTATTAAAAATGCTAAAAGTGTTTATTATAAACTCTGTCCTGTGTGTTATAAAACCTCTCTGTGATCAGTATCATATATAGCCTGTCGCTGGAAAGTAGATAAACTACTGAAGTGATACCATCTGGCATATCGTATGCTCCAAATAACAATTATCGTCTGAATATACTGAAAGATAACTACATTGTTGACTTTTTTTCCTGTGGGGCTTTGTCTAAATTATTTTTTATTAAAAAATAACATAAAGCCCAATGGAATTTAACCTGTAGGATTTTTTTTTGACCCATGTTAAGGACAGTAAACTACTGACTGATTACCAGAAAATATTGTAAGACATTTCCCTAAGGTGTCTTTTTCTCTTTTTTTTTTTTTTTTTTTTTCTC